>OZ010581.1:20432070-20484570 GCA_963932145.1 Acanthosepion lycidas | reverse complement strand
ATTAGTTCAAGTTGGATTAGATCACCGACTCCTAAAACTCTTGGTATATACAGACTATGAATATATATATATATATATATATATATATAAAATACACACACACACATATATATACATAATTATTTATATATATATATATATATATATATATATATATATATATATATATATATATATATGTGATCATTTATCTCATTAAATTATATAAAAAAGTGAGATTTGTATTTTGTGTTTTTCGTATTATATGTTGGGCGCAGTTGAGGGAGAGACCAACAACACACCAAAGATGAACTGAAGGTAAGGATTATGACAGCATTCACCAATTAAACCAGGGTAGCTGCTGGAAGATATGCCTGTCAAAAGGAGTCAGCAGAATGTCACAAAAGCAGGAGAAACCAGTCATGGCAGTCAGACAATTTCTATGACCAAAACACTCGTTTCGTCTGGCCACCTCGCTTCCCAGACTGCTACCCACTTGATTATTATGTGTTAGACGCAGTTGAGCGAGAGATCAACAACACTATCTGTAAGAACAAAGATGAACTGAAGGCAAGGATTATGGTAATATTCACCAACTTAAACAAGAAGACGGTCCAGAAGAGGCAATCCCTATGTTGCCTGGGGGCGTGGTCGAAGCCAATGACGATTTTATTGAATAAATTTGCTCTTTAATATTTCAATTTTATGATTTCGATAAATATAGGTTAAAATTAGATGTCAGTGTTATTTTCATTTTTGCGTAATTTAGACATTTTATCCATCACCCGCTATATATATATATATATATATATATATATATATATATATATATATATATATATATATACGCGTCAAGTTGGATTTGGTCGAGATCAAAACAAGCAAAAAACATCGCGTAACATCACGACCTAACATGCGCAATTGAAATATTTGCGTGGTCGTCTATAAAGATTTTTACGAGCGCGTCAATAGCGGCAAATGCGTTCAGGAAACTTTCATTACAGATAGAATTTACTTAAAGGAACGATTAATTATCTACAAAAATAGCTTGGTCGTTCATAAATTCACATGCCAGTGTGACGCTGACTACAAAGGGAGGACCAATCAGCGTATTGAAACGCGTATTCCACAATATGTGCCTGGCAATATCTGACAGTGTATTAGTACCCGTAATACACGTCTGAAGCAGGCGGCGCCGGATTCCGCGATAGGTCAGCACCTTTTATAACATCCAGATTGAGCGTGGACTTGTGGTTTATCATTTTGGCCACAACACTTTCGGCAAAACATCTGCACACCTTAGAGGCAGTATACATTAATTTGCACCGACAGAAAGATAATTTTGTTCGTTCTCTTTCTTTGCCGGGTCACATGTGATACAGTTTCTATTTTAACTTCACCGTAATTGTTTATTCTGTTTTATTTTTTCCTTTCACCCCTGATTTTCCTCTCCATTTTCAATATTAAATTTTATTTTTATCGCATATCATTGTTTCCTCACGCGATCCATGTTAACAATGTACTAGTCGCCAACGATTCTGGTGATGTGGTTTTGGCCCTAAAAAAACTTTATTTTAAGGGAAATGTATGCGGTTTTGTCTGTTTAAAACTATCTATAAGTCTTGCGATATCATATATATATATATATATATATATATATATATATATATATATATATGTGTGTGTGTGTGTGTGTGTGTGTGTGTGTGTGTGTGTGTGTGTGTATCGATCCTGGCTTGAGGCAATCGGACGTCTAGCCACACAGAAGAGTTGTGATACAGCGAAACACTTTGTGGATGACACTATATACTCCCTTCAAATCTGGTTGAACTCTCTCGAGAAAAGTGTAATTTAAAAAAAAAAAGTTCCTCACCGCTATTAACGGATTTCTCTTTAACCGAATAGAGCACTCTCTCTCTCTCTCTCTGTCTCTCTATCTATCTATCTATCTATCTATCTATCTATCTATATATCTCTATCTCTGACGTATTTCGCATAGAATGCGTTAAAATCTCCCGTTTACTGTGACGACGATAGCCTAGTTGTAGATTCTCTGTCGGATAACAAATCGGTCGTTTTTCGATCTCGCCTTGAAGAAATCGAACGAAGACGAAACTACACTGAAGAGCTTTGATACGTACTATATATATATATATATATATATATATATATATATATATATATATATATATATAACAAATACAAAAGTTAATGATTTAAATGGCGAATAATTCAAATAATATACAAAAACCCCGAACCTGTTTATGAATGAAAAATCCTGTTTTATAATTTTCAGTAGCATTAGGTCTTTTTTATTTTACAAGCTTTCGTCTGTTCCTACAGACATCCTCAGGTATGAAATATATTGTGTTCTTGTTTTTACTCTCAGTAATAAGTGACAAGGAAAACATGGTTGTAATCCGAAAAAATTCTATGAGAAATGTGTTATTGTTTTGGAACGTGAAGTCGCAACGCTGAGTTTGAATTTAAATTTTAAGTTCTGCGTTTGTACATAAACTCAGAACTTAAAATTTAAATAATTTAATAGCATTTATTCATATATATGTAAGCTACTTAAAGTTGTAACAGGTAAGTATGTAGTGTAAATAACACATGTATAATCCAGCCCGATATCCACACTCCAAAAACAGTTCAATTTCTGGATGGCTGTTATGAAACTGATATAAGTCAGAATTATGTTTAACTTTAGACTGAAGAATGTACCTGACCTTTGTCTGCCTAAGTCTAACTTTAGATTGGCTTATGATCTGCAAGATTATCTCATTTATGTTAAAATATAAGGGTCTGTTTTCACCTTTAGACCTATATTTCTCTTTAGACGTAAATATCTACTTGTCTACGTATCGAGTCCTTGTCATTGATCTCTTATAAAACTTATATTCCGCATTAAATAAGAGAATAAGGTGTGGCACGTTATTAAATTAATCAAGCAACCAACAATGAAATTGTTCAGAAAAATTACCCTGGTGCTTTACTTTTTCCCTGTGCTTGAATTCTGATCTCAAGTGTCAGATCTTTAAACCAGTCTCTGACAGTTGCCCAGAGGAGTAACTTTCATTCGATCCCTCATCCAACTCTGTCTTCGCCACCCTACTTGCCGGTTTGGGATTCAGTGATAACACAGAATAATTACTCTAGAAACAAACAAATCAAATCACTTTGAATATCAGGACAATAAACTGAAACAACAAAGTTGATATGTTAAAACATTCTTTTTCCCGCCACACCAAGAAATATACACATTCACTTCCTAATCATCATTCTTGTCATTGCATTCTTTTGGCTATTAAAGCTATTCTGAAATGTCATATAATCGAAGGCAGCTTCTCTAAAATGTGAATTAAATGAAATCAATTTGCAAACAGCCTCCAGCGTGAGAGGTTTTGTACGTAGACACCAGTATCAACACTCGAATAATGACAAGTCATTTAACAGACATAAAATTACACTCGCCATAATAGCAATGTTCAATTTAAACAAATTTGAATGTATATTTGGTAATTTACTCGCCGGGAGAGTGTGGGCCGAGGGGTTGCAAAGATCGTGCACAGTCTTCCTGATCTACTGCTCCAATCAAAAATTACACTAGACAGATCAAAATGTGATATCGATGTAAGCTATTTAAAGATAGACAAATTGGAAACGCATTTATTTAAGGCCATCCAGAGTTGCAGGTTAAGTAAACAGTATTTCAAAACGGTATACACAAGTCTACGGCTGTTTTCGACCATCGACCTCGCACATTCTTCTTTTTCTTTTAAACTTCCACTAAATTAAGATACATGTAAGAAATATTATATTATAATATAAGTATAAAGTATATAAGTAAATAAACACCATGTTTTTGAAACAAGTAGAGTTATTTAATAATCTATATATTACAAGCGTATTTTGGTGTTCAAGTAACGGAATTTGGTGATCTTTAACAGATTTATAATGATTTTAATATACTTCTGGGATGTTCGCTAAATATTAACGTATTTATTATTTATCGAATTTTCTATCTTCTCTTATAAGATATCCGGTTTACAGCAACATCAGTTTGAAACACCGGTTCCCATGCGAGGACCAAAGTTAAACAATTCGAGTCTGGTCAGAACCTTGATGGGTGACCGCTTGGAAATACCAGGTCTTGTAAACTTATAATGGCTTGGAATTGGTAGATCGAGAGCTGAGTTCCAGTTAATTTTGGGGTTCGTTATATTGGTGTACGCGCAAATATCCTAGGGAAAGGTATGACTCCACCTCTTCTCCCCCAAACAATGGGGTATTTAGTAAGACTTGTGCCACTAATTAATTTTTATCTCAAAAAGATTTCTTACAATTTAAACATTTTTGGGTTTTACATAACCTTCAAATGGTTGATAACCCGGAGAAAACGAATCAATCAATTATGAGATACTAGCAGCATGGCCCGGCGTTTCCCGTGCTTGATTCAAAAATCGTACGACTCATACAGCAATCGCTATCACTTTTTGCCCTTCCTTGCCTTTAAAGGAGTGCCCTTTACCGTGCTGATGTTGCTACATGCCTTACTTCTTGCCTATCTCATACTGCGAATTTTTTTCTTAGCTCTTAAATCTGTTACGAAAAAAGAACTAAACAAAATGAACATAAAACGATCAGGTCTAAAAAAGGACTCGCAACTGAAAAAAGAATGTTAACAACAGATATTTTTTCACACCCAACCCAGTTCTGCGGAATCAGAATCAACGTTGAGTTTAAGCAAGCGAATGAGCCAATTGGAGTCAAGTGCCATACGGATTTAAATATTTCCCACTTGTGACGAATGCAGCTATCGATTTTTTTTGCATGCTAGCATGCTAGTTAACATTCGTGTCAGTCAGCTGTTGGCTCTCACACTGATCAATATAATCTACCTGGCTATTCGTGGCAGCCAGCTATAGGCTCTCACTCTGGCCAGTAGAAAATGGCCGCAAACTACATGAAAATTTCCGTAGATTATTTCCACTATCGATGGGAGTTGGGAAATGCAATGTCGGTCTTGGCCTTCCCGCTAACTTGGAGCATGTGCATGTAAATTTTCGTGCAAATCCGTCGAAAATCGCGGCCGTGCATTCGTTACACACGCACACACACACACACATTCTGCCTTTTATAGATAGAGATGATATATATGATTGGAATGAAACCTGAAGCTATATATCAGAAGTTTTTTTCTGGATATTTTGCATATATCATGATCTGAAATAGCCAAGAATTTTACTGAAGTTCTGTCATGATATTCACTTAATTATGAATAAAGCTTTAAAGGATATTCCAGTCATTTATTCCCGAAACCCCTTTTTAGATCTTGGAGCACAATCTTCTCTCAACAGGAATATTTTTATTACGTTAAAAGTAACCACCATTTCTATTTCGTTAAAAACAACCACTATATTTATTTTGTCAGCGTAACATGTACTTTATTTTATTAAAGTAAGCATTAGTTTTATTTTCCTAAAAGTTACCGCCATTTTTATTCTGTAAAACATAGCCGCCACGTTTATTTCGTTAAAAGTAATCGCCATTTTTATTTCGTTAAAAGCAACCACAATTTTATTTTGTCAACGTAATATCTATTTTATTTTTATTTTCCTAAAATTAACCGCCATTTTTATTTTGACAGCGTAACATGTGTTTTATTTTAATAAAGTAATCGCCAATTTTATTTTCTGAAAATTAACCAAAATTTTTATTTTATTAAAAGTAACCGACATTTTTATTCTGTAAAATATAGCCGGCACTTTTATTTCGTTAAATATAACCGCCATTTTTATTTCGTTAAATATAACCGCCATTTTTATTTCGTTAAAAGCAGCCACCATTTTTTTTCTGTCAGCTTAATATCTATTTTATTATATTAAAGTAACCGCCATTTTTTTTTCCTAAAAGTAACCGCAATTTTTATTTTATTAAAAGTAACCGACATGTTTATTCTATAAAAAATAACCGCCACATTTATTTCGTTAGAAGTTACCGAAATTTTTATTTCGTTAAAAACAAGGTCGTTGCGAATTATATCACTGTCAACAGATTGTGTGCTTCATATCTCAGAGTCAGTGTCATCTTAACCTATGTCAAGTGGGCTCCTGAAAGAGTGAGTCCCTTATTTCATATGAAAATGCAATAAAGAAACAAACATTGATAACTGTTTTAGATTTATAAAGTTATCTGTCTTCTCTCAGTTACTCAGGTCCAATGTCAGACGAAATTTTCTATTCTAATGATCATAAAGACATGGTAGAGAAATTCGCTGAGGAGAATTTGAAAACATACATTGCAAAGGAATTGTTAGACAAATTGAATACAGAAGCAACTATTTACATTATTCGGACTATTGTCCTCATCTTTGTCGGCATATTTATTACAAAGTTTCGGCTGTTGTACGCTCCAGCCTTCTTCAGGTGAGTGGAATGTCGAACTCAACCCTTCATTTCGTTCACTGATGTAGGCTTTTTTTAGTTCCACGTGCCATGTCTAATGGATGTCAGTTATCAGTTATCTTCTGTTAATTCCCCTCTCCAAGTTCTTCACTGCCTTAACCAGGAATTGAAATCACACTCTTTGCATCCTGTCACTGGATCTAACTAACGCCTTTATCCACTGTGCCATAGTCTTTCAGCACAATCATCTAGTGAACACAAACGATTGCTCTTAATATAGTGGTGAGCACACACTAATATATTGTGTTTTTGAATTATCTGTCAATGTGTAAATTGTACAGTAAACTATTTAAAATGTCAACGAATTACGTAAAATTAAAAAAAAAAATAATTAGAAAATTCTGTATTTATATTTGGCGTCTACTGCCAGTAAAATGATAATTATTATTATATGAAAATTAAATGACAGCGTTGTTTTTTTTTTACGTGAGCTTTCTTTGTTTCCTGATAACCAATATTTTTAGACCTAATCCGCCACTGTCCAAAGGCGGTGTATATCTAAACCAACAATTTTTATAGAATATTCGGGAAATTGTTATTCAATATAAGTGTAATCAAGCATCAAATATTAGGGACACAGACTCCATCTTCCCGCTGTTATATTCACGGAGAAGTCATATCTCAACAATAGAAGTGTTATTGTGGGTCGCAACTTGTTGTAGATTTGAAAGATGGGAAAATATAATGAAATTAAAAGATAAAATAAGCGAGAGAATGGCAAGAATTTCCTTTTAAAAGTAAAAACGGCTAACGAGAAATAAAGAAGACGTCAATGTCCAATGTTCATAAATTTTTCGAAGAGTCTTTATTTCCTGTGTCTGTGATTTATGGAAAAGCGACTGGACAGGAAACTTGCGTCCACTCTGGTGCAGGAGCGTCATAAATAATTGCAATCAAATAATTCAAAGCAAGAGTAAAATAAAACATTGAACTGATATTAAAACAATGCGACCAGAAAAAGTCGGTAAATACACAAGAAATCGTTTATTTATCTCCACTTTTGTTCTCAAAGTCTTTTGTTTTTGGTACCCACCCATTTCCTTTCTCATTTATTTCGGACAGTATTTATTGTATATTTTTTTTTATGATTTTTTTATTTTTAAATTTGTTGTATTTTGCTTTGAATCGAGTACGGCTTTGTGTGTATATATGTAGGTACAATTTGGATTGGACGAAGTAACTTACCTTGTTTTATTTTATTTATTTTTCTTTTGTACATAGATATACACAGTCACAATGTATGAGTGTGTAAGAAAAGTATTTTTATCGCCTGTCTTTATCCACGTGAGGGTGGTCAGGAAGGACAAAATTCCACTTTGTGCAACTTTTCTCTTAAATAATCTTAGAAATATAGAATAAAAATTAAGCTATATATTTTATTTTCAGACTATTTTTATTTTTTTCTTACATTTTTAGTGATTTGTTTATTTTAGGGGACTTTACGTGATTTGAATTAAACATTACTTTTGGAACAAAGTCTGCCTGTCTATCTCTCTCCTTCATCTTTCCTCACTCTCTTTTTCTCTTTTATTTTCTCCTGTTCGTCTTTTCTTTTCTTTCTTTTTTTTCATATTTTCATTTTGGTTTTACAGTTTTTCTGTCTTTTGCCTTATTCTTCTTAGTGTTATTTCTAACTTTATTTTCCTATCTTGTCTTGTTTCATATAGTTTGACATTTTTGATGGACCTTTTTCTAGTGGTGATTTTTATTTGTGTTTACGATTTTCCTTTACTTTCTTTCGGTCTTTTTCCTCCTAAAAAATTTATTAGATTCCCTCTCTTTATTCCAATCTGTTCAGACTTATTGTAAAGGAATGATATATGCTTAAAGCGTAAACAGACGGGAAAATGTGTATGCGTTTCTGTATTTTTAAACGTGCACACAAACACACACATATTTTTTTCAAAATATACGCGCAAATATGCATACACACGCACACACAGACACACACACACATATATATATATATATATATATATATATATATATATATATATATATATATATATATATATATATATGAATATGATTGTGTGTGCGTGTGTCTGCGCGTGAGAGGGTGTTTCGGGAGTGGGAGAGACAGATAAAGCGATATATATATATATATATATATATATATATATATATATATATGTATGCTTAAATTTAAAAAAAATTAAACGCTTTTAAATGCAGACACATTACATAATAAACATATTTCTCTCTCGATATATATACATACACGCACACACATATATATATGTTTCGCTCTCTCGCTATATATATATATATAAATATATATATATATATATATATATATATATGTGTGTGTGTGTGCGTGTGTGTGTATCGCACTCATATATAAATATATATGTATATATTTCTATATATGTACCTCGTTCATATCCATATTTCTCTCTGTATACACACCCACACATACAAGCGCAAATATCTATGTATATCTGCTTCTCTATCTCTTTATATATATATATATATATATATATATATATATATATATCTTTATATGTATCACTCTCTCTCTCACTCACCCTCACACACACACAATATGTAAATTCTATTAATGTACTTCTTTCAGAAATATGCATCGATCTATCTATCTATATATATATATATATATATATATATATATATACATATATATATGTGTGTCTCTTATATATATATATATATATATATATATATATACATACATATTTATTTCTCTTTCTCTATATCTATCGTTCTAGGAAATATATATACTAAGATATATATATATGTGTGTGTCCATATATATATATATATATATATATATATATATATATATATATAGTTCTATATATCTAACTTTTCTATATATATGCACTTATATATATGTGTGTGTGTCTTTGTTTATTTCTTTCTCTCGCTTTTGAAATATACACACACAAACGCGCACACAGACACACACACACACGCACATTCACGCATACACACGCACATTCACGCATATATACACACACACACACACACACACACACATATATATATATATATATATATATATATATATATATATATATATATATATATATATATATATTAAAAATATATTCATTCATTTATGTTCATCGTTAATATTCGAGAAATCCTACCGGAATGCGCATATATTTCTACTAAAAGTTCTCAAATATTCAGGCCGATAGATGAACTTAAATAAATCTACTATTTAATAAATGTAACGCGCCTCTACTCAAATAAGTTATAAAAATATGTCGGATTATTAAATAAAAATGAATTCCTAAAAATTCACTTGTTTACATTTTAGGATACGAAACTGAATAGAAATTTATATTCCGAGAATCGGGAAATACTTGTATTTAAAAGACTTAGTCAGGTTTTGCTTGGCGATATATTCTCTGTAGCCAAAATCTCAAATCACGTAATATCTAATGCCATGTTCATGTTCTGCCGGGGAGCACATATTTTTCTCGTAATTTTTCTCGAATATTCAGGCCGGTAGATGAAAATTAAATTGAAGATTGAAGTCAATACCCAGAGGTGATAATCTGTTTCCTGCTGAAGGCAATCTCCAGACTATAATATTTATTTCTGATATGTTCCGGAAAGAGATATATCTGTTCGAAGTAGCAGAGTGGTTTTCACCTACTGTAACCAAGTAGGACAATCTACCAGGTAACCGTAATTGACTGGTCTTCGTCGTAGTGGTAGGCAATAGGCGTAGGCAATAGGCGAAGACAATAGGCGTCGTCCATATACATCCAAATCAGTCTGTATTTATGGCTGACACCTATTGCCTATCACTACGAGTCTACGACCATACAGTGGAAAAATTCGTGACCCAGTGTGTCCACCGACTCGCTGCAGCAGACGCAGTGAGTGAATTTCCCAAGCCCGGTGAAGAAAGATTTTTCGACCGAGAGGCCCCTTCGGATCACCAGCAAGGTAAGTTATGCCTCATCATTAGTGAGGCTTTCCAACCCAGTTGCCCAGGCCATATATAGCAAATGTCCTGTTTCATTATACAGAACTCGCCAATTAGACCATCTTGAACGGACCCCTTCACTAATATCTGATATAATGTATCAGGGGACAACGCTTGGACGTCGTGGAGGTCATTCATTGCACGGAAGAGGAACGTGAGAGTTAATATGCATTCACAATTAGATGGAGCATCCCCTTCAGAGTAAACGTGGGACTCATCCTCGCACGAGTGCACACTTCTAGGAAGTGGAAGTTCTTAGTGGAGTCTTCCTTCCAGAATTCGAGAATCTGCTTGCGAACACATTCGATCTAGCAACGCAATGCGAAGCATATATTGACGAATCTCAAAGCTAGGCATGCCCATACCGCATTCAAAAGGATGGAGGTAACAAATTTGCAACATACCTTTGGAACCTTGCCGCTCCACAAGAAGGAGAATGAGACCTCAATTGATGGCATTAGCATGGCATACGGGATTGGAACCAGGGAGAGTCGGTAAAGGAGATTTTGTTAGATGTTTGAAACACAATTCCGCCTTTCTCTTTAAGAAAATTAATTCGGTAACACAGACGAAATGTGCCCGCGCCCTCGAACTTCTCCAGTAACTCCAACAATTTCTAGTAAGAGATTAGAGCCGAACCAGATACCGAGTAACTTAACTGGTCCGTCCGTCCAGAGGAAAGGTCCGGGAAGAGAAACTCCGCTCCACACACCTAACCACAAGGCAACAGACTTATCGTAGTTCATATTTTATCTGTCTTCGTCTTGTACCCTCTTATCTCTTTGCCGACTTCGTCAATCTCGGCTCTGAAGAACCGAAGCGTCATCCACATAGAAAGAGTACTGGGCCAAGATGGTAGCACGAGGTAAGTAGATTGCGTGTAGGACTCGATTTGCCTTTTACTTGCAAAAGAAAGGCTCCAACGAAAGAACGTAAAACAAAGGCAAAAGCGGACAACTTTGACGAATGGTACGAGACAGAATGAAAGGCACCGATCGTACCCCATTCACTTCCACCAGCACACCAGGAACGCATGCAGAAGTCGTATACAAATGAGAAAATCAAGAGACAAGCCACCTATGTCCCAGGGTAATGTTAGCTTCAGAGCTCTATACAGGCAGTGGCGATCAAAAAAGGGAGCCACCCTGAAAAAAAACTGATTTAATATTTTTATATTTTCTCCGTATCTACACAACACTTCTTTACACAGTCAACATAATGCCACATTCGCTCTAAGAATCCTCAACTAATACCATATGTAAAGACTTTGTGGAAAACTAGGTTGATAAAATCTCCAATGTTCATGATATAACAATATTTACACAACTATACAAAAAAAAAAGTTAATAAGAGAAACACACTTTGTAATCATGACAGAGATAACTGTTTACTGGGCGAAAAAATACTGTGGGATTATTAAACTTACTCTCACTCGAAACTAGATATCCCACAGATACCAAAGAAGTCCAATCCCTCTCACCTGAATGGGGATGGGGAGTGGAATATGCCAAAATTAAAAGGGGGAAAATATAAAGGGACTGATTACCATCCGTACTCTATTTACGTTAAATTCAGAGAAATAAACCAACTGAAAATAACATACGCTAATCTATCTCTGGACCGGGATGGCAAACGTTTAATCAAGTAACCATTATCTTCAATCTGAAGATCTTGAGAGGGGTTAATTTAGAGTGATACCTCCAAGTGTCACTCTAAATTATCCCCTGTCAAGCAAACAAAACGCGAAATATTATCCACCTTTTGCTAAGTTGTACTGAAGCGAATCGCCTCCTTTCCGCTCTGATCTTGACATTAAGATGGCGATTAAAGAACACATTCAGTGGAGAAACAGAAAACTTTCCCTTTCCATAAAATTGTCCAAGTCACGTAACATTTTACGACTCTCATAATAAGTAGCCATAGTGTTCATTCCTCTTCAGCTGTGGTTCAAGAATGCTACAACCGGAACTGGCCACGAGAAAAAAAATTCCACCTAGGATGTGAACTATGTAACCTTCAATCAATTCGCACAACGGCTATGCTACCTGACAGTGAAAGAAGATGTGCCCCAAATTCTCCACCGATCCTCCACTGCCGACACATTTTAGTGTAACTGCCAGCCCTGCTACGCAGAGACTTTTGCTGACACAGAGGGTTTTCCGTAACACTAGGCGAGTTATGCCTGGTCGTTATTCAGACTGCTTAACCCGGACGCCCAAAGCTACAGTAATTTCTCATTCGTCACCCCGAGCCCATCCCTTAGATTATCTCGAGCGTCCATCCCACGTACACGCAATAATGCAGGATATAATAGGGACAACAGAAGGGTGTTGGAGAGTCCTTTCTTAACCAGTGTAAAGCCTTTCAGGGCAAGTAAACACTCGCAATAGATGGACGCTCAGCTCGCGGACTACAGTGTCACGTCCTTGCCAAAATGCAATTTTCTCAAAGACGGAAATGCTTTCCCTAGCGACTTCCTTCCAGAAGAGGCTATTAATTCGACTGTTATAGGAAGATCGGGTAGATGTGCTAGACACAAAATTCCGCCCCACTTTAAGGAAAGCCTCCTTTGGGATCACAGATGACCTGCAACCTCGGCGTTTTCCCGGACTTCTAAATAATTCTTTTCAAACTGGACGTCGGGGCCATATTTGTTGTCTCGGAAGACATCGTCTTTAATCTAGCCCTAGCTAAAAGAGTTTGATCCTTCTTGCTAAGCAAGGAGGACAGCTCTGCCTTAGCTGTGGTTATTTCCTATTATCTCCCAATTTTATAGCACTTTCTCCTCGTGATTATTGTGTCGTTCACACCTCTTACGATAATCAGCAGCAAACAACCTAATAACATCCCCAAGGTGAGCCCACTACTTGTCCCAAACAACGGCCTCCGTTAATTTCTGCATTAGAGTTAGTAAAAGATGGCCCTGAAAATCCTTCTCATTTAACAACGATGTGTTTAATTTCTAGTACCCAGACATGTTAATCCTAGGATTATCTATGTTTGGACTAACCCGGACAAAATTGTGGGCCGAATAAGCTACGTCAACTCTCCTAACTAAAACTCATTCAATGTAGCTTGTACGCGACACCGAAGCCAAGCAGCCCTATGTGTACACACTACCTCTAGGGTAAGATCATTCTTGACATGATCTAGGCTGATCCCCGAAATGGTTAGTACTCAATCTAGTCCCCGTGATATCTTTATCGGGATCGAGGACGATAATCCTGTCACCCTCTAAAATTACCCGACGTGATGTCGTCAGAAACGGAGCGATCTGCCGAAGAAAGACCGATTGTCGTTGGGTGCATAAACACCATTGAGACGAAATGTTTGATCCTTTATGGTATCATCCATCGCAGAAAGCCTACCCGCCAGATTCGCGAAAACAAGCGTGCATACACCCTTCAAAGTCCGGTTTACAAGCGAAGAAACGCCCTAGAGCGGCCAACACGATATACTGAGAAGTCAAACATTCTCAACAGTATATTCTGCTCGCCAGAATATAAATCAGTCCCTTTGCAAAGCACATGCATAATTTCCCAACGCCACAGTTATTCCAAAATTCCTACCTAATTCTATATGTACAGTCTTTATGCGTGTGCGGTGGGGGACTGGGTTGATAAAAATTCAGCAAAATAATTTCTCAATGTCCATGATGAAAAATTTAATTACACAACTGATCAAAACTAGTATTCGTAACAGGCACCCCCCCACAGTCTAATTATGGCAGAGATAACAGTTCACTAGACGAAAATACTGTGGGATTAATAAAATCATCTTCATACACACATTTTACAATCACTCACACTATCACTCACATGCTTAGGCATAATAGCAATTACGACAACTCACCCTCAAAACGAAAGGCATCCCACAATGTCTCTGAAACTGCAATTCCTTTCAACTAAATGAGGAGGGGCAGGGAAAAAGTGGAGGCATAAATATTGGATCCGATGTCAATTCATACCCCAGCCAAGTTAAAAGAAAACCGACTGGAATGAAAAATTCTAAGTCAGACATACAATATATCTATAATTATAGGTCACCTCCAAGTGCCACGCCAACATCTTCGACAGTATAACATTATGGTGGCCAAAGCGAAAATGAGTGTCTTTCAAAAGTACTTATAACTTATGCCAGGCGCTGAAGGTCACGATCGAGTCTCGCCTTACGAGACACGAATCTCAACCCCAGGATAATTAATCAAGTTCAAAAAGTGTGGCATCGTCAGATGGTCTTGGGTTTGCCGACCACCTTAAACATTGTCGGGGTGGGAATAAAAACAGCCTCACCCTTTGTCCCCTGACGCATTTCAGTCTTAATGTGAACATCAAGCGCGAGAGAACCGGAATTGTTAACCGCTCTATATAAGAAAGGAGTGTATAAAACTGGGACATTCCATGGGAAGAATTTCTTGTCTATTTTTTCGCGGTTTTCAACGATTCCAATTAAAGCGTGATGCTGAATCTTTTAATAGCCACCTCAAACATCTCCCAAATAAGCCGAGACCCCAAGCCAGTTATAACTGTAAGAACTCACTTTGCATCTGGGAAATTCCGCGGGTCCTTGAGAACATATGGCACAGTGGATAAAGGCCTTAGTAAGATCCAGTGACAGGACCCAAAGAGTGTGAGTTCAATACACTGTTATGGCGGTGGAGAACTTGGAGAGGGGAATTAACACGAGATAACTGATGACATCCATTAGACATGGCACGTGAATCTAGAACAGTCTACCAGAGTAAGCGAAATAAAGGTTTCAGTTCGATATTCCAACCTCCTGAAGAAGGCCGGAACGTACAACGGGCGAAACATTGTTGTAAATATGGCTACAAAGATTAGGGCAATATTCCGAATAATGTAGATAGTGTAAATAATACATCATCTCAGAAATATAGAAAGACAACCGTTACTGTCCACCAAAAGTACCCCTAGAATAGTACAATAGACTACCCACAAGGCATCACTGATATGTATATATAAATACAAAAATAAAAAGCAGATGACTTGCCGTTGCGTTTATGAGGAAAGAGGCTAAAATGTAGGCTACGATGTGCAGTTAGTGCGTGGAATAAGGATATCTAGTTTTGAATACCAGCCACTTCTGTATTTCCCCAAAATGCATGAGAATTCACCGATATTAGAAAAATCATGGAAAGCCACAATCACCTGAATCCTGAGACTTCATGGTGGTTAAAAATATTTTCTTGAAGATTGGCACAGAAAAATGAATGTCTTCTCAAGAAAATCCCTGGAAAATGGATAATGTTTAATAAGACAATTGAAAATGGAACATTGTGGCTTAAATCAGGACAACATTCAATAACTCAAAATAAAAAAAAAATAAAAAAAACTACTGTCTCGAGAAAACGTTTCTTTATTCCTAATCACTGGGAAGCCACATTCAGCAATTTTTTAGAGAATTCATTGGAACGCAAAGTATCTCATTCTGGGCGAGGAATTCAACCAAATATTTTTTCCGCAAGAAAAACCCCGTATTAAGACATGCAAGACATCAAGCAATCATAGAGATGGAATTATTTTTTTTTCCCATATGCGACATATTTTTCGGAACTGTCATCTTCAGACCTTCACTTGCTTCGCTTCCGGAAACGTACATTATTTTCGTTAGTGGTCGCAACACTCTCGGAGTACCGAAATATTAATAAAATAATTTTTAATGGAATACACAATAAAAACTAAAAGGGAGTATAAGGTCCTGGAAAAGAAAACTTTCGATGTGTAATGACTTATTTAAATCATTTAAAAACAGATTGTCAAAAATACTATTCATTTTCAATCAATATTTTGTATTTTATGTCTATGAAAGTGTGTTTTTATAAATGTTCAGTTTTTGCATAAAACACAGACGTTCCTAAGTTGGTGTCTGCAAAAGGGATTGTCTAGCTATTTAGGAAGCAGACGAGTGCTGTTGGATCACGAGAGTAGCCAGCCATTAGTCCTCTCAATGAAAACGTTGGGTACAGAATTAGTGTGTATTAAATTAATACTCGTGGATTTAGTTAAATATACACAAACACACCTTCGTTCACTACATTGATTTCGATTTTAATCAAGTTAAACCCATTGCGGTAGTGACTAAAACGTTGAAGAATTTAACTAAGCTTAACGTAAAACTTGTTACAACTACTTCTAAACAATAACAGAATTAATGCAAATCAAAATATTCGAGAGCTAAACCTTGATGGATGAATTTCCAATATTTCCAGGATTGCATAAAGGAATACACAGGAGAAACGTCGAGAAATCCAAATAAAATTTAATAAGAATACAACCCACTTAATATAATACTCGCTCATGTAATGAGTATAGCGATACGTTCGATTTAGAAAATGTTACTTTAATTAAAAGCGACAGGAATTTTCTAAGCCTAAGGAGTAAAGCGAGTGCTTTGATTGCGATATCATCCACAGTAATTTTGCGTCCTGGTTCTTACAACATTTCACCTTTCTAGGCATAACTGATACTAACACGCTTAAGGAATTGCTTGTTAGTTTTAACGCCTGCAAAACGAAATTGTCTCAGAGAAACCTTTCTAATTTCTATGGCTAATGCTGTCCTCCTGGAGAGTGATTCATTGCGCTTTCGCTGGATAAGGTTTTCCGCTGATATGAATAGCGCTCTGCTTCTAGGAAATTTGTTTCACTGTGTCATGTTAGATAATTTTTCTCACCCGTAAATATCTTAAATATTTATAAGACTACAATTCGTCCATCCTTAGAATACTTCTTGCACATATGGTCTGGTTTTCCTGATATATATATATATATATATATATATATATATATATATATATATATATATATATATATATCCTTGATAAAACCTAAAGAAGAATCTGAAATCGACAATCTCGGCTCGAGTCACTCTCCCATCGCTGTCATTTAGCTTCTCTGTGCCTTTTCTATAAATACTTTCATGGTTATTGTTTTGATGCTTTTTGCCTCTATGACATCTAGATTCTATTAATTTAATCACAGTACTGGACTGAAGGCAAGATCTTATAATTTTGCAACTGAAATTGCTTGATGTAACTAAGTTCTATGCTAACAGTTTGTCATGCTTGTGGAACTAATTTCCGGATTCTTACTTTCAAAAATTAAATGCAATATCAATCATTATATTATCTCTTAATTTCTGTCCTTGCTCCTTCATAATTGTTTCCTTTTCTTTATATTCTTTCAAACACAATAAATTCATGCGTCTAAGAGGCTTCGTTAGCTTGCTTATTGTGAAATGATTAAAAACCTTATTTTATCCTAATGTGGAATATTGAATGAGATAACTGATAAAAATCTCCTCCACCTGCATATACAGGTCTAGTGGTTGACGTTGCTTCTCGTATGTCTGCTGATTTTGGAACTGTTGTTCCGGATTCTCCGGTTGTCCCTTCTGCTAATCCTGTTGTTGTTTCTCTTGTTGCGTCTGCTGTTCTCGTTATTGCTGCAATCTTTTGGTTGCTGCTTCTGTTTTGGCTGCTGTTGCTAATGTTTTATCCTTTTTTCTAGACAATGCCGCTTTCTTTGGCAGGACATCGTAGTGAGCACAAAGGGTTGAAACCTTCATTTACCTCCGTACTATTACTATCCACCGACTGGGACCACTGTGGGCCACTGTGTGCCAGCCCGGACTGCTTATTTTTTTATGCTGGTTGACGTGTTTGTGTTGGAGTCGGGTTCTTTCCCGAGCACGCCGTCTTCCCCTTGGTTCCACTGGACCAGCAGTGGGGATGGTGACCTTCTACAATGACCAAGATAGTTCGACTGCGACAAAGTAGTGTCTTGGGGATGTCCAAAAAGTAGGACATAGTCCCCCGTAGCAATGGCGCACATTGCTGGAAACGGCTGAGACGCTCCCGACATGTTCGAATTTCAAAATGAAAACTCCAACTCGCTCTTCAGTGTGATGCATGCACTCTCCGTGTAATACACTCTCATCCACAGGTGCCCATTTATTCAGTCTGCCCGCCAACACCTTAGCTTTCTCTGACTCAGCCAGAATGATGTCCTATATGGTATTTGACCTCTTCGCGAGAGTCTTTTGGATAATTTTGTGGCACTTGAGGGCCTCCTCCATTGTCGCCTTGTTGACCCTAATAAACCGAAATGTTTTCACATCGGGTGTTGACTGGGAAATTGTTCGTGTAGTGAGAATAGTGCTCATCTAACTCATATTCCTCTGGTACTTTTTTTCTTGGGCTTATTAGAGGATCCTTCAGAGGGTATAGATGGCGATGTCTGCTACTTGAAATACTGCTCAATAATGAAGTCATTTCTAGCTCAGCGTACGCAGCAAATGGTTCTGATTAGGACAAGACAGGTTTTACAAACACAAACAGTGACAAGATAACACTTCAAACAGGGATAAAAACGTAGACAAAAATTCACTTTCTTCAAAATAATTAGGCCGAGTCAAATAAATCCGTCCGGGAATGTCTGCAAAATACTTTCTCTCCCAATTTTATAGGCAGGCGCACAAAAATCATGTTAAGGTATTTTTTCTAGTCAATAAAATGTCCGGATTCTCGGTATCATGTGACTTAGTCCCAGTCCGTCTTTTCTTGAAGTCAGAACGTTACGTTTGCTTGTCTGAACCTGCTTTTTGCCACATTATTGTTTATTTGTTTTATTAATGTTGTTTTGCCTTATTATTGTCGATTTACCTTGTATATTGTTTGCTCCCTTCATATGATATTTTGTCCTGTTTATTCTTTTCATTTTTTTTATTGTTATTGCCTTTTGAAAATATTGCCAATTCTGTTTGTTGTATATTTCTGCAAGTTATTTTGCATTTGACCGCGAAAACTCATTCCACATCAACCTTCTGGTCAGTTTGCCTTGCCACAAACGACAGTGATAATCTTGTTCTTTATCTTTTTACAACAAATCTTCTTATGACAGATACATTGAAAAGAAATACTTGTACACCAGTAAAGATAATATCATCTAAATATTTTTCTCTAATCATCTGGGCATTCGTTTTACATTCTGAGAGTTTAATATTTTCACTAGAAAATGTCTCCAGATGTATTCGCCTTTTGCGAACCTAATTTAAATCTTTCTTTTACTACCAATGAATTCTCTGATACGGTCTATCTTCCTCTTTGACGAAAAGATTCCAGCAGACATATACATAGCGTCAGTGATTATATTCGAGAAAATCTCTCAACTGTAAGGGAATTGCTTCTTCAGTTCCCGGATAATTCTTTCATGTGCTTTCGTCTTTCTATATTGCACCCTGTTATCTATCACTTTTTCCTCTATCGCTCTGCTTCTTGTCCGGACTGTAATATATTAAACAAAATTTCTGATAATATAGAAATGGCTTTTTCTCTACAACCAACTGCGAATATTTTTTTTTCTGTTTGTTGATTTTAATGATCATCAAGTCAAGTGACTTAAGAATTCTAATGTTACTGATTTTGCCGGTATTTAGGCTTTAATTTTTTCCAGTCTCTCAGTCAAATAATGTAATCCCCTAGTCGTTTGTCTCATGAATCTGATCAAAATCCCTCTTTACTTGATGCATTCCTTACTTCCTCTGCTATTTTTATAGAGCGTCATAACTCTGTCCACTTGGAAAATTTGGATTGCATTTTAGTATCTATAGATATTTGTTTTGATTTATCTATTAGAAAGAAACCTCCTTTTGATATTCTTGACCTTATTAAGAATTGCGCCACAGAAGTTTCTTCTTGAGTTAATGCCGGCGCGTCTTCACTGTGTGTTTTCTATAAATACTTTTTGGGAAATTGTTCTGATTAACATTCCTATATGGTACCTATGTTTTATTGATTTAAGCGCACTACTAGAGTGGCGACAAGGTATCATCAATTAACTGTTGAAAAGGTTAGATGTAACCGTAAGTTCTATGGTGACTGTTTCTTCTCTCACACTTCACGCCTGTGGAATGCTCTTTCGGTTTCTTAGTTCCCAGTCAACTTTGATATTCAAATGTTCTGTATTCATAGGTCTTGTTCTTTTTTCTCATAATACAGAACACTCTTCCGATTCCACTAAACACGGACAAAACGTTTTTTTTCTGAATTTCTGCGTTAAGGAGTTATCATTATTTACAATAATTATATTCAGATTATTTTCCTCGTCTTTGTTGTTGGTAGCATAACGTTTCGACCATTGTTCCCTCCAGCCTTCCTCAGATGTATATCAATCTGTGTAACATACAGGTAATTCTGAAATGGATCTTTTACATAATCTATGAGGATAGACTGTTCTCGTTACACTGCCCATGTCTAATTTCTATTTTTATTTAGTTCTATTCAGTTATTGCTCCTCCGTTAGGCTATGAGGACCTCCTTAGTAGTCCTAGCATACAGATAAATACAATATAGTAGCAGTTAATAAAGAAATAAAGAGAACTGCCAGCAAGTCCTCAACAGCAGCAGCAGTCAAAATATGAAACTGCTGCAACTGTAGCAGTTGCAACCTAATCATCATCTAGGTTAGGTTTAAAGCTACAACTTCACTACAACTGATTGGGAAGGACAAGGGTATTTGGAAATGAAGTGGTTATTATTTCAGTCCCTGTGTCGAGCAGTGCATCATCAATGAAAACTGGCGAGTAATTACTGCATATGACTAAATAAGAACCAAACGTCATCATTAGACATGTACAGTCAACCCACGTTAGGAATTCCTTTCAGATTACCCGATCGATTTACAGCTAGCGAAGGCCAGAGAGCGTGACAAAGACGAACACAACAGCAAAGATGATAACAATAGTTTGAAATTAAATGGTGTAAACAGAACAGATCAATATGCCCGCAGATTGTCAAATAGACATTTAATAAGTTTTGCACTTACATCTTTGTAGGGTCTATTTAATCAATATACAGCAAGGAGTTAAGTGCATTGAAAATGACGGATATTATGTTGAACCGAATTTGCATGATTATGTTGAAAAATAATTTCGTAATATAAATGTATTTTTCTCTTTACGTTAAAGATATTATTGACTTATAATCACATAAGAGTATCTTTTTAGGGATTGAGCTTTATCATAATATTAGGTTGATGCAAAAATAATGTAGTTTTTTGACGTTCAACTTGAAAAGGTCATAACTCCTTTCATAATAAACTTTATTAATCGAAATAAGAACCATTAGAATCGACATATTTTTGCCAATGAGAAACAGGTTTATTTATCCGATTGGCATAGAAATCCTTGAGTTCTGGAAGCGATGAAGACATTGAAGACCGATTCGGCATCATCTCGGCTTTTGAAGCATTTTTCGCGCAGGAAGTTGTCGAGATGCTTGTAAAAGTGATAATCGATGGGCGAGAGGTCTGGTGAATATGGCGGATGAGGCAGAGTCTCGTAGCCCAATTCGTTCAGCTTCTGCAGGGTCAGTTGAGCAACATGCGGGCGAGTGTTGTCATGGAGGTAATCTCGGGCACATACTTTGGAGCTTCTGGTGCATTTCGTTAATTTGTCGGCAGTACTTCTCCGCCATAATCGTTTCGCCCGGATTCAAGAAGCTGTGATGGATGAGACCGGCCGCAGACCACTAAACAGTCACCATAACCTTTTTTTGGTGCAATTTCGGCTTCGGGAAGTGTTGTGGAGCTTCTCCGGCATCCAACCACTGTGCCGAACGTCACCGGTTGTCGTAGAGGATCCACTTCTCATCACACGTCACAATCCGCTCGAGAAATGGGTCGTTTTTGTTTGGCAGAAGGAGCGTAGAAGACACCTCAAAACGACGATTTTTTGATTATTGTTCAATTCATGCGGCACCCATTTATCCAACTTTTTGAATCCCTATTTGCTTTAAATGGCGAACGACTGTTTAGTGGTCGACCTCGAGTTCAACAGCAACGTCTCGTGTGGTTTTGCGTTGATCGGCTTCCATTAAGGCTTTCCAATATTCGTTATCAACCGCAGTCGGCCGGCCGCGACCGTCTTCATCTTCGAGGCTCTCGTCACCATTGCGAAATTTCTTGAACCACCGTTGTGCCACACGTTCGTTAGTGGTTCCTGGGCCAAAAGCATCATTGATATCACGAGCTGTCTCGGCAGCTTTTCGGCCTAGTTTGAACTGGAACAAGAAAATCGTGCGGATTTGAATTTTGTCCATGCTGTCGAAAAGCCTGCAAAAAAAATTAATGAAGAGATTGGGAACGGTAACGAATAACACTATTCGACAGAGCGAAAAACGCGCATCAAAATGATATATAACATGGCTATACATATCAATGAATTAATTCAGAAATCATATATAAAAATAACATATGTGAGAAAACGACATTATTTTTGCACCAACCTAATAGTTTCAAGCAGAATTTTTTGGTATTTCAGCTAGATAAATGAATTTCAGCTGAATTATAGAATTTAATCAATATTATCTTTATTTAAAAGGAAGAATAAAACAAAACTTTCACGTTACTAATTACACACTAAGACTTTAGTTATAAAAAAATATCTGGTCGGTAGTTAAAGACAAATTTCGAGTAAAGAGCTTATATTTTGCAATTAATCAATTTAAACTTCTTTACTGAAAGGGATTGTGAATTTTTGATAAATAAAAGGCAAATCATGTTTATTAAATTAACGTAGGAAACTAATGGCGTACGTTTTATATAGCTTCCAGAAAACAATTTTCTTATATTTTGCCATTTTTAAATTATTTTAGTATTTGCTAAATTACACTGAAAAGAAGAAAAAAAATAGTATTTTTGTTATCGTTATTTGGTAAGACAAAATATTGTAATAAACTGTTAATTTGACCGAATTTGGTGATGTAAACCACACCGTAAGCCCGTATTATATGTGGCACAAGGCCCAATGTATGGGGCATCCAGTGACCTTCATGAATACGTTGGACACTATTGTAAGTGGGGGTCATATGCTGCCTAATTAGTCCATCACTAGCGGTGGTTTACCTACTACACGCCGGTGGCGAGTATTGTATTTTGTTAATGTTATAAAGATTACCATTTCATTTTCAACCTCCGTTTTGGTAATTTCTCATTCAGTAACCCTTTCTGGGTTACAATTGATAGATAGATAGATAGATAGATAGATAGATAGATAGATAGATAGATAGATAGATAGTGTTATATACCGTAACTATAAACACTAATGGGTATATCCCAATCCTCATAAATATGTTGAACTCTATTGTAAGTGTGGGGCGTGGGGGGTAATATACTGTTTAAGTAGTCCACCACTAGTAGTGATTTACCTACTTGATGCCGCTGGCGAGTATTGTATTTTGTTGACGTTATAAAGATTACCATTTCATTTCGAACCTCCGTTTTGGTTTTTCCTCATTTAGTAAATTTTTCTAGGTTACAATGACATTTAGAAAACGGTTTCAATTTAAACTTGGCCGTCACTTAAAAGATTTACTTCAACAATATTTCAAAGTTTTTCTCGCGAAAGGTATCAGAAAAAGCAAATATCCCTATGTGATCATCTAAAGAAACAAAGGATTATACATGTTCGTGGTTTGAGTAAATCAAGCGCTCATAATCTGACAAACTCTTGTAGTTTGAAGAAAGATAATCCACTTCTGAAATCCTAAGACAGTCTTCCATTCTGTCTAGATAGAGAACACTTGGAAAAATTTACAAGAATGCCAACTCTGCTTGCTTGCAGACTCACTGTACATTGCCATGTTGTGTTGTTGCTAGGTTTTATTCCTTTTGCTTTGAAATGTCCACATTTTAGCATACGTCACAGTTTGTTTCCAATGAAATAAATGATAGGAATTTCAGTTTATGAAATCTGTTCTTTATAAAATATTGACAAATTATTTCTTCTGGATTTAGATTTTATTAAGCAAACGGAAGTAATCACAAAATACGAATTTGTTTAAAAATAAATCCAAAAATATAGATCATAGTAACTTATATTTGTTTTGATATATCTGAATAAATTATTTTATAATTTCCTGTGTTGTGATGGATTCCTTTAAAATCTGCAAGCGCCAACAATTTTTTAAGTACTTAATTTTCTTAGTTTTTTTAAATTATTTGGACGGCTGTCCACATTTTTTGTTTATATTCATGATGTTTCGGCTATTGTACGCTCCGGTGCTCTTCAGGCGATTTACGTTTGAATTTCAAACAGTACACTTGCGGTGGTTGAAGTAATCTAAAATTGGCTTAACCCAAAGATCTGCGAGTTCAATACCTGGCCACTTGGAGTGTTGAGTTACGAAAGGGATTTAACTGGAAAGTGAGATATCGAGAAAGGCCATGGCACGTGGAATTAGAACAATCTATCTTTGTGAATTAATTAAAGCTTTATGTTCACGATTCCAGCGGATATCACCTGAAGAAGGCGAAAGCGTACAATAGCTGAAACATCGTGAATATAACAATGAAGATGAACAACAGTTGGAACAATGTAAATAGTGTAAATAGTTATAATATCTCGTCTTTGGTATTGTTATGGGACCTTACCCATAATAACATAATAGACTATTCCATGCGTAATAAATACTGCGCCTCAAGAGGAAGCAGGGAGTCCAGCCGATAGTCTGGAGTGAAGTCCATCAGGAGTCAGTCAGGAGTCTGTCAGTCAGTCAGAGCAAGCGAGTCAGTCAGTCGAGTCAGAGGCAGTCCGAAACAGAGTCGCGTTCAGACAATTACTACTAAACATGATTGTTCGTACTAACACTTTCTACTTCTCTGTATATATCCCTGTTTGTAATATATCTGTGTTATTCCATATCCGTGTTCGAGTTCTTCTTTATTGGTTCTACCTTGGACTATCACCGTGGTACAAGGAACCGGACCATAACACATATATATATATATATATATATATATATATATATATATATATATATATATATATATATGTGTGTGTGTGTGTGTGTGTGTGTGTGTGTGTGTGTGTGTGTGTGTATACACACACATGTGATTTCTTAGATTCTCTGCTATTTCCATTTATCATTGTTTCTAAAAGATATTCTCTGTTTGATTTTTTTCTATTATCATATGCATTTCTTTTCTTAATTATATACATAATATCTGGCGATGACGCAGTTCATTGTCGTAATGTACTATCTTTGAAATCATTTTCGGGTAGAGTGAGTTTTGCAGGATTTAAAGAATAATTCTTTTACCTGAATATAACAATTAAAGTTTGTCTTTTTAGATGTGGCCTGTGCCATTTAATAAACGTCTTGTTAAGAACATATAATAATCCTCTCAATTTGTCTTAAGATAAGAATCAACTTTGAAGCAAACTTTTATTGGAACATTTATTAACAAATTTTAAAGACGGTGCGAGGCAAGACATAATATTCGCAGTTTATTTTTCCCTATTCTAGGTATTATTATATCCTTAATATAACATATAATAACAGCTGAAAGAAAGAAATAACAAACGCGTTATTCTCAAAGAGATTTTCTATATGGTTATATCACCCAAGAAACTATATACACATATATAAACACTTGTCTCTAATTTGTCTCACATGCAGAAGATAAAACATGAATAAAACAAGGAGATTGGAAAGGCAATAAGCGAGAGGGTCTTACTTGTAATATTTCCCGAAGATGAACATCCAGGCCGGTGGTATATTCTATGAACTTCAAAGTACCATAAGGACTATTTTGTTCTTCCTAGATGACGTCTGGTGTAATACAGGTCTATGGTCAGCAATTGGCGTGGGTAGACCTGTCTTGACTCTCCGCTTGCCAAAGAGCAACTCTGTATTTTGTAGCCCCACGAACCCAAGTCTCTTATCCCCCGTCTCGTGACTTCATCTTAACCAAAGGGAGATAATCACTGTTTGCATCCTTATAACTTCAACGAAGGCTACAAACAATAGCTCTGAAATTATCTGTAAATATGTCTGCTGAAAAATGAGATTTCATATCTTTCTTTTCACAGTTTAAAAAAAAATATTTTTGTGACGCTGACGTAGACGCGGCAATTCAGCTGCTTTTATATCTTTAGCCAAATATCTTAAAATTCTGTTTATATTTTTATTACAAGTTATTACAAATATTTTCTTGCTGCAAAATTTGCTTTTCTTATTTATTACCCTTTTAACTTTTTTTCTCCTGTCTCGTTTTTTTGTGATATTTTGAAGGTGTTTTTATTTGTCTTCTTTTTGTCTTGAAAATGTTTTCATTTGTGTTTTCTCATTTTTCTCTGATCTCAGTTTTTTCAGCTGCCTTCCCATCACTCAATAACAATATTTTTTTTTTTCTCGTTTGTATTCATATATTTCTGACGGCCCATAGCTATATTTATATATCTGAAATTAAAAGATAAACATTAATAACCTTATTATTATACGTTCAAAAAATAATGCCTGTTCGTTAATACGAAAAAGAGACTGTATTGAAAAACAGTTCTGAAAACCGGACTTAAAATTGTGTGTGTAAAATTAGAGAGGATAACTTAAAAAATCGCTAGAAAAGAAAAAGATCTAAAAAAAAACAAAAAAGAAACAGACAGTTTGTTTGACATATATTTAACGAATGAAATGTATTTAACGAGATAATGTCCCGCTAAATACGAAAGATAAAAAGAATACGATGTTGCATGATTGGTTCGTGAATTATCGCATCAGCAATTAGAGAGAAAGCAATATTTCCAGGTAAAAAAAAAAGTTTCTTTCTCGAAAATACATCAGTGGGAATATTCTATTTGTAGTATATGAATGTGTATCAAAAGAATTGAAGAGTTTCATCCATTTTATACTCTCCATTACTGACAAGCAGACGGCAAATGTCTCCTAATGTGAACAATAGAACTAGTCAATATGGTCCATTTGTATCTGCTATTTAATACTGCAAAAATGATGTGAAAAAGACGGCTGATGCGGCATTCGTTATAATAAAGAACCATTTGATTTTGGTTTATTAGCCTGAAGTTATCTGGGAAGAATAACACAGTGACACTCCCAAAAAATACAATTACAGAAAAGCAAAACAAACAAAAAAAGATCGTATTCAACAAACTCCAGCGCGGGACAAATACTTAATGGCATAAGATGTCGTTATAAATGTTTTCTCTTCATTTTGTTATGTTTTAGGCGTTTGGCCTATTTTTCTTTTTCATTAATTAAGTTCAAATAGAGCCAATAATTATTAAAGTCTAATAGAGCCGCCGCATTGAACAATTTAGCTACATTCTTAGCCATATATTCTTAGCCATATATTCTTAGCCATATGCCGTTGGTTTTGATATCTCATCATCAGTAGAGAACCAATACAAATTGTGCAATGCTGTTTTTTTTTTCTTTATTCTTCTTGCCATCTATGTGTTCCATTGCTCCTTATTATTTAAGTCTAAGCTAATAGCGGTTGTCAGGTTGCGAATTTCGGCCTAATATTGCGTATTGTAAACCTACATATGGCTTATAAACGCAAGGGATTTTTAAAAGATATTTCTTTTAAAAATGCGCTTTATTTGCCGTCAAATACGGTAAATAAAATTACTCACCATAAAAATGGTGGATGGCAAAATATAAATATAACAACAAAGACATAACAACAACAACAACAACGGTGAATTGATTATAGAACCTCGCTTTTCAATGCCAATCAATGTTAAATATATGTCCAAAACGAATATAAGCTGTGCTCATTCGATTGCCACGGTAGAGGGATGGCCAATAACTGGTAAACCTATTTTGTCTTACGCGATAAGATAAAAGATTTGTTTTGTGAATATGATTACATAGTGGTTTTGTGTTCAATCCTGGGCAAGTAAACATTCAGTGGAAAAGGACGAGCAATAACTGAAGAAAACTAAATAAAAAGAAGAAATATACGATATGAACAGAACAACGAAAACACCATAGATTAAATAACGTGCTCAGCTCAAAATTCCCACTACGTTACCCAAATCGATATACACTTGTGAAAGGCTGAAGAGCTCAACGGCTGAAACGTTGTGGCATCAAGATGAGGACAATAGTCTGAATATAAATAGTGTAAATTAAGAATTTTTTGTAATTTCTGTTTTTTTTTTTTTTAATATTTTCTTATATTTTTAGAATGAATATTTTTTCTTATGCTTTCCTGCCCCTTGTGTTTTGGGGCTTGAACATATATATATATATATATATATATATATATATATATACATATATATATATATATATATATATATATATATAATAGAATATTCGTTTGGAAAGAATAATTATTTTAAAATCAATTTACAACAGGCGATTTTTTTCATCATTGTACATAGTTATACTCAATATTATTTTCAACACCCAACATTCAAAATCAAATCTCATAACACCAGATGGGAATAATCTTAGATAAAGCAATTACTATATACTCAGATTCACACACACACACACACACACACACACACACACACACACACACACACACACACACACACATATATATATATATATATATATATATATATATATATATATATATATATAATATCCGTATCCTAAGAACTGACATCTAGACACCGGCACATATGATGTGATTATAGTCATGAAGACTTTGTGCAGAAACAACCAGACTTTTTGAAGAGTAGATCACAGACATTGTTCAGTGCGCGCCACAAGGTCCCCAAACGACACTCCACAGGTTTTGAGATGAGAGTTTTCCTTCTCCTAATCCAGTTGCCATCCAAGCCTGACCTGCTATTTACCCATAGCTAGAGGGAAATTAAGTAATATCATTCCCAGCGGTATTAGCACGTAAGTGAATGTAATTTCGACTCAAATTCGAACTCAGCTCTCCGTTTCCACAATCCCAAGAGCTATCTACTACTCCACCGTGCCTCCTATAATCGTTCCATCCTACGTGCGTTTCCTTATCGATCTCGTCAAGCGCAACGAACGGGGTGCGTAAGATGGTGGCTCTCCCGGCTATATATATATATATATATATATATATATATATATATATATATATATATATATATATATAATATATATATATGTATAATATATATATATATAATATATATATAATATATATATAATATATATATATATAATATATATATTTATATATATATATTTATATATATAATATATATATATATATAATATAATACATATATATATATATATATATATATATATATATATATATATATGTTGAGGAAATTATTAAATCATCTCTTGATTAATATGAATTATATTTTTAAAAAATAGCATAATAAACTCTCGCTTCGTATAGATATAATTAAGAAAGTTTTATTCGTCTGCAAATTATCTATTAATATAATTAATGATACAATGAATTGCTACCTGATTGTCTCCTCGGTGTGTACGCTTTTAAAGAATGCACAAATAAATCGTTGATTCTTTAGTTTAATATGACTGATACATTGACAATAACAGTAATTTCATTTTGTTGAAAACCTGTAAAATTCACTGCTGTTTACTAGCCCATATTGATTGCCAATCTTGATATATTGTCTGTTGATTTACGCTCGCGGTACATATTTCATTATACATTTATATTCAGAAATGCAGAGAATCTTACACTTTTTGTTGTTCCAATTCAGGTGTTTATGGCTCTCCGCACAACGCATCATTTATTTCTACTTTATATTTTCTTCAATCCATGGGATTAAATTTTTGTGTAGTTTGATTTTGTGAGATTATTTGGTTAAAAATAATCAGTCAGTTTGGACCTGGGAACAATACAAATTAAGAGGTGTTTCCGCGCTTTACAAAACGTCCTATCTACTGATCAGAAGGCTTGCGGACGATTGTCGTTTGTCGTCATACCCAAGACTACTCATGGGTTTTAACATTCTGTAATGGTACCGTCGGTATATTCTACAGCCCCAGCATGTATTGTTTGAAATTTACGTAAAAAAGAAATGCAATGAAAACCAAGATTGATGAAATTATCAATGCTTAATTAATGTCTGCTCATTGTCCAAATGTTTTTTTAATATGAAAATATTTAATATGCAATCATTGATAATTAAAATGTTAATAATTTTCCGATTAGGCTGATACTGATGTTTATATAAACACAGATATAAAAAAATGTACCATTTAAATGCAGCGAAATGCTCTTATGATCGAAATTCATGAAAAAATATTTAGATTTACGCAAGATTTCAAACTGTCCATCTTACCACAGATATTATTTGATTGTAGTGTTGAAAGTAAGTTCAACACTTATCTTCACCGCCACAATCAAGTAATACCTGTTGTTAGGAAATTCTTAATTCTTATAAAATTAGGTTGCAAAAGTTCTATTATTAACTCATGCTGAGGCTATAGAAACAAAAAATGAAACCTGAACGCTTAGAATTGGAATATGACAGTTTATTTTCTGCGCAGGTGACGTTGTGAACATGGCGTCTATATGTTCAAAACCAGAGAAAATAGTTTCTCCTTACCCAATATTACAGTGTATAAATAGTACTTGATTATTTAAATAGAGGATGCTTTGTATTTCCGGAAAAATATTTGATTAAATCAAGATGGACATTTAATATTTATTCTCTGGGGAAACTACATAACCCCCTAGAGAAGTTAGTGAATGAAAGTGAGACGAAAATACTATACATTAATGGCGATAAGACAGAAACCATGGCTGTTAGCAAAAGGGACAGGCCAACATGAAAATTACAAATTAGGGATACAAACAGGAAAGTGCGATACCGAAATCGGAAAGCGCATTGGGAAAGCAAAAGATGCCTTTCAAGAGCTAAGCAACGTATTAATAAACGGGAAAAATTCGTTAGAAACAGAGAAAAGTGTAGTGATCAGTTACAAAAAACCATTCCTCAGAGATGGCAGGGAATGCTGGACAATCTCTTCAGAGATGAGGAAGAGACTTGAAGTAACAGAAAGTCATTTTTAGAGTGAAAAATAACTGACAAAATATGATCATACACACCTACACATATATTTTCTGTTTATATAATAATTTTGTAGACATAATTTATTTAAGTAAATGTCCCGTTTTATAATTAAACAGTATTAATTATACTAACCGGCATAAATGTTCGAGAAATTACATAGAAAATAAGCGCTCTCTGACAGGAATCGAACCTGTAACCCTATGACAGACCGTCATTTGATCTGAGGTGCTCTTAAACATTCAACCAAAAAGAAGAGTCTGGTTAGCAAAGTCCAAATTACAGTTTATAAACACACACCTTCGACGATTTTTCTCGATCGATTATTTCTGCTCACGAAACGTATCTTAACGTAAACAATGTCAACATATTATAAAATGGATTACGTCCGACAATTATTGAATGTATTTTGTGTTTATATGTTATTTTAAAACATATAATTTCTACTAATCTGTGTCCGGAAAAGAAAATATTTGTTCGAACACAAGAAAAATTAAATAAAAGATTAATCGCTGTACATTGTCTGCCGTCTTTAATGAAACACACAAAAATAAACACACACACACAAATATATATATATATATATATATATATATATATATATATATATATATATATATATATATATATATATATGTGTGTGTGTGTGTGTGTGTATGTGTGTGATTTTAATTTTATCTCAGAATATATTGATATATGAATCATTTATATTTTCTTAAATACTTTTCTGCATGCAACTCGTTTATATTCTAGCAAATCATATTATGCCTACACATATATATGCGTGTCTCTGTGTTTTAAATATTTATCTATGTGAGTATCTATTTTTTTCGTTCAATATGATTTAAAATTTTATGATTGCAAATAGTTGTTCATATTGAGTGGAGACCAGGTTTCATACATATTGAAACTTATTCTTCTCTTTGTCAGACTGGACATTGCAACCCGAAATGTTTGATTGTATTTTCCAATATTTTCATCCCGTGTTTGTAATTAAATTCTCACGTGTACAAATTAAGTGTTTATACACACACCCATACAAACACACGCACACACACACACACAGATACACACATACACATATATGTGTGTTTTTGTTTGTGTGTTTCAGTGTGTGCGTAATTGGGTGTGTGCGTGAAACCAATAATAAATAATAAACACCAATCTTCTACAATTTTTGTCGATCGATCATATCTCCTAACGAAACATATCTTAGCGTAAATAATGACAACATATAATGAAATAGATTAAGTTCAACAATTATTTAATATATTTTCTGTTTACACGCTATATTTAAGTTTAACTAAAAAATGGAGAATTTACTTCAATATTATATTTATATGTGTTTATGAACAATAATTCAAACTTTGCTAATCAGATGTTTCTCTGCGGCTAAATGGTTAACAGCATGCCGGATCAAATGTCAATTCACCATAAGGATTACAGGTTTGATTCCTGTCAGCCGATATTTTCTACGAAATGTCTCGAACATTCAGGCTAGTAAATGTAATTCTGCTTAATTAAAAAAAAAAAACGGAACATTTACTTAAATTAATTATATCTATAAAAAACACGTATAATTAGAAAAATATATTAAATAATTGTCGGAAAATGACCATTTCAGATTATATATATATATATATATATATATATATATATATATATATATATATATATATATATATATATAACAGTGAACATTGAAAGTCAACACTCAGATTGTTTTAAGCTAGACGCAATTGTCTGACCACTTCAATGTTCACTTTTATATTTACATATCCTCTATTTCTGGTATTGTGCATTTTATTCCATAAATATAGCACAACTTAGAATTACATTTTCGCACAGACACCACACACGCACGAGCGTACATACACACACATATATGATTATATATATATATATATATATATATATATATATATATATATATATATAAGTGAAAACTCAGAATTGACAGGCTGTTTCATGCTTGACACAATCGCCAGGCCGCGTGTGATGGATTTTGCTCGACTATTTATATATATGGGTCAGTGGTGCATTGTGGGTAATCCATTCGGGCGGTTATTTTGGTGGGAGTGTGTTATTTATTTATGTTACTTGTTTTTTATTTTCATTTTTTTCATTTTTTTTTCAGTTTTCGATATTTTATTAGTAAAAAATTTGCTTAGCTCGCTTATTTAATAGTTTGTATTGGCCTGGGAAGATAATTAAACCTAATCATTCGCCTAATTATTGAATTGATTGCCTTAGTCTATTCTGTTATTTTGACAGGGTGGCGGGACAGTTCTTAATTTGTTTATTATTTTATTTATTATTTTAGTTTTTTTGTTACAGACGAAATAGAATAAATAAAACATAAATACATAAAAATCAAGTAAATACAACCAACCCAAAGATGTAAATAAAGTAAGTAATAAACAAATTAACAACACAATCCCGTCAAAATAACCGTTAAAATAAACTACAACAATCAATCCAAGCATGAGACGAAAAATTAGCTATAAATGATATAATAACGACAAAAATCACTACGTTACTCAAAAATACCGAATAGAGTAAATAAAAATCTAAAAAATAAAAAATAAGTAAATAAATAAGAAAAAAGCAAGTAAAAATTAATCCAAATAAATAAAAAAATGAACAAATTAAGAAATCGCTCCCGCTAAAATAACCGTTGGAACTAATAAAAACGAACATAATTAAGCAAAAACAAATAATCAATCCAAATTAATAAACAAATAAATACATAAATAAATAAATATATGAAATAATAAACAAATTAAAACTGTCCCCTGCCAAAATAATAGAATAGACTGCGGCAATCACTCCAATAATTCGACGAAGAGAAAGCTTTATCTTTCTACAAGATCAAAAAGAGAAAAGAAAAAAGAAAAAAAAACAACAACTAAAATAAATTAACCCAAATGAATAGATAATCAAGCCATTTCCTCCAAAGTAATAACAACCAGAATGGATTACCCACAATGCACGACTGACAGATTGACGTTTAGCATGAAACAGCCTGTCGCTTCTGAGGGTTGACTTCAATGGTCACTTTTACATTTAACATACGATCTATCTCTGATATTGAGCACCTTATCTATTGAGCACCTTATCCCATAAATATAACACAGTAAAACAATATTTCTTCATATATATATATATATATATATATATATATATATATGTGTGTGTGTGTGTGTGTGTATGTGTGTGTGTGTGTGTGTGTGTGTGTGTGTGTGTGTGTGTGTGTGTCTAGACGTATTGGAAATATGCTTGCTATACAAATCAACCAAAGCAAGGTAATAAAGCCATTAAGGTTGCTGAGTGTTGGAAAGTATGAGAAAGATACTATTAAGGAGAAAGGATGGTAAATTAAAAAGAATTAAGAAGATAGGTGATAACCATTGACATCACATTTAAATCGTTGAAGATCAAAGTTTACTCGGGACCAAGAGGTCTAAAGAGAGTTCCTAAATCGATAAGTACGATTGAAGAAACTGTTTGCATAGAACTTACGTTTACATGAGACCTTTCCGCAAATATAATTTTGCGCTTGAATTAATAAAGTCTACGTAAAATAGAGGAAAATTTATCGGAACAAGTTTGCATTTAATTCATGGCAGTGAACATTAATTAACGTAAAAATTAATGACAGAACAAAACTGTTGTAAGAGAAATGCAAATAGATAAATAGATACTTAATGAATAAGATAGAAACAAATTTGCTTACTACAGAATACGTAAATGCGCTGATTTTTTTTTTACTATAGAAATACGTTGGAAATACGAAAAAGTGGATTGGCAGTGTTTTGGTATAATTGCAAACATTGATGTCAAAATAAATCTCTATTACGTAAATACAAGAAAAACCTCTTGAAGTCACGAAGTACGTTGTACCATTTTACTGGGCTTTTTTTTAATGTATACAACTCAGTTTAGTTTGCACGACACCATTATTTAAATATTTATCCATATATTATCATCTATTCGTGTTTACTGTTAGATTTTCTGGTTTTTTATTTTTGTTATTTCAGATAATGTTCTTTTCTAATTATTTTTTTCTCTAAATTTTGCGTCATTCTCTGAGTTCGTCTCAGAGACACACTGCAGTATGTTAAAACTCACACTTGAAGCAGAGCAGCGAATAGAAACGCAAAGACTGAAGGCATCACAAAACTCCCAGCAGGAAACCTAATAGGCCGTTGGGCGTCATTCATCATTGGTGTCGACTGCAGTCATTTGGCAGCGGGAGATTTCAGCGATCACCTCCACTGTGGCTAGCATTCAACGCTGGATTCTTGATTCGCGTTTGTGCTCGGAAACAAACGCCTGAATGCGATGGACTAAGTTGCCATTTTGACAATCGGAACATTTTGAATCGAATTCCTTGATTCGGTGAGGCAGAGACGGAAAACAGTGGATATGGCATATGTCGCTGCCGCGGGTTTTGCAGGGAGGGGCTCGCATGACGCCTAAACAAACTTCAAATGGAAGACTGTTAGTTTGAAAGACGTATGAGTGGGTAGAGAGTGGATGAATGAAAGAGTACTTTGGAACGAAACGAAATAGAATGTAATGGTGCAACAGACATATATAGACCCGCAAGTCGGCAAGCACCCATATAGATAGATAGATAGATAGATAGATAGATAGATAGATAGATAGATAGATAGATAAACCTATTTTGATAGGGTATGTACTGATTGAAATAGAGATGTATCTATCAAGGTATCTATTTAGATATCTATCAAGGTATCTATATAAGATATAATGTCGTTTTTTGACGTTAAAAATACGTCAAAAACGACATTATTACGTCATTATTTTTGCACCAACCTAATACATAGGAAAATAGACAGTGTAATAACCTAGAAAGGGTTACTGAATGAGCAATAACCAACACAGAGTTTGGAAATGAAATGGTAATCTTTATAACCTCAAAGAATACAATAATCGCTAGCGGCGTGAAGTAGGTAAACCACTGCTAGTGGCAGACTACACCCCCCCCCAATTTAGAATAGTGTCCAACATATTCATGAGGATTGGTACATACCACTTATTTTTGATAGGTACGGTATATAACAGATAGATAATTTGATATATATATATATATATATATATATATATATATATATATATATATATATATATATATATAAACATATATTAACATATTGTGGTGTATATATATATATATATATATATATATATATATATATATACTTATATATATATATATATATATATATATATATACTTATATATATATATATGTATTTATATATATATATGAAAAAAAATATATATATATATATATAAATATGACGAGACAGATAATTAAATCGATGTGAGAATAGTGAGATATATTTGAACAAACTGCAATAGATAGATATATAGATAGAGAGATAGATAGATAGATACATACATACATAGATAGATAGGTGCGGAACTAAACGCAGCAAAAATAAAATTAAAAAAAGAAATTAAAACAAAAAAATCACACCGCATTGCAGACCTGCACGTATCATAGACACACACGTACACACACTCTCACATACACACATAAAACACACACAAACTAAAACAAACAAAAGAGACAAGCGTTAACACAGAAACATAAGGTTTGAAATAAGTTTAACCATTCAACTGTGTACGTCAATGACTTAAATAAATATTACATACTTGCTTTGAATTGGAATCGTCATTTATTCTATCTTTAGGCAGGTGTAGTAACCTTCAAGTCTGTCATTATGAAATCAACGTTATTTTTTCTGAGGGTATTATCAATTCATCTAAATATCCATTCATCATGAAGCTAACATTATTTGGGTTAAGTAAGATATACTCAGTTTATATATATATATATATATATATATATATATATATATATATATATATATATATAATAAATTTACAGACGAGATTTCGATCTGAAGAGTTGCACACGTCGATGATCACGAAACAAATTTATAATAGAAACTGATAATTAAAGTCTCCGTCTTCTTATTATCATTATAATCCTCTGTAGTCTACATTGAGCTCTCTCTGGAATTATAACTTCCAGTCAGTAACTGGTAAGACGTATATATATATATATATATATATATATATATATATGTAATCACTTTCCTTTTTTCTCTTGTTCAGTACAAAATTATACTACATGATTTGTGATTGGCTACAAATTTCAAATTTACTTATACCTTCATAACTTATGCCGATGAAAATATCAACAGAGGTGGGGTCAAGTGTCAAGCTCATCTGTCGGTTAGCGAGTCAACCATTAGTTTTCTACGCATTAGAATTTAAATTTAACTCGCTCGACTCATGGAATATATACGGTTTATTTTGATTTATTTTGTTTTACAGTATATCAAACACATTGAGTTATTTAATGTCAACAATAGAATCAGGGTAGGTTCATATGAATAAAACATATAGGATACTATTTATATTATTCGGACTATTATCCTCATCTTTCTTGCCATATTTATCACAACGTTTCGTTCCATATAACAACATGGCAAACTTCAAAAGCTGGATGACATTTTGCAGATATCTCTCCCAAGTAAGACCCCACCATAGCGGAGAACATGACTAAAGACTGCGTGTACGCCATCCCGTGCAGCTGCGAAAAGAAATATAAAGGAGAGACAGGGTACCCCCTTATGGTAAGGCTTCAAGAAGAGGAGAAAACTGTAACACGAGGGGAAGTGAAAAACCAGGCGTGGCTGACCACATATCGAGAGAAAAGGGAGATCACCGTCCTCTGTTGAAATCATAGACAAGACATAGACATCATTGGAAAATTCGTAAATTTAAGGATTCATCACATATGCTAGGCCACAAAAATCTCCTGAACCGAGCAAGCATAGAAGTGCATACAATATGGGAACAATTAATAAGGAGTTCCAGAGAAAAACGATAATAACAACGAAAATTGCAATATGAGCTCTGGTAAAAGTATGTAATGGTAACAGTCATAATTGCAATATGAGCACTGGTAAAAAATGGATGCTGAAGACATTAGGTTTATAATACCCAGAAATTCATATACAGATGTCCTCAAGTACAGTGGATAAATGCGTTGGTTAGATCCAGTGACAGGACCCAAAGAGTGTGAGTTCAATACCTATTTAAGGCAGTGGAGAACTTGGAGAGGGAAATTAACAGGAGATAACTGATAACTGACATTCATTAGACATGGCACGTGGAACTAGAAAAATCTACGCCAGTGAGCGAAATAAAGGGTTCAATTCGACATTCCAACCACCTGAAGAAGGCCAGAACATACAAGGACCGAAAAGTTGTGATAAATATGGCAACAAATATGAGGACAATAGTCCGAATAATATGAATAGTGCACATAATACCTCATCTGAGAAATATAGACAGATACAGAATATATAGGAATCCTTTTTTTCAAAGAAAGCATTGTTTGTATTTTTAATGTCATTTTTACTATTTAGGGGTTAACTGTTTGTCCATAGTTTAGACCCTAACAGGTGCTACCACCATGGGTCAAAGTATTCCTGGGAACAACCGTCATTACGAGGTGGTTCCATACTCTTCGAAATCTCCAGATCAGAAAACTTGCAAGAAGCAAGTTTTCAACTAAGATTATACATTTTCTCCTATCTCTTCTCTTCACGCATTTTTGAACGTATCTTCTCATTCTCACCCTTATCCTTTCTAATACTTACCTCTAGTGCAGGTTTCTATCTATATAGTTATTCTTTCTATACTTTAAAGGAATGAGAGTAGAGCACCCTGCTGCAGATTCTAATACTTATGCCCTCTTTTCGCCTTTCCATCCTTTCAATATTTTATTTAGTGTCACTTGATGTTCAGCCAGTAAAAGCCCACTTCTTTTTCTTTTGTCTCTCTATCATATCCTCTATTTATTTCATCATCGAGAAGATCACGTCATTTATAAACGATATATATATATATATATATATATATATATATATATATATATATATATATATATATATATATATATGAGAGTGTCAGTAATACCGGACAATCTCAGTTGATCCATCTCCTTAACATTACTTGAGAAACCAGGTACAGATGAATGCAAGCTCCAACAGTAACATAAGCCACATAACTTAGCTCATGATCCGAATCCGAATCCGAATGAATCGAGAATGAAGCAGAAATAAAAATTAAATACATGAATAATGCTGCTTCGTCAAAGACACCGAATGAGGAAATGTGATATTTAAGATCAGAATAAGATCAGAGATAGAAATCAATAGACATTCAAAAGGATGCAAAATACCCTTTTATTTGACAAGTTACGGCAGAAGGAGATATTTGGTCTGTTAGGAAAAGTAGCTCTACCTTGAAAAAGGATACTAGAATAATCTAAAACTTATACAAACTGCCTGCGTACGGACAGAAATTGAATGGGGTCCGTACACAAAATAGGAAGGCGTGTAAAATAGGACGTATATTCTCAGCAGTCTCGTTAACCTTCTACAGCGAAGCTATCCTAAGAAAGCGGGGGACTGGATTTATTATCGCTGGGCCCAACCTCAATACAAGATACGCAGATTACAAGGTGCTGATGGGAGTCACAAAAAGAAAACGATGGGACGGGACAAAGTATTAAAGGAAAGCGAGAAGAAGAGGACTAGCTATCAACTGTAAGAAAAGAGGAATTATGGTCGTCAGCAATACGAATTACGGACTTTAGATATCAGCACCAAGCAAGAACAGAAGTTTAATTATCTGGAAAGTTTTTTAGCAGAGAATGAACAACGTGACATCAAAATCCATGAGGGAAAAAAAGCATTCTAAAGGTTAAAAGGAGACTAAGAAAAATTCGGTAGAAACAAAGAAAAGCGACCTGTACTGTTATGTTTTTTTTTTTTTTTTTTTTTTGTAAGCGATTTACTCAAAGCAAGTCGGAAAGCCACTAACACGGCATGGTTTACAGAGAGTTGGAGCTAGACCAAATAGGAGTGATAGAGGAAAGGGTGAAGAGAAGGATAGGGTTTAGATCAAGGCATCTGGAGACGTCGATTGACATTACATTTGAATAGTTGTAGATTATAGCTATCAGAGGAACAGGAAAAGGGGAGTTCCACAGGGGGGAAGTGCGAGATATGCAGCTATTGGAGTAGAAGAGACGGCTACATTTAACAGTTTCGACAGTGAAAGGGTGAGAATGAGATGCCAGCCTAGTTGAACGCTTAAATTCATTAAGTCTGGGAACAAGCGAAAGCAGGATATCAGAGCAGTTATCGTGAAAGTATTTGTAAAAAAAGACAGAGGAAGGCGACGGCACGTCTGCAGACGAGATGCCAGATCAGGGCTAATTACAATATATCCCCGTCTCTAGATTTTATCAAGGACTTTGAGAGAAACAGAAGGGTCTGCAGACCATATATGGCAGAAATACTCCATGCAAAGGCCAATGCTGATTTGTAGATTTTAAGGAAAATTTCTTGGCGCAGCACAGGGAGCGAACATTCCTTGCGGTGGACGAAGCTATTGACTCAATGTATTTGTTCCGGGTCAGGTTAGCAGTCGCAAAGATGTGTTCTCGTGTAGTTGGGCGTCAGACATTCTAATGGAGGTGAGCAGGAATGGTTCTCTGTGGTTAGTGATAAAGAGCAGTTTTGTTTTTGAGGCATTAAAGTTAACCAGCCAATTCCAGCCCCAGTTCACATCCGATTTGAGGTCATTTTCGAAACAAACGGCCAGGTTAGTTTTGTCAGCGACACAAGATTTGTTTTTGAGGCAGGAGTAAATAGTAGTGTCGTCCGCGTAGATGTCTACATGGGAACATATGACGTCAAGAAGATCGTTTATGAAGATAAAGAACAGAGTAAGGCCTAGGATAGAGCCTTGGGGAACACCTGCGTTCGTGGGATAGGAGATAGAGGAGAATCCGTTGCGAGCGACCTTCAATACGCGGTTTGACAGCAATGATTGTATTAACTCAAACAATCGACATGAAATTCCATAACCCTGAACATTCGAAGAAGGCCGGCATGACAAACCATATCAAAACTTTGGAGATATCTAGAGCCACAGCACGACCTTCATGTGATATCAATCTTATTGTCTGACAATGAATGCTGGACAATTTATCCACAGGTTTTTCGAAAGCAATGCAGCAGTAAAGTTATCTTACAGAAGGATGATGGCAATACCATGAACGTAGAGAGTAAGCTCATATAGAGATAGAAAACGGTCATCATGAATCAAAGAATCAGAGAAATGATTCTGTTTTACAAAGTGCCATGAGTCTTGAGCATGTGTGCGAATATGACTCTCCACAATCTACTATACACTGTAATCCTTAGCAACCTTTGTTTCTTTACGAAGTCTCTCGTACCCCATTCTGACACACATATACACAAGCTTGTCTCGTATGTGGATAAATGTTTTCTCTATCACTCTTGCCCGGGACATACCCAGTGATTTGAAATTCTCCAAACCATCCTTCCTCAATACGGGCGAATGAAATGTCATAGGTTTTATTCTGAATTTGAGTATGGGTGCCCTTTTTCTTTTCGTTTTCCTTAAGATATCCTCATTGAAATTATTACAATTCCTCGACTAAAAATGTATGTCGTATAAGGTAGGAGATCATGAACAATCCAAACTCTTTCTTTCCAAGGTTTTCTAATTAGGGTCTAAAATGCACGGGAAAGTAAACACTGTCGGACTGAAGATAAATTTCAATATTTTTAGACAAGGTTTCCTACTATTAATTCGTAGGTCAGCCTTGATTGGTTTACGCAAAACATACTAGACTTAAGCTCATATAACGTTGAAACATCGACTTGGTATGATTACCCAAGTTAGGCAACGTTGAGCCTGGTCTGTATTAAGGTGGGTGACCGTATGGTAATAACAGGTGCTCTAAGCTTGGATGTGTACTGAATAATGACTCGGTATTCTTAAGCGAAAAATCGAGTTACAATTGCAGTTAGGTTCATTATATTCACTTACACGTAAATATCTTTGGGGAAATTTGAATCCACCACTTCTATGGGTTAATTAGTAAGATTTTATTACTAAACCATTATTTTTAAAAATCTACTATCTAAAAATATTTTCTGGTTTTAAATAACCTGCAATGGGTTAATAACCGGTAGAAAACAAATCAATCATTCATAATATACTCATAATTTATTACACCGAAATACGCCATTACTTTCCGAACATGCCCATAAGTTGACAATTCCACATTTCTAAAATAACAAAAAAATGATCATTGATTCTTATTTTAAGATTAAATAAAACATTATGTCATATACTTTTTTTTATTTCCATTAACGAATAGACATTCAACAATGATATTATAGCAGCTTATTAATATAACCATATAGTCACCACAATTTGATATGTTTTTGAAGTTTCAGGCCCTTACAACAAAAGGATAATTTATGTTCCGGTCTCAACCGAATAGTAATATTTCTTTGTCTTAGCTTGTTTGTCTCTTCATGTCGATTGCACATTGAATATTTCGAACCTCATTCATTTGTTAGGCGTTTTCATCGAGCCGAGGACTGTTGAGCGATAAATAATACGTATTTATTGTTCTTTGATCCACACAACTGAATCAAATGCTCATAGGTTATTATGCCGTAAGGATAGCAAAATATTCACTCTCAAGTGAAACATATCATGGAAGGGTCAAATATCTTGCGGGTTACATTAGAGTAAAAATATATACTTCGGAATATATATATATATACATATATATATATATATATATATATATATATATATATATATATATATATATATATATGTATGTATGTGTGTGTGTGTGTGTGTGTAATTATTTATTTAAAAATGATTCCAACACGCTACATTATGTAGCGTGTGGGAATCATATTTTTAAATAAATAATTATGGAATTATATTTTTAAATAAATAATTATATTAGGTTGGTGCAAAAATAATTTCGTTTTCTCACATAGTAACATATATATATATATATAATTATATTATTTTGTATCGACCACTATTTTTTAAAAATAATAACAGAAATACTAAAAAACTTTGGATTATTTACCTAACGAGTTCTTTCCTATTTTCTATATATTTTACACACACACACACACACACACATACATATATATATATATATATATATATATATATATATATATATATATATTGAACAATATAAAATATTAACAAATTAAAACCTTCAGACACACTGGGTTGTATATTTTCTTTAGGTTTTATTATTATTTCATTTAGATTCCCCGAGTAGTTTCGGCCAACATGGCCATCATAAGGAGAAAAAAAAATTCTGCTTTCTGGTATCAGTGAACAACAGAAATGAATATTTGATGGAGAAAAAGAACTCTTGTCTGTAGTTTTGCTTTGTTTTTTGTATTTTTTTTTTACTTTTATAACATGTATTTTGCTCAGTCCTTGTGCTGATCAAACAGTTTCTTTTAAGTTGTTATTTAATATAAGAGCTGGATGCATTCATACTGCTCTGAATTCCCTTGGTCATTTTGACACATTTAGAAAAAAACAACCTGCCACTGTGGTTTCTAGTCAGTCAGTAAATATTTTACAGCATGGCGAAACCACAGCAGCACGAATATTTGACGTCTTAAATTGTTATTTCAATTGCATTTTGGATTTTTGAAAACTCCATTGAGCACTTTTAAAAAAATTAACCTTTTTTGACACATGTTTGATGTTTGTAATTATACATGGGCACATTATGTTGTTTAATTAAACACTTCTTCAGAATATGTATTGTCCTCGGCAAAATAAATCAAAGCTCGTGTCAAGAAAAATTATTATCAACGATTGATGTTAAGAAAATATAAATTGCCAAGACTAGAGTAGAGAAAAAAGCATCTTCTTGGGCATAGGATTAACGATTCCCCGAATAAGGCCAACTTCTGCTTTAACTCTCTTTGTCTGCACACGACGTTGTATTTTAATAACAACAGACTACAAGATTTCTAAATGGTATCAAATCCGTGCAGGACAAAAACGCAGAATAGTCCATCCTGCAAGTAACAGAATTCAATAAATGCTCGCCGATAGCGGAGACATGAGCCTGTGAACACCCGGATGATACAGGCTCATATCTAGGTACCAGGTTCGAGATATGCTGGGCGATGCTAACGTCTAAATTCTGGATAGTGTAGTCCACACAGACGATTTCACATCGACATTTATATTGATATATAATTAAATTATTGTTGATGGACAGGCAATACATAGTTAAGTTTTTTATCCTTTTCATGCCCTAGTTTTGGTAATATATATTTTCTTAACATCAGTCGTTGATAAAAATCAACTTGTTAATTGCTTTATATTATTTTGCCAACGATTATATATATTTTGAAGAAGTGTCGGCCGAAACGTACCTAAAATTTGAATGGATGTGATAGTCTTGTATCCTATTTTAATAATAACTTATGATCCATATTCTTAAGAACATTTTATCCGCGTGTGACAACAACTCTCCCTTTATATATATCTATATCTATTAGGTTGGTGCAAAAATAATGGCGTAATAATGTCGTTTTTGACGTTAAAAAATACGTCAAAAAACGACATGATTACGTCATTATTTTCCACCAACGAAATCTATCTATCTATCTATCTATCTATATATATATATATATATAGAATAATCTTAAGGAGCCAGGCGAACCTACCTAGGTTTTCCTAAACGCATCTTCAGGGTAAAACCAGCTTTCCAAACGAGTATTACTATATATATATATATATATATATATATATATATATATATATATATATATATATATATATATATATATGAAGAAATATAGTTTTAAGGTATGCTGTATTTATGGGATAAAGTGCTCAATATCAGCGAAAGACCGTATTTAAATATAAAATCGAAAAGTGTAAATTAAAGTCAACACTCAGAGACGACAGACTGTTTCATGATAAACGCAATCATCAGAGTATATGTGTTGTGTTTTTTTCTCGACTATTTATATATACTGTTCTCTGATGTATTGTGGATAGTCTATTGCATTGTGGGTAGTCTATTCTAACGATAATTTTGTGGGGAGTATTTTGTTTATTTGTTTATTATTTACTTTATTTCGATTGTTTTTTTTTACTTGTTTTTGTTTATTCTTTTAATTATTTCTTTTCAATTTTCGAAGCAATAGACTACTGAACCGACATTATTTATATTGAATTTATTGGTATTTATTCTATAATGATATTGCCACTTAGCAATTACGAAAAACGAGAATTACTGTATTTTTTTTATCTCCATCTCGAAATTCCCATTATAGGCGTTAGTATAGTATCACACAACGGAAGGAATGATCAGAATAGAAACAAAAAATGCCAGGTAGAAATTGTACTTGAAAAGATTTTATATATAGATATTCATATGAATGAATTATCTCACATCAAAGGGTCTTCTTTCAGATAAGCTGTATGGCCTTAGTTCCTCTCGGTCAACTGCTGATATGTTATCGATTATTGCTGAAAGAGTCTATGAAACTCTAGATAAGAATGGTGAAGCTCGGCCTGTTACTTTGGATAACTCGAAGGCATTTGACAGGGTTTGGGATACTGGTCTCTTTTACAAGTTGAAAGGTTATAGTATTTCTCGATTATTTTTTAACTAATTCAGCCTTTTAAATCGCGAAATGAATGTTGTCTTGAATATGCACTCTTCTAAATCATTTGTTTAAATACAAGGGTTCCCCTTGGCCCTATCCTTTGCCCTATGTTGTTTCTCATTTTCATAAATGACCTTTCTCCTGATTTCATCAGTTCACAACCTGGTATCTAAATTGACGACACAACTATTTACTCCTGTCTTTATAGTAAATCTGATAATATCAAATTAGCAGCTAATCTCAAAAATGACCTAAAATATGATGCTAAATGGAGCAAAGAGAGTCTTATTAATTCTAACTCCCCAAAAACGTAAGTTCTCTCTATTAATCATCTGAGAGAAACCATTTTACCTTCCATCAGTACGGCTGATGCTGACCTCTAGGGGAGTGTCACATTGCGCCGTCTTGGACTAAAGTTTTGAGCTGACATAAAATGGAAAGCGTATATTGAATCAAATAAGTCTGCAGCAAATAAAACTGGTGCACTGTTGCTAGACAATTTTCCCTCCAAGAATCTATCTTAATTATTTATAAGTTTACCATTCGTCGATGCTTTGAATATTGCCGCCACATGTGGTCTGGTGCACCTGCTATATATTTAGAGATCCTTGATGAAATTTAACAAAGAATCTGCAATTTTATTTGTCCTGACCTGGCATCTCGGCTTCAGTCCATTTTCCACCTCCCTAACGTAGCTTCCTTGTGATTTTCCTATAACTACTTTCATGGTAATTGTTTTGATGAACTTTTCGCTATGGTACGTAGACTTTATAAATTTAAATGTAATACTAGATTGGAAGAAATGTCTCATTATGTTACAGCTGAAATGGCTAGATGTAAACATACGTTATATACTAACAGTATCTTCTATCGTTCTTGGAACTCTCTTCATGCTTCTGTCTTCCAAGTAAACTTGGATCTCCAAAATCTAAGTGCAATGTCAATCGTTATCTTCTTAATTTTTGTTCATTTATTGTTTCCTCTCCTTATTCGTAATTTTTCTCATATTCTCTTACACTCAGTTACCAGTTGAGTGTTAGTGGCTTTATTGCCTTTCTTGGGGTGAAATGATTAAAATAATGACAGACAAGATATTTAAAATAATAAATATAATAATAATTTATTAAAAATAAAAATATTTATATAGCTCTCACTATTTGTCCTACTATAACATAAAAATAAAACTCGCATTGGGAACATACGAGTAAACGGGAGGGTTTTGTAATAAACATCACAGGGAAAATGGCCTAGCTGGTGGTAATTTTTATGTCCCTTCTTAGGACTATGTATTTTCCATTTCTTTTCGCCGCAGCAGACTATCACGTCTGGCTTTCTCACGTTTCGCTCAGCAACCCCATTGGTTCTCACGTAACCCTCGTGAATTCGTCGGAACAAAAGGGATATAATCACCTATGGTTGGGTTATATCAACACCACATAGCTAGAAATCGTTTTCAATAGGCGGGGGCTTGTTTGCTGACGTCACTAAATGTCGTATACGCCCGGAGAAATATTAGGTTGGTGCAAAAATAAAGACGCACTAATGTCGTTTTTTGACGTTAAAAATACGTCAAAAAACGACATTATTACGTCATTATTTTTGCACCAACCTAATACATTCATTTGTTTTTCGTGTTTGAACTTTCGTGAATTTTTAAATGTTTTGTAAATAGTTTCACTGAAATAATTTATCAAAACAATTTACTCTTGGTTGCTCTCGCCGAAAATACAAAGGAAATGATCAAAATAGACCAAATGTGAATGCATTTTCATTTCCAAATGATAAGAATTTATCAGGTGCATGGATACGTGCTACAAAAAAGGAAAATTTTGTACCCATCAAAAATAGTAAATTAATTTCTTTTCGATTATTTTCTTTTAGATTATTCGCTTTGATTAAATTTGATTTCATGACTTTATAATTCACGATACATTAAAACAAAGTAATGAGGCGGCCTTCACCGTTAAAAGTAAAAGTTTTATTGAATTCTGTGGATAAAATTATTAATTAAATTCATCACCTTTTAATAAACTTTTCGATACAAGTAAGTAAAAAATAATTATAATAATTTCTAATAAAAATTAAAAAAACTTTTGATTTTTTTTTTTTTGTAAAAAGATTTTTCTATAAAAGCGTCAACAAATATGAATGCATAAACTTAAAATTTGCTTATGTTTACATATGATTTTGTTTACGTGTTTTGTTTAGTATCTAATATGGTTTTGAGTTTTGTTACTGAATTCTAGAACACCTACAAAACTCATTATTTTATCAATTTAATGAAAATTTTTATAAAAATATGAACAGCATTTCTTAAATTAAATTTTCCCCAGTACATCTGGAACTTTTCCTCATATTATTATATTTTTTATTTTATTATCTTTGATTTTGGCAATCGTTTTAAATAGGGTGTAATAGCCCTTTTAATTCATTTTTTTTTCAGGTATGTGAACTGCATTTTCGGCATAAGGACATGATAACAAACTGATACCACAATTAGTGTTAGCATTAAAAAAAAATCATATAGGTGCAATCGTTAGAATTTTACCAAACTGTCCCTCATATTTATCTTCACTAACCCCCTCAAAGTCCAGAAAAATTCAACTGGGGAATTCTTCCCTTAGAAAAGTTTAAGATTAAAATATTGATAATAACTTGGAATACAAACAGCAGAGGAGATTCCACAGCGTTAATGATATAGCGGGAAAATAAAATTTTCTTGATAGAAATTACTGTGAGTATATAAAGAGGCAGCGAGAGAAACTTATTATTACATGTCGCATCATCAAGTTTCTATATTAAAACATCAATCAGTCTGTTATAATTGAACCTGATTTAGAAGAATATGTGTTCTGTGGTGATGTGGAAATTAATACTGTCGGGGTGTATGAGATTCCTTATCATGTATGTGATACAAATACTATTGGAAATAATTATTGCAAACATGAAAAAAAATGTACATAGAAGAATATCAAACCAAACCTCAAAGCGTGATTGCTGTTTTGGTAACGTCCTTTTCTGTTATTATTGAGAAACGAGTCATTTACGTGTTTTTGTGCAGTTAAATTTATATATAGCAGCTCGGTTTGAAGAATCGGAGAGCCGAGTTTGAATTCCAGTCGGATCCATTATATTGGCTTACGTGCTAATACCCTTGGGAAAGGTATGAATTCTCTTCTTCTCCTCTCAGCTATCGGTAAATAGTAGAACAGACTTGGTTTTATAATCTTGAGTGGCAACCAGTCTAGAAGAAGGAAAAACACTGTATTCAAAATCGATCTGGAGAGGATTGGACTCCGTCAGTCTACCTTGCCCAAGAAACATCACTTCTACTTTGGCTGAAGTACACATGATACCCATACGCCGCTATGTGCCACAGCATAAAACGTTATATATGAACAGCTAAAATTAATGACACAGTAAGTTTGATTATTCAGCTGAAATGATTTTTCTTCATTGTTGTAAAACTGCTCTGGAGGTTGTAGGCTGTTAAGAGACACTAAAATATAATTTCAACTAGTTATTCAGCCATCAAAAGACTAACCTTATCAACTCATATGAATCCTATATTTGAGCAACATAATAACTATTTTCTTATGTATATTAGGAATAAGTTTAAGTTACTAGAGGCAAAAGACATTGCAGTATCTTTACCTTGTAGTGAACAAAACTAGATCTAAATTTAAAATTCAAATGCTAAGCACTGATTCATCGATTTTGTTATAAAATTAAAAAGACTCGAATTTAGAAAGTTTGCTTAACACACACGCAAAAGCGAATCAAAAACAAAACTCGTGAAATGTCTCACCGTGATGCGAATTTTTTTTCGGCCAATAGAAGACGAGGAAACATTTAAAAACAAATTTCAAATAATCTTCAATTTTCAGGAACAAATTCTTTTTACGGACCTTTTCACGAGTCGACGCGAAGTTTGTTTGTCGTCCAACGGAAAGGCCCGAACTATGCCCGGTAGTGAATTCCCAAATTACCTTTTCAAGTCGCACAAACAAAATAAAAGATGGGCAAGATCGCCTGCCACCAGTGAGAAGGAGACGAGCGTATTAACACGTCTCTTGACAAACGCCAAGCGATCGTTATTATTATCTCTACCTTTCTCTCTCACCTCTTTTATACTTGATAAACGAACGAATTTAAGACCGAGCGATTACTTCAAAGACATCTCTACCCACACTCACTTACATTCATCAACATATACGTTCCTGCCTACGTACACACAAACTCATTCTTGCAAGGAGTACTACGAACATTTTGAAGACATTGTATCAACCTAAATAGATTAATTTTATTTGTAAACACCCAAATCGATTTATATATATATATATATATATATATATATATATATATATATATATATATATATAAAAAAATGTTGTTTCACTTTACAATTTGATTTTCTTGTTTTATACCCGTTTTATGGTGGGCTATTTAACTAACAAGGGCAAATCAAACTAATCTGTTTCAACACTCACACATTTCACTATAACTGATAACCCACTATAACCTCACCTATAAATTTATTTCGTTATAAAGGTCGTAATGAGACTGTAACAATTGTCTTTGCTTTTATTCTTAGCAGTGTATTCTCACGATACAAGTATGTTGTGCATATTAAGCCAACTAAATGTCTTAAAGCTGAGAATTTATTTGATATTGTTAAATGTGTAATAATTGGTCTAGAAGAAATAGGCTTTAGAGTAATATCAGTCATAACAGATAATAATGCAATAAATAAGAAAGTTATATCTTTCTTTTGTAGTCCAGCAACACTTTCAATTTTATATCAACATCCAGTTATGAAATCTAGATCTGTTGTCTTTATATTCGATTCGGTTATATACTAAAATGCATTAGAAACAACTGGTTTGTTCAAAAAGATGTAAGTAAATGAATGATGTTTCCAAGATTTAGTCTCAATGGAAATGATGATTGAGGTAAGATCCAAAGTGCCACCGTTTGTACTTTACAGAAACTTCATACCCATACATCTCAGTCTCTTTAAAAATATTGATACATTAGATTGGTGCAAAAATAATGACGTAAAAATCTCGTTTTTTGTCGTTACAAAATACGTCAAAAAACGACATTATTACGTCATTATTTTTCCACCAACCTTATAAATAAACTTCAATTTCCTTTTCTCTCATTAGTTTTGAAAGGCAAAATATTTCATGAAAATTTGCAAATTTTAAACCACTTTACGGATTGCTGACCTTAGGGAAACAAATGTTTGTCTAGCTTTTCAGAGCTTTCAGAATGCATAAATATATTTTATATTTGGTGGGCAATACTGAGTGAAAAAACAGCATTTAAAGGTTGGTGACTTAACAATAAATATACTAATCCACTTAAAGTAAATGAGGAAAATTATATATTTCTCAATGTAATCTGCAGCTGGTTAGAATCTTGGAATAGAATTTCATGAAATAATGGGAAATTAACAAATGAAATCTTCACGTCTTTGCATCATACGACCCATGCAATTCTAGACCTGGCCGAATATTGCACAGCAGAATTGAAAATGACGTATGTATTACTTGGTAAAACAAATCAGGATAGATTTGGTCAGTATTGACAAATTGCTGGAGATCAATATAATATCTCTATACATCAAGTGTTTTGGTGTGAAAGAATCAAAATGATATCACTATTTACATTATTTGGACTATTATCCTCATCTTTGTCGCCATGTTTATCACAACGTTTCGGCCATTGTATGATCCGGTCTTCTTCAATTGATTGGAATGTCGAACTGAACCCTTTATTTTCGGAACAGACTGTTCTAGTTCCAAGTGCCATGGCTACTGGATGTCAGGTATCTCACGTTAATTCCCCTCTCAAATTTCTACACCGCCTTAACAATGTATTGAACTCACACTCTTTGGGTCCTGTCACTGGATCCAACTAAAGCCTTTATCCACTGTGCAATATGTTCTTGAGGACATCAGTGTATGAATTTCTGGGTATTATAAACCTAATGTCTTAAGCAACCATTTTTACCAGTGCTCATATTGCAATTTTTGCTGTTATCATTGCAATTTTTTTTTACCAAAGCTCATATTGCTTTTTTTTTATTATCGCATTTCTCTGGCACTCCTTATTACTGGTTCCCATATTGTATTAATTTCTATGCTTGGTCGGCTCAGGGGATTTTTGTGGCCTAGCATATGTGGTGATTCCTTAACTTTATGAATTTTCCAATGATGTTCTCAACTTGATCCAAGAAGTTGCAGTGATCTCCCTTTTCTGTCGATATGTGGTCAGCCACGCCTGATTTTTCCACTTCCCCTCGTATTAACGGTTCAGTTCGACATTCCAGCCACCTGAAGAAGGCCGGAGCGTACAACGACCAAAACGTTGTGATAAACGTGGCGACAAAGATGCGGACAATAGTCCGACTAATATAAACAGTGTACATAATACCTCATCTCAGAAATATAGACAGAAAATGATATCAGTTTTAAAATTGGTCCTGCCACTTAATAACCAACGTATTGATTTGAAGAATTTATGAACTAACTTGAATCAAATGGCAAGGGAACCAAATTTAGATATTTATAAATTTAGTATAGATATAGCTATATGAGGATATTAATGAATACGGAGCTTTTTCTGTTATATTATACCTAGAA
>OZ010581.1:20384570-20427070 GCA_963932145.1 Acanthosepion lycidas | reverse complement strand
AATATTGTTATCCTTTTTTTAACACATTTGAACTTTTCGAGTTATTATTTTATTTTATTTTACATATACTTGCGCGATATCACTCAGCTTGCATTACGGCCCGGCGACTGATTGATTTCGTCTGCCTAAGATCAATTCACAACGTGGGTAGGTTAGACTGGAAATCAAAACAGTTACTTCTGTAACCAGACGTTGGAGGCGAGCTGGGAACGACAAGGCTGATACCGAATCTAACCAGATTCCCATCCGAATCACCAAAAGGTTAGAACGTCACATTTGGTGCCGCGACCAATACAAAGCCAGTTGGTCGTCACAGGACAGGATAGCACGACGGAAGCGGCTAGGCAGACGTCACATTTAGCGCAGCGACACCAGCGGGGGACGTCACACGTATACATAACATTGAAACACCGGTTACTGTACTTTAAGCAACATCGAGCATGGTAAAATGGCAAAATGGCTGACCAAGATGGATATATCGTAAATAATGTCTCGAGATTGTTAATCGGAGAGGCGAGTTCCAACTCCCGTTGTATTGATTAGATTTACTCGGAAAAAATATGAATACCCCTCCCCCCAGTTAGAGATTAAATAATAAGAACTGTATCACTAAAGCCAAAAACTTCTTAAAATTTAAAAATATTTTCTGGCTTGAAATATAAACTTACAAGGGTAGATAAGCCATAGAAAACTAATCAAACAATAAATCAATATATATCTATATATATTAGATTGGCGCAAAGATAATGACGTAATAATGTTGTTGTTAACGTATTTTTTAACGTCAAAAAACGACATTATTACGTCATTATTTTTGCACCAACCTAATATTTATATATATATATATATATATATATATATATATATATATATGTGTGTGTGTGTGTGTGCGTGCGCGTGTGTGTCTCTACACAAGAATTAGAAGAACAAGAATTGATTATAAGTTTTGATAAGGCTCACCAACTACGAAATTTTCTTCATCACCACAACATATTAAATATATACGGACGGAGTCAACTAAGAAAAGCGTCCTGGGTATGATGGTAAACTACACCCGCGTCCTGGGTATGACGGTAAACTAAATCCGCGTCCTGGGTATGGCGATAAACTGCATCCAACAGCAAGGTCTCAGATAATGTTTTCAGAAAAATAATTTTGCCAGCTCAAAGTTTTTGAAACAATAATGTTTCCAGCTCAAAGTTTTTGAAACAATAATGTTGCCAGCTCAAAGTTTTTTGTAAAAAAGTAATGTTGCTAGCTATATGTTTATTTATTTATTTTTTTTTTTGTAAAAAGTAATGTTGCCGGCTGTACGTTTTTTCTAAAGGAATGGTGTTGCCTGCTATACGATTTTTTTTTTTTTTGAAACAATAATGTTGCAGCTATATATATTTTATTCCATACAAAATAGGCATTTAAAATTCATATAAACTGGATTTGGCATTAAATAACCCACAGTGGTTGATATGCCATAAAACTCAAACAAACAAACTAAGAAAAAGAATTTACGAAATAAACTAAATACATAACCTTCTGAACGGAAATGATCTAAAGTCGGCAGAAAAGATTTAATTACAAACTTCAAATAATCGGACACGCAACAGCAAACTCTTAGCTTCCGTCTAAAATTTGCCACCGAAATTTGCCGACAAATAATATTACTATAATTATATAATGTATTAATTAATATATTATAATTTCATTATTAAAAACTACCAACGTATTGACTGGGATCTCAACAAAGGATACATTCAGGGTCTAAACACAGCTAAACTAGAATAAAATCCTTAAAAGAAATATCAAATAAAAAAACAAAAACATTTATATCTCCTTCCAACAAAAGGTGTGGAATTATATTCATTCAAAAAATATATTTCTCAATACAAAATGGGTTTCCTTATTGAAGATGGCGTCCTGTGTAACACAATGAACTATATCCGACAGCAAAGGCTCTGATCAGAATGTTTCGAGAGCGTGGAATCACTTCATAATTATTTGTGTACCCAGGTCCACACTGACCCGGTGTGTTATCACCTGTTAGGGCCCAGCTATGGGCAAAGAGTTAACCCCCAAACTGGGTTCAAAACCCTGTGAATGTGTAAAATAGGTTTTAATATCAGCAATACATTTTTGTAAAAGCTTATTAGCAGCAATAAATTTTTGAAGATAAAATTATTACCAGCAATAGATTATTACTAGCAATACATTTTTGAAGAAAAATATATATATTAGCAGTAATACAGTTTTGTAAAACAATATTATCAGCAATAAAAATCTTGTCGGCACTAAATAACCCATAGAGGTTGTTATGCTGTTAAACAAAATATACCAAACCATCTTTACTGAAGATGATAAAATCTATCAAAAATAAGCGAAGGCAATGTAATAAAAGAGACACAAATATGTAAAACACACACACATACGCACACATATATACATATGTATATATATATATATATATATATATATATATATATATATATATATATATATATACATATATATATATATATATATATATATATATATATATATATTCATATATATGTAGTTTAAATAAAAATTCAGTTGCAACTAAAATATATTTGTAAAGTGATAATATGAATATAGACAAAATGAAAACTTATCTTAGCAGATACGTTTTGTCGCGGAATCGACTTTATCGAGGTAACTATAAGTATTTTATTTTACGACAACTATTTATAAACAAAAGTAAATATGTTTTTAGATTTTTCAAAATCATTTTCGCATGAATTTGAAAAACAAGAAATAATGATTTTTGATAAGTCTAACCAAAGAGGAGATTATCTTCATCACCATAAAATTTGAATTAAATACGAATGAGATATTCTAAGAAATTTGATTAATTACATAAACAATATAGAAATCCGTATTTTAAAAAATAAATTAAATGTATTAGATTCTCAAAGCAAATGGGCTAAAGCCGACAAAAAACAATTAATTACAAATTTATCCAAATTTAAAACATCGTATATACAACAGGAAGTTGTTAGTTTGGGTGTAAAGTATGGCGGAAATGATATTACAGATTTCATTATTAACACCTACCAACGGTAGTATTCGTATGATACATTTAGGGTTTAATGACAGCCAAACCCGAAAAAATAAATTATTCTCCAGCTATTTAAGTGTAATATCAATCGACATCTCCAGTTGCCTTGATCTATCCACTACCCTTCTCGTCATCCTATCTTCTATCACACCTATCTGATCTTGCTCTATATTTTCTGTAACCCCTTGCGTCCTAGCGTCTTCCCGCCTTGCTTGGGGTGAAATGCTTAAAAAAAAATAGATAAATCAACGACAAAAATAAACAAAAACCTAATAAAGCCACATTTAATTCACGTTTATTTTGTTTCGATTTGAAACAAATTATCTGATATCAGACTTGTTAATTGGCAGACACACCTCGTGTGTATATATATATATATATATATATATATATATATATATATATATATATATATATATATTTTTAAATAAATATATATATATATATATATATAATATATATATATAATATATATATATATAATATATAATATATATATATACAATATATAATATATATAAATATATATATATATATATATATATATATATATATATATATATATATATATATATATATATTTTAAATAAATGTATATATATATATATATTTTTAAATAAATAATTATATTTATGCTCTACTTTCGTATCGAGCACTATTTTTTAAAAATAATTACAAAAATACTAAGGAACTTTGGATCTTTTTCCAAACCAGTTTCTTTCCTATTTTCTACAATATTTTCACACACATATATATATATATGTGTGTGTGTGTGTGTGTGTGTGTGTGTGTGTGTGTGTGTGTGTGTGTGTGTGTGTGTGTGTGTGTGTGTGTGTGTGTGTGTGTGTGTGTGTGTGTGTGTGTAGTTTTAAAAAATACATATAAGGCTAAAATATATCTGAAAAACCAAAATATGAAGAAAGACACAATGGAAACTTATCTTCGCCGACACGTTTTGTCGTCTGATCGACTTTATCAAGACAAATGTAAGAATTTTATTTTGCGACAACTATTCATAAACAAAAGTAAATATATTGTTAGATTTTTCAAAACCATTCGTGCATGAATTAGAAAAACAAGAAATAATACTTTTTAATAAGGCTAACCAAACAGGAGATTATCTTATCACCACACAATCTGGAATAAATACGAATTGATTGATCCGAAAAATTCAATTAATTACATAAACAATATAGAAATCCGTATTTTAAAAAATAAATTAAATGCCTTCGTTTCTCAAAGCAAATGGGCTAAAAGCGACAGAAATGAATTAATTACAAATTTATCCAACTGGAAGTTCTTAGTTTCGGTTTAAATTTTGCCGAAAAATAATATTAAAGATTTCATTATTAAAAACTACCGACGTAATTACTCCTTCTGACAAAAGCTGTGGAATTATAATGATGAATAAATATATTTATCAACAAAAAATGAAACTCCTTCTCGAAGATGATAATGACCATGTTTAGTGTTCCAGCCGACATTGTATTAGAACGACGGTTTTAACGACAGGGATAAATCTGCGTTAGTCAATGCTGAAGCTGGTCCAAGCTGGTTGCTGGTCGGTTCTATCACCACCAACTCTGCACACGTTGTGTTTTTGATTTCACAGAAGTGGAAGATCCAAGGTCGTAGTCATTTCAGCGCCAGTTCAAGCCATGATGTGTGCTATATTGGGGAAGAAATATCTTCACAACTAAAAAATGTAAAACGCAAGATTCACGAGGTTAATCATCAATTTCTTTAGTCTTGGTACAACAGATATTAACCCTTCCTGTACCAATGTTTATAGTGAAACTGTGCCTCACGAAATAATTTAATTAAATATTGTCTTTTACAGATATATCCTAGTTCTCTCTGAAATTATACTCACAGACAAACAAACATGCACACACACACATACATATATATATATATATATATATATATATATATATATATATATATATATATATATATATATATATATGTGTGTGTGTGTGTGTGTGTGTGTGTATGTTTGTCTCACGGCCCATGCGGTAGATCTGAAAAGCCATAAGAAGAACCCTACCGGCTCCTTGTTGAAAAGAACATCGCTACCTATTAAAAGCTAAGGTATCGGCACCGAAATAGAATTACAACTGCGTACGTATATATGCGCGAACGCATGGATATGTATCTGCGCCTAGCCTCGGATTGCTTATATGGATGTGGTGGTGTGAACTAAAATGTGTAAATTTGTATGTATGTCTATGATAGGATAGTGCCCCCAGAAACAAACACAGAAATAGAATCCCCCTCCCACAACCAAAGATAGCCAAACAAGCATAAATAGATCCAATTTTAAAAAATAAACCAGTTTGTCTGATGATCACAAATGCGTGAAACCCAAGGTCACTAATTCTTATATATATATATATATATATATATATATATATATATATATATATATATATATACACGCACACACACACACACACATATATATATATATATATATATATATATATATATAAATATATATACTTGATATATATATATATACTTGATATATATATATATATATATATATATATATATATCAAGTATGTGGGGCAGTTCAATTTAAATTACATGAATCATTAATACAAAAAACAGATATAGAAGTTAATGATATAAATGGCGAGAATACATCTTTGCAAACAAATTTAATAACTTACATTAATCTCGAACCTGTAGATGAATGTTATGATCCCTGTTTATAAATTCCAGTTGCATAAGGTCTTTTTTTTATTTTTTTACAAGCTTTCATCCTTCCATACAGACATTATCAGGTATGGAAATAGATTTGTTTTTATTTCATAACATTCATCTACAGGTTCGGGTTAATGTACTTTATTAAATTCGTTTGTGAAGATGTAATCTCGCCATTTATATCATTAAATTCTATATCTGTTTTTTGTATGAATGATTCATATATATATATATATACATATATATATATATATATATATATATATATATATATATATAGTACTGTTTTCCTCAGTGACACATGGCTCAGAAAGTCTAAATATTGTTTAAGTATTCCAAAGAGTGGCTTGACTCAAAGAGATGTGTGTTCATTACCTGGGCACATGAGAGGTAATAAAAATATGGATGAGTTAATGAAGGGAATTAAATGAAACTGAGATATTTAAAAAAATATAACAATCTTCACCGGTGGAGTAAATAAAGGTTTCGATTGGAAATTCCAACGTTTCTCACCTGAAGAAGACCAGAGAGTAGAACGGTCGAAAGGTAGTGCATATCGTAATAAAGATGAGGAAAATAGTCCGAATGATGTGAATATTGTAAATACACACACACGCATGCGCGCAAACACACACACACATATATATATATGACGTCATACATTAAGAGATGGACAAATTCCGACAATTTATTCATTAAAGACATTTACCGGCCTGAATGTCCGAGAAATTTTCATAGAAAATATTCGTCCATTGACAGGATTCGAACCTGAATCCTATACGGAACCACCATTTACGCTGTCAAAGGACGAATATTTTCTATGAAAATTTCTCGGACGTTCATGCCGGTAAATGTTATTTAATACTGTTTATTATAAACAGAGCATTTACTTAAATACTTGTATCTATAAAAAGAAGGTTAAACATAAAAGTGTCTTTCATAAATATATATATCACTTGATTATTATATCTTTTTCTGGTACAATTTATTTTGGTTTGAGAATATTTCATAAGTTTTGTCTGGAAAAATAAAATCCTATTTTCTGAATATTTTATGCCGTTGCTGCTGAGAGAGAGAAAAGCGAATGGAACGTAATTGGACTTTAGACTCCATATACTTCATGACGCAAATTGTGTATCTTTTTATACGATTGAAAGTCAGCCTCCATTAATGTCAGAAGATGTGAAATCATACAAAGTGCTATTCTGCACAACCTGTCATTTATCTGACAAATATCGAATCGGTGTTGTCGTTGTTAGGCAGAATCTCATGCAAGTCGTGAAGAGCATGTCGAAAAGACTAACATTGCAAAGTAAAAGTTCTTCAAATATATTATATATAAACGCAAAAATGAATGGCTGTTACGGGAACAATGATTTGGAACAACACGTTACTAGAAACATATAAGTTTCAAACTTATTCTACCTATTGTTTTATGAGGTAATAATTCTAATATTTACGTATTTCTTTAAAAGGCATTTGATCGTGTATGGCATGACGGTCTTTGGCAAATCCTTACAGAATCTAATGTAGATAAATGGAAATTACCAAAAACATCCAAGCCCTATATGAAAATAAATAGAAGGATTCTTCCCTACAACTGTCGGCGTGCGACAGGGTAGGGTTCTTTCACACACATTGTTATATTTCTAGAGAGAATCATACAAGAATCCCTGAACGTCTATGATCCTTCAATCTCTATCTGTGGCAGACCCGTCTGTAACTTACATTTTGCAGATGACATCGACCTCATAACGAGTAGTAACATTGAGCTCCAAGACTTGACCAACAAACTTGAAAGAGCAAGAGCATATGGAATGGAGTTTCAACTCCGAGAAATCCAAATTAATGGTGAATATCAGAAACAGTAACACCCATGTCAACATTACTATAAATAGGAAGTCACTGGAGGAAATGTCCAGTTTTAAATATAATACTAAGGTGTAATCTTGTCTAAAGATAATACCTGCAACTCGGAAATCCGCACACGGATTGTCGCAGCCATGCCAGTGATGGCCAAATTGGAAAAATATGGAGGTGCAAAATCAGCTTTCAAACAGACAACAAATCGGTAGTAGACTCCATTACCATATATGTATGTGAAACGTGGACACTATTGACAGATGCAGAGAGAAGGATACAAGAGTTTGAGAAATGCATAAGACAACTCCTTGAAATTTCTTGTTGGGAACAAAAAACAACAATGGATTTGTCCGGAAAAGAGGTGAATGTTTTGTGGGACACAAGGAACCTCTTCTTGCCATTGTCAAATGGAGAGAATGGCACAGTTTGGACACATTACAAAGTAAGACAGACTGAGCAAGACCATCATACAAGACACCGTTGAAGTTGCACTTAAGTGTGGACGCCAACAAAAAAACTGGTTGGACAATGTCAAAAAATGTACAGATAAAACTGTACCAGAATTGGTGGTGGCTGCCGCTGAAAGACTCTTGTGGAAAAGAGTTAGCATGGCTTCTGCATTTGGATCCGCCCTACTATTACAAACGTCAAGGGTATGATGATGATTAAGATCACCTACAAAGAATTGATGAAAAATCATGGACGTTCTTTTAAATAAAACTATTTATTTTAATTGTTTGAAGGGTTAATGGTACGCTATAAAAGACTGGACACTACTTTGAGCCAAAAAATGTATAATTACTCTTATAGCTTAACAGAAGAACCGTAATTAAATCGATTATAAAATAAAATGACACGTAGATAAGGATCGTAAGCTCAATCAAGTATTGAAATAATATATATATATATATATATATATATATATATATATATATATATATATATATATTCATGATTATTTTCGAAATTATTCAAGATGCTCTTCACCATCTCTAACTTTCTAACTTTCTGCCCTGGAGTAACAAGGTGTTTCACATGTTTCATGAACGATTCATTATCAAGTCTTTTAACTAAAACTCCTCTCTCACTTGTCAAACGTCTTATTGAATGATCTTTTCTAATTCATGTTTTTAGCTTTAAGATTATCCTTCTTCTTTTTTTTACATCCTTATCCAGTTTTCCCCTCTACTTCTTCCTCTTTTTTAAACATATTCACCGTTCTCTGGATGGTTTTTGAATTGAGTCAGGTTCGTAATTTTCTCACGCTTGAGGAAGGCGTCAATCAACCTCTTCTCCCCCGAGTTATTGATTAATATAATAGGAATTGCATCAGTAAACCATTATTAAAGCAAATATATACTTAATGTCTAAAATTATTTTCTGGCTTTTATTAAACTGTAAAAGGTTTTCGATTCATCAGCTGCCTCAGAATATTTTGCGTAAGTGAATTTAACGAAACAGGCAGGAATTCGAACTATGCTCTCGGATTTATTTTTTTATCTGCAGTCGTTGTCGATTACACAGCCCGCACATCCAAGCTTTCAGCTGTTGTTATTCCTGAAATGTCACTCATCTAGGTACTGACCAGCCGTGATGTTGCTCAACTTTAGTGATATGGCCGTAAGCAGCTGACATTAGTTGATATTAATCAATTATGCCATGATGATAGGCAAGGTACAATGTTTTAATGTTGGACAGCCGCAAAGAATTATTGATAATTTGCCAGATAAACTCGCTAACCGTTGGCCAATAATTAAGTATCCTGGAGACATTCTCGTTTAGATTAATACTCCACAAAACCTTAGGGGTACAGATCTTGGAGAAGATCGAATTTCCTTGCACTCTAGGGCGAGAGCCTACCTTACTAATCGTTACAGAAATTTTCTAATCAATTTTCTGACTCATGCGAAATAATCCCTTTATTCCACATACCTTTCCTACAATTGTCTTCATCAATTTTGGTTTTAAGGTATTTTAGTTTTGGGTATCGTAAGTGCAATGCACCGTTTAGTCATTACATCATACGTTTGAGGAATCCGGAAGAATATATCAGTTTAACCCAAGTTCGCAGCGCTGTAGTTAATAGTCCAACAAATATGTTAAATTACCTTATCATTCTAATTGCTCTAAGAACCGTTCCGTAATCCGATTTGAAAACAGGACAGCTCTAAATAATATACAGGGAGAGAAATGTGGTTCTACAGAAGGATAGTGGGAATACTCTTCCTGAACATATAAGCAACGATCAAGATTTAAGGAAAATGGACATATGCAGAACATTTACAGACAAAATAGGAAAGTGACAGTTGAAATTAGTATATAATGAGGAAATCAGGCAGGATGATTTTTTATTCCTCGGAAATATTGAAGGTAAATAGGACACAGGAAAGCAGAGAGTTACCTACTAAACAAGCTTGGCGGAACATGGCTTAAGATTATGGCTAAGAAACAAGATTGGCAGAATATGGCTTAAGAGAGATATCTGAAAAGCAAAACATATTAAGAGCTACAATAGAGCGAAAATAACGGGGAAACATGTTCGCCCACGTCTTGAAGAGAAAATCCTTCGAATGTAATTTCTTTATTATCAATGGAAGAGGAAGAAAATGAAGATGCTTCACCACTGATTAAACGAAATCATCGGCGATAACATAAAGATGCGAACTTGTACAACTCAAGAATATATCACGTCATGTTATTTTCCACAGAAATAGCAATAGAATCTCAAACAGCTTGATGCTTGCGACATTATGTCTGAAAAGGAGTGCATTTAGAAAACTAATTAATCTAACTCCCAGCCAATTAGACTACTACTACTTTTGGGTAGAAGAGATTCCAGTTAACGGTGAATTGGATAAATGTCTTACATCGCAATGTTTTCTTTCAGATGAGCAATATGTCTTTCGGTTCTGTAGGTTATCTGCTGATGTTTTAACGATTATTGTCGAAAGACTCTATCAAGCTTTACATATGAATGATGAAGCTTCGGCTGTTCCTTTAGATATCTCAAAGTATGTGAAAGGCATTCACATACCGGTCTTCTTCACAAGTTGAAAGGTTATAGTATTTCTGCAAGAATTTTTAAACTCATTCAGTCTTTCTTATCAAATCGCGCAATGAATGTTATCTTGAATGGCTGCTCGTCTAACTCTTAATAAATGCAGGTTTGTTTGTTTTGTTTTTTTTCCCGGGCCGCTATCCTTGCACTTACGTTGGTTATATAGTAAGTTTGATCACTTCGATAATATCAAATTGACAGCTGATTAAAAAGAAATACCTACAATCTGATATTAAATGGGGGAAGGAGTGTTTTGTTAATTTTAACGTCTCAAATAATGAAACGGAGAACCGTTTTTAACTCATTATGTCGTGGAAGACAATTTTTCTGGTCAGAATCTATCTTATATGCATATTCGTACTTGTTTTGAATATTGCTGCCACATTTGTTCTGGTGTTCCTGCTGTATATGTAGAGATGCTTGATAAAATCCTAAGAAGAATCTGCTATGTTATTGGTCGTGACCTGTTACCTCGACCCTAGTCTCTTTCCCACCTCCCTAACGCAACTCCCGTGTGTCTTTTCTATAAGCACTTTCATGAAAGAAACTGAAGAACTTTGGTACGAAGATTACGTGAATTTAAGCGCAGTACTTGATTGACGGTAAGGTCTCATCATTTTATAGATGAAATGGCTAGATGTAACCGCTAGTACTATGCTAACAGTTTCTTCTATCGCACTTCACGCTTGTGGAACTCTCTCCTGACTCTTTGCTTACCTGTCAAATTTGATTTTAAAAATTTGAATGCAATGTCAATCGTCATCTTATGTCTTCTTAAATACATGTTCTTTTATTGTCCCCAATCTTTAATCGTAGTTTTTCTCATATTGTGTAACGCTCAGTAACCCATTGCGTCCTAGTAGCTTTAATGCCTCGCTTGGGCGAAATGATTAAAAAATCACTAACATGTCTAATTAAAGACTTTGGAATTGTATCAAGCCTGGAACGTGAGGAAATCTCCAATAGAGAAATTGCAGTAAAATTCTATTTTTCTCTGATCGGTCTTTTGATAGAATATGGTATATAGAATTATCTACTTTATTGAACGATGTAAAGAGTAGGCCATTTTTTTCCGACATCTTTAGCGAGTGTGCGTCAATATGAGTTTCACTTGAGGTCTCTCGGGTGAAGTAGAGTCCCAATAGGTGGACAAAGGAAGGATACTCTTGGAGAGTTCCACCATTCATCGTTGCTGATGAGAACTTGGTTATATAACACCAAACATCCAGAACATGTTATCCTTCTGTGAAAAGACCTGACCTTGGGAACTCTTGCTGTTTTACAGAGAATTGATTTCAGTTTTTATAAAAAGAATTCGACATAGAACCGAAAAAAGATCTGCTTTATAGAACGAATGTGTGCAAACACCCCACTCGCTAGAATATATTATTTAGCTTGGTACTAAAAGAACTATGTAGATTTTAATATTAATATGATTAATATTAATAATTAAATTAAAATTAAGAGGTGTAGATTCACCCGTGTGCAAATTCATTGAAACAGCTGTTTTTGTTCCTATCTTTCCCCATGCGATATGTTTTAGACCCACTAGAGTGACAGGATGTAATCGATTTCTACTTCTTGCCTCAGATTAGGTCATTTGCAGCGGTGTGTAATAATATGAATCTATTTTCTGGGCGTATGATGAAATTTGTTTGACCTTAACAAATATTGCGTCATCCGTAATTACATAAGATTTTTATCACGCCCAGAAACTATTGTCTCGACTGTCGATTACTTGTCCTGCAGCCATTATCTGTGATGACCGTTACTCCAAAGAACCGTACGAAAATCGTAATGCTGCACGAACACTATCGCAACCATTGAGTAGATCATTGTACTACAGACTGGCTCGGAAATTCCCCTGATTTAAATGCAGTCGAGAATTGGTGGTCAATCTGCAAGGAATGACTTCGTGGAAGAGACATAAGAGGTACTAAAGTATACGCTTGGGTCATGTTTCATTGGAAAAATACGAAAAATTAAATAATAATGGAATTATTTGTTTTGCGTCAAATAATTAGCACAAGGGTGTAGATTTGTCCATAGTCCGTTTCGCGCCCTTTTGTGGTCTTTTGAACAAGGGTAGAGATATATTTTTTATTTTTTGCTGACAATCTAGTTTCCGGTTCCTTCTAAAATCTTTTCATTCATTTTCACTGCCTTGCATTTTCGCAACATTGTTGTCTTTCTTTGGAGTAAATTGATTAAAAAATGAATTCTTATAGAATAACACACCTGTTACCATAATCGTGGACAGAATCTGTGTATCTATTTCCTGTTTTCTAAATGTCTAACTACAGTACCTTTTAAATTAAACTTTTCATTCTTTCAAATGAATTCATTGTATTGGACGACTCTCCATCAAACATCCTATGCAGTATAAAATTCGTTGTTTCAATACGAGCCTCGGGTATGTTTGTTAGCCGAACATTTCGCTCGATACTCAATCTCTTGCGTTCCATATTTTAATTTATCAAATTCTGTTCGCCTTTCACAAACTAAACAAAAAACCTATACGTTGATGATGAAGGAGATAAATACCAAACCGACTAATACAACTAAGCTAGTAAAAATGAATTTCATAAGTTCGTTTCAATTTTTAGAGTGTCAGCTGCTTCTATAGTTAATGTAAAAGGTCTCTTACGAGATAATTTTAGAGTACAGAAAATAATGGTTGTGAAAATATACATGCACAAAATAACAGAGACTGATTGATTTGCAATGTAAGATAACATTTATTAAACAAAACAACAGAAGGAAAGCTTAATAGATTATTTTTCTAGAAGTAAATTGAATACACAACGAAAATTGTTAATGGATGTATTTGAGTGCGACTTGACTGTTTAGCTGTGATTATCTTTGTACACACCCCTTTTTGTTTCAGTGTCTAAAGTTAATGGCACGCACTTCGAAAGGAAAAAAAAACAGGAAGAGAGTTAGTTTAATAATTCGCGCTGATTTTGTACATCCAGGGCTGCTGCTGATACTATGTTTATTAGGGGCTGCTGCTGATAATGTTTTTATTAAGGGCTGCTGCTGATACTATATTTATTAAGGGCTGCTGCTGATACTGTGTTTCGTAAGGGCTGCTGCTGATACTATGTTTATTAAGGGCTGCTGCTGATATTACGTTTATGAAGGGCTGATGCTGATAATGAATATATTAAGGCATTATATATTCGTTATGCTCTGCGCCCTTTAATATTGCTAATTTTCCATCAATATCTTGATATCGAAACTTTTGAAACGTTCGATGATACACAATATTTTCTACAAAATATAAGCATATACATTTTTTCAGTGTTAGTTGAAATTATGCATCTCTTACATTAAGATAAAGCATAATATACGGAAAGTGATAATTATTTCTATCTTTTTTTTAATGTTAGAAGGAATCAACAAAAATGCACCAATGTTGAGAATTTATTTCTGAAATGCCAGCTAATATAATAGCTGTACAATCTAAATGCATTGGCAGATTGAAGGCAAAAACGAAGGAGAAAAATGCGATTGCCTTAATCGAAGAGATTTTGTAAGTGGGTGTCAAGGGAGGCAAATAAAAATGCGGTAATAAACGAGCAGGTATTACTTAGAGCAATAACAGACTCATAAAACATTGTGGAGATATATGATCTTCCTTGTCCTTAAAGGACATGGCGAATAAAAAGACAGGGAGAGAGTGATAGAGAGAAAGAAAGAGAGATGGTGAGAGTGGGGAATTAAAAAGAATTCGGTAATGGGATACAGCTTGGATGACCTGTTCAAGATTCAAATACCTAATCCCGAGTTTCTTACCCGGTCGACAATAGAGTTGTAATTTAAAAAGGCCGATAGTGGGCAAATGTGGACTTTTACGCTAATTCATGATAACAGGATAAAAGACTGGAGTACAGACGCGTGGCCCCCACAAACAATCATACATTCTCACAAACATTTAATTATATGATATAACGATATATAACTTTGGATCAATTTATTGATCAACAAAAGGTATTTAGAAAAAATTGCATGACAAATGAAGCGTTTCATCCGTCTTGAAACGTATCAAAAAAGTTTCTCCAAATTTGTCATAATCTCTCTCACTATATATATATATATATATATATATATATTTATAAAATTTGATAATTATATTTAAGTAATTCATCGAGTCTGAAAGAGACCTCAACAGAATGCACTGTACGGCCGATTCGTCCCACATTTGGGACTCATCAACAGTGCGAATCCACTACCGACAACTGAAACCCTGACAGTTAGGTTGAGAAGCAAACATCATACCAACTGGTCCCCGGGACTCGGTGACGCGGGTTTCCGTTCTCGGTAGTGGATGCGCACTGTTGATGAGTCCCAAATGTGGGACGAATCAGCCGTCCAATGCTTTCTGCATTTTGTTGAGGTTTCTTTCAGACTCGTTGAATTACTATATATATATATATCACACAGATACACAGACAGACACACACACACATACATACATTTGGCAATACGGACATTTAAACGAAGATATTCACCATCAAAGATGATATTCTGTTATGTTGACATAGAAGATTGCTATGCGACGATAAGCCATTAATAATAATAAAGTTAAGCTCATCATATATGATAATAAATTTAAAACAATTAACCTCATAGACTCTAGTAGGGTTATTAGAGACTATATTCTTTTTAAATATCTTTAAATATCCAATATATATATATATATATATATATATATATATATATATATATATGAAAGTGTATGTGGGTGATAAAAATATAACTTTAATGCATGCTATTAGGAGTTCGTGGTCGATATCAGGGGATTAGGGTTAGAGAAAATACAAACCTAGGCATTTAGGGCAACAACAATAGGCGATTGTCTGTTTCATGCTTAAACACAAACATCAGACGCTGGTGGTGATTATCTATGCGTTCCTTCGATATGGCATAAGGCCGAATGTATGGAGCACCCAGTGAGGATCGAATTTAATTCTCAGCCTTAATTGATCTAGCGAGACACACTTGTTTGATATTACACCAGACCCCTGATGATTGCACTTAATAAGGAAATATATTGTTGCCGCCGGTTGTTGAGGTCAATGACCTGTCAATATATATATATATATATATATATATATATATATATATATATATATATATTGTGTATTTGGAAAACAATCTCTCTGAAGATGATCTTTGGTGAGGTTGAAAGTAATTGGGAAAATAAAAAAACAAAAAAAACTACGGTACCTTTCTTAATGAATTTAATATCAACTTATGAAGTTGATCCGAATATTCGAGAAGATTAAAATAAAAAAAATACTAGACATAATATATATATATATATATATATATATATATATATATATATATATATATATATATATATATACATACAATAAAATTGTATGTTAGAGAAGCTGCAAGCATGGTTGGAAAAAAGGGTTTCAGAAAAATTTACAATTCGGTGGTTTTCTTCTCTCACTCGATACAGAATAAAACATGCGACATTCTTGTAATATTGTGTTCACTTCGATTTTCTTCGTTGTGTTTCTAAAAATTTGCATATTTTTCGTCGTTGTGTCGGTTTTCGTTGATATCAGGAATGACGATGACCACTGAACTAGCGTTCGATTAAATGCTAAGTTAGAAAAGTAAACACTGTTATTGAAATCTGTAGGTGAAAAAGTCTGTTAAGGAAAAGAAAACCTTCTTTGGGAAGAGAAATTTGTCAAAAAAAAATTTACACGCAATTACCAGATTTGTACCAAAATTATTCCCATCACTCATGTATTTTTCTTAATATCTTCAAAGCTGGGGGCTTAGCGGATATAGGCAATGCGAATCGGCGAACCGACTTTGAATTTCGAACTAGTCTGTTGCGTTCCCTTTTCTTGCTTAGCAACACGATGCGTCTGTTACCTCCTTCCGTTTGTCCTTGATGCATATCGACATCAAATGTTTATTATAAGAAAAGCAAACTTATGTCTAAGTTATTATTTGGGAGGTTTAATAATTTCCAGTGGTTCCCAAACATTTTTCACCGGGCCGAATTTTTCGGAATAAAAATTTGATCGGGCCTCACCAAATTTTATATAATAAAAAGTACATTTAAAAATATTAAAAAAGAGAGAAGTTTACAGAGGGATAACCGAGGATTTGAAGTCAGAACCTTATCATTGATAACTCTCTCCTCGAATTTGTGGACCCTAGTTACTATATTTTTAATAATTAATAATGCAAAAATATTAGGTTGGTGCAAAAATAATGACGTAATAATGTCGTTTTTTGACGTTAAAAATACGTCAAAAAACGACATTATTACGTCATTATTTTTGCACCAACCGAATATCACAATGATCAGTCAATAATTATTTATAATTATTTATGCTGGGACTCATACATGCAAATACAAGTAATTCATATGAATATGTTAAATTTTGAAATCATATTTATTTTTGGTATATTAATTTTTTGAAAGTTTTTCTAAATCTTTGATTGTTTTTCAATCATTACGCCTCACCTGCTATTCTTTCCACAACACCTATAAGCCGATAGGACTTAGTCATATGTATCAAATAGAATTTCCAGCAATAATAAGTAATTCTCTTCAAAATATTACAGCCTGGCATTATTTTTCGAATAATTTTCAGTTTATTTCTTTCCCCCGTTTATTAAATATAACAATTTAATAAATGACTTGCTCTGTAACGTGCACGTGTCGACAGTAGATTCAAATAAGGCTAGATTACTAATTGATATAGCCATAATATCTTCCTGTTTACTAACCCCACAAGCTAATTGAACTATCACTTTTTAATCTATCGATAAGCTAATTCGAAAGCAAAACTTAATGAGCCGCGCTGAGTTTGCCTTGTTCAGACAGACAGAAAATATTTGTTGATGACCTAAGTTCATGTGAACATATCTATTATGGACACTCGAATGTCAAAACGGATCTAGAGGTTTAACCTTTGGGTCCTGCTAGGGTTTGAATATTCTACGTGTTTAATCAAGATCCAGTATTGATTGGAAATGATTGGATGAGCAGTAGGCGTGGGCAGAAAGCTAATTCAAGCTGTAGTGAGTACTGAGCGTCGGATTAAAGAAATAATTGACGGATGGGATTTCGAGAATAGAAAAAGTTCATCTTAATATCGGAAATAAATTATTGTTAGAAGAAAGAGGCCATAAAACTAAACAGTTTAAATAAGAAACAAATCAACCAAGTAACAAATAAATTCTTACTGAAACAAACTTTAATGGAATATAATTAGATTTATTAAGATTATTTAAATCCGAAACATTTTAGACTGTAAGAATTATTTTGGGGAAAAATAACGATGTTCTGATATAAATAAGCCCCACTATTTAACACCTCGTTGGGATAAAAAAAAAATACACAGGAAGATATTGAAATAATTTTTAAATACCAATTCCGTTCAGCTTTCTTTTATTTTTTAAAACTCTGATTTGCAAATAAATGTATTAGAGCGGTTTATCTTTGCCTTTTTCAAATTATTGTTTTTCCTACACTGGCTGGCAACCAAGGATAAAGAACATAGTGCACCCTGCTGTTGAAACCAGCTCGTGGTTAGACATGGGCATCAAAAAATACAATTACCGACATGATTACATCGTTTATTTAAATTTACTAACTCTTTTCATTATAACCCGAGAATCGCCATGCCTTTTGGAGGAGACACTAGAGTTGTTTACTTTTGCCCATTTTTACCCTTTTGAATTCAATTTATTTCTTCTCCTAGACTGGCTTCAACCTAAGGCCAAATAGCATAGTCTATCTGAAGGTGGTACCATAGTGAATGTAATCATGTACATCAAATGCAATTATCGATATGATTAAATAAGGCTCTGTAAAGTATTCCCGCCCGGTAAGCCTATGATTCTTCAAGTAATTTTCACCACCATACAATTAATTTGTTCCTTGTTTACTAAACCTATTGTTATAGTGGAACACAGATATTCTATAGTTAATAGACTCTCCCACCTATAATAAGTAGGAGTCGCTCAGTGGGTCGGTCAGTCAGTCGATGCCGGACGATCGTTAGTCGGATACTAAAGTATCAGCGACCACAACTAGATTTCTCTGCGTCATTACCTATTATATCAAGTTCCTAACGTTTTGTACGTCGAACCTATTTTAGGACCGACTTAGTACAAATACAAGCCTCCACTGTGAAACCACTCCATAACACACTTGGCAACGAGGATTCGTACTCATACGGAGGAAAAAAAATTGTTCGCCACATAACAAATTTGACAACGAGGAATTCGTACTCATACGGAGAAAGAAAATAAAAAGAAAAAAAATTTACCCGCCATAACAAATTTGGCTACGAGGGATTCAGATTCATACGGGGGAAAAAAATCGCTCGCTACAACATTTCGTGACGAAATTCTTACTCATACAAAGGAAAAAGAAAAGATTTGCTCGTCACAATTATTTCGGCAACAAAATCTCGGATTCACATTTAAAAAAAAAAAACTTTTTCGAATGACAAGACGTCAACTTAGTGACAAAAAAATTTGTCGTATTCTCAACTGAGAAAATGTTGTTTTTTTTTCGATAAGACAGTTTGCTCAAATAGGTCACGAATTGCAAATCCGAAAGACCCCCCCCTCTACAAAATTTAAGCAATGTGTAAACTTTTGCGAATATGGAGGAATGCAAAAATATATTCCAGGAATTTTTTAGGTTCCAGACGGAACAACAGATGACAATATTAGAGCAACAGAAGACATTCCAGATGCAGCTACAGGAGGAAACTTTTAATAGACAAATGCAGTTTCAACGAGAAATGGAACAGATGCATAGGGAGTTTCAAAACAAAATTCTGGAAATAACTGAGAAGAGGAAAGAGAAAAATCTACAAAATGATTATTTCCCAGAGAATACAAAATGGAATTCAATTGAAATATTCACGTACATACCAGATGAAGAGATAACTTTTGAGGGGTATTATAAAAAAATATACGGACGTGTGTAACGAGGACTGCCACTCGTGGTCTGACAGAAAGAAGGTTAGGCTTCTTTTAAGCAAGTTAGGAACTGCTGAGCATAACAAATTGATAAACTACATTTTACCGAAAAAAACTAGCGAGTTGACATTTACCTAGGCGGTAAGTATATTAAGTGAATTATTTAGTAAAAAGACATCTTTGTTTCACAAGAGGTGGAAATGTTTGTATTTGATGAAAGATGACAAACAAGACTATATAACGTACGCAGCCAATGTGAATAAGCATTGTGACGAATTCAAGCTAGCAGAGTTAAGCGCTGACAATTTTAAGTCCTTAGTGTTTGTTCAAGGGTTGGTATCGGAAAGAGACGCAGAGTTGAGAAAATTAGTACTTTCAAAATTAGATAACGAACCAAGGATTTCGATACAGAAGTTGGCAGAAAAATGCACTAGTTATGTTAGCGTTAAGAAAGATTCGAAAAAGATAGAACAATCTAGTTTAGGACCGACTTAATACAAATACAGGCCTCCACTGTGTAACCACTTCATAACACGTATAGAGCTGGCCACTCGTAATCGAGGATACCCGTCTACTAGGGCGGCTAGCGAATCCCTATTGCAGACGCTTGCTTTATTATTATCTCTACTGCAAACGTTAATTGAACACTCACAATCTGTTTATGCTGCAACTATGTGTAGCAGACCTTAGTTAACATTTCTGGGAAAGAGCATGTTATCTAGTGTGATCAACAATTTGAACAAGACCAGCGCGCCCAAGCCGTCAGCCACGATGACTTGTGAATTCTGTCAAGAGTTCTGCCTATTAAATTTCTCACACAATTTCACACAACTCGTGGTATGGTTTTCAGGCACTTTCCAAAGCTGTCGCGCTCTGGGATCGACCCCTATAGTTCGATAACATCAGGGAGTCTCCTTCCTGACAAATCGACCATAGTGAGATTCGGACCGTAGTCTCATGGTCAGAATGGTAACGTTTTTACCACTTGTGGTCATTTATTAAAACTATACAGAGAATAAAATTACCGTCTCCGGTATCGAATCACCTTCATTTCTTTCTCATTCTACGTGTAATTCAACTCAATTGGCATTTTCTCTAGAACTGCCTATTTGCAGAACAGACATCAGCATGAAAACTCCCCTGAACACGACAAACTTAACCACCAGGAATCACTGCACACATTCAGCTTATCTCTGAAATTAGAACTCTTGGAAGGGAAAAAACACGACATCAATAAAAAAAAATATCCCTTAATGATTCACCAAGGAAAAAGAAAGTAAGAAATTTATAGAATTGTACAATATTTTGCTGCTTGTTTAGTATAAATACCAGATTTTACAGAAATATTTGCTTTGACTGATATATTGCTACTTGCTTTGTACATGTTTTTGTTGAGATGCAGATATTGTAATTTTCTTTACCATATTTCTGTCTTCAGATGGTAGAACAGGGTTTAGAAAAGAAAGCACAAAGACAATGTTTTTCTAATTGCTAAAAAAGACCGGAGATTGTGGAAATCCAAGATCGCCAACGACCTCAAGTGGCACATAGAAGAAGAAGAAGAAGAAGAAGAAGAAGAAGAAGAAGAAGAAGAAGAAGAACAACAACAACAACAACAAGAATAAGAAGAAAAAGATGAAGAACAAGAAGAACAGGATGAAGATCAATAATAAGAAGAACAAGAGCAAGAATAAGAAGAACAACAACAAAATGAAGAACAGCAAGAAGAAGGAGGAGGAGGAACACAAGAAGAAGAAGAAGAAGGACAACAACAAGATGAAGAACAGCAAGAAGAAGGAGGAGGAGGAGCACAAGAAGAAGAAGAAGAAGAAGAAGAAGAAGAAGAAGAAGAAGAAGAAGGACAACAACAAGATGAAGAACAGCAAGAAGAAGGAGGAGGAGGAGGAGCACAAGAAGAAGAAGAAGAAGAAGAAGAAGGACAACAACAACAAGAAGGACAAGAAGAACATGATGAAGAACAATAATAATAATGCGAAGAAGAACAACAACAAAATGAAAAACAGCAAGAAGAAGAATGACAAGAAGAAGAAGAACAACAACAACAAAAACAACAACAACAACAACAACAACAACAAGTGAACGTACAAAGAGGTCTGGGAAACAAGTAATAAGCCTTTGAATAGGAGTTAGAAATAAGCGGTAAAAAGTAGAACGATCGCAACAATATTATTATCGCAACTTCTCTTCAGGTTAATACTTTTATTCTTTGTTGTTTTTAACATCGGATCTCATTCCAAGTGCATCCTTACATTAAGGTAGTGGATGTGTTACTTACTTCCTTATATGCAGGGTCGAAATTCAAATGAACATGTTTTTCCCTATAATGTGTGTGTGGCGAAACAATTGTAGGCTTGAGAAAGGGATTCTGTGTGTCGATGTCAAATTCTGATCGTCTCTTTCGTTCACTTCGAAATATTTTCTTTTAGAAAGTGTATGAGACTTGCGCCAGCTATGAGTTTGCTTTCTTGCCTTAGGTTATAACAAATCTAGATGCAGGAAGACTCAGAATTCAAAACCAACCTGAATTGAGGGATGGGTTTCGCCATCTCTTTCTAAATATAGGCGCATTTACTGCTATTAAGGCTGCACTACATTTGCTCTTCCTACCACTCGAAGGTGTTACGGAACTCGTGAGCGTGTCCAAAGCAATGCTTAGTCTTTTTCGTAAATGCTAAGAATACGAATGCGTTCACTGCAAAGGATTAAGTGAACTAGATATTCTTTCCAGTCGAAATTTTTAGATTCGGGTGTAAACCAGACCACTTTTTTATTCTAATGTAAACAGGACATAAATTTAAGTGATTGATTCTCGTATAAACCGAATCAATGTGTAACTTTCGACATAGGTCCTAGTTACAATGAACTGAACCTATGTCTGATTTTTTTTTAATTGAGCGTTAATTGGACGTCTGCGAACCTTCATGACTCTAGTGTAAATTAGACATTTTTCGACCTTTTTAGCGTTAATCTGACTATGGCAGCCGTCATGACTCTAGTGTAAATTTAACATATGTCAGCTATTTGTCTAAATGTTAAACCAGACCTATATATATATATATATATATATATATATATATATATATATATATATATATATATATTTACTGACCTTCAAAGCGGACCTATCTTTATATTTTTTATAATATAGTGTTCATGGTAAATATGTCTAACTTTTTGTCCTGTATCTACTTTTTCAGTTTACTTTAAAGCGAACCTCTCTACATTTTACAATTAACTGGAAAACGTAATTATTTCTGCCTTATAGAGTCTATGGTAAATCAGGCCTATGTCTAACATTTTAACTCTAATGTAAATCAGATATTAGGTTGGTGCGAAAATAATGCCGTTTTCTCACATATGTTACTATGTGATGAAACGACATTATTTTTGCACCAACCTAATATAACTTTCTAGTAATTCCTTGTGGTTTTTGTCACGTAATTCTTATATTCTATGTCATATAAATAAACAAGGATTTCCTATATCGTTAAAGTAACCAGCGTTACCTTTTCAAGTGTTAACAAATATTAGATGACTTAATATTCTATAAGAAATTTTCATTAACTTTCTTTTTCCCTTCCGCTTTAAAACAGTGACGCCAATATAGGCGTCGATAAGTAGGGCGGAGAGCTCGATTCAAAATATTCTTGAAGTGAACGAAGACTTTATCATGCAGAAATCGAACTATGTTTGACTAATCAATATTCCACGTTAACAATCTCGCATTTCTCGTTAAAAAAATGGTTGACATAATATTCTTCAGCACGTCCTTCCCTGCCGAATTTCTCCATTACATACCTGTTTCATTTATATTTTTTCTTTCGAAATCTTCCATATTTTTACACTTCAGAACAAGTTAAATTCTTGCGCATGCTGTAACCAAAATGGCAGATACTTCATAGATAACGGGATATTTAACCTGAAGACATTATAAATAATTATTGAAATTATCTTTTCAAAAATAGCTGAAATAAATGATGTGGTAGCTTTCGTTCATGAGCGATCATCGATTATTTTTATATTAAATCAGTGCCGAAAAAGATTACACAACCTAGCAAAAGTCGAGCTGTTTAATTGCTACCGATATGATCGAAGTTTTCGACACTGAAGTTTGATGACGACTATTTGCAGTAATTCAGGATCGTAGATGAATTTGTTGGATTCTGAATTCATAACGGAACTGAATGTAACGCATGCGCATGCCAAGATGCACTTAATCATCGCTTATTCTATCTTACAAAGCATATGTCGTTAGTAATCATGTCTAAGCAATAATTATTTTTTTCTTTATTTTCAGTAAATTACTTACATTTTTGGGAAAGGCAATGAGTTTTTTTGGGGTTCTTTTTTATTTCTTGTAGCCTTATCAACAGATTCGAATTTAAAATTTTCTTTCTCTTATACTGGTTGCTATCCAAGCTTAGAGAATTTAAACTACCGAGGTATAAAACACTTTCTTGGAGAAAGATGGCACAAAATCACGTCTTTAGCAGGGAGGAAAGAACTGAGATGATAGCAACAGATTAAGCCGGAACAATACACGCTTTACAATATCGGGGAGATATGAGCAATACGTTTTTGTAGTAACCAAGGGAATTAATGAATAGAATAACCACACGAAGGTTGGGGATGAACGATGACACTTAGGACAAGAACAACACATATAAGATACGCTAGCGGCGAGTAGAAGTCGCAGTCAACTGCTAGAAGTGAGTCAAATGAATTGCACAACGAATCTCCCACTGTAGATATCTACCAACCGACCCACAAGGCCAGGTGTGTCACAAAAATTCCCCATAGACCCCGTATAAAACGGGCTCTGGTAGCTGTTTCCCGAGACGAGGCCCTGCCCTTCGACATAACCTACTCTGAGTATCCTTTCTTCCAGGGGCCAGAGAGTTTGGCCAGTACAGCCGGAGACAAATCTACTACTGCAGGATATCTACCAACAGCCTCACGTGGGCTTTACGTGGCACAAGGCCGAACTCAATGTGGGGTTTCGAGCCCGTAGGCTCGGTCAAAAATTCCTTGTAGACACCGAATAAAACGGGCTCGGGTAGCTGTTTCCGAATACGAGGCTCTGCCCTTCGACATAAGCTTGTCTGGGTATCCTCTCTTCGCGGAGGCAGAGAGTTTGACTATCACAGCCGGGGACAAATCTCCGATTGCAGGATATCTACCAACCGCCTCACGCGGTCAGACGTGACACAAGGACGAATTTAATGTGGGGTTTCCGAGCCCGTAGGCTAGGTCAAAAATATCCCGTAAACCCCTTATAAAAGGGGCTTGGGTAGCTGTTTCCCGAGACGAGACTTTGCTATTCAACAAAGCCTCGTCTGTGGATCCTCTCTACCCGGAGCCAGCGAATTTGATCAGCACTGCTGGTGACGAATCTCCAACTGTCCGATGCAGTCAGACGTGGCACAAGGTCGAATTTAATATGGGGTGTCCGAGCCCGTAAACTCGGCCAAAAATTCCCCGTACACCCCGTATTAAAACGGGTCTGGCAGTAGCCTCCCGAGTCACTTATCCCTCGATAAAGCCCTGTCTGTAGACCCTCTCTGTCAATGGGCAGAGAACACGACCAGCACAGCTGGAGACGAATCTCCACCTGCAGTATATCTACCAACCGCCCCAGATGTGGCACAAGCCCGAATTCACCATAGACCCTGCATAAAACGGGGTCAGGTAGCTGTTTCCTGAGACGAAACCTAGCCCTTCGACATAGCCTCCTCTGGGGATCCTCTCTGCCCGCAGGCATAGAGTGACTAGCACAGTTGTGACGAATCCCTGATTGCAGTTCTACATACAGCATTTTCTACAATATTTATGAGAATGGGTACATATCCATTATATTCTGTAGGCATGCTACAACAGTTTTCATTTTTATTATTAATCTAAGCATGTCCGCGGTGTCAGACCTTTTGCTAAACATTATTTAGGTTGGATATATATATATTTTTTTTTGTCAGGCATTCTTCTTTTAAGCGACAAACTAAAACACAAGACAATAATTAAAAAAAAAATACTCCTTCATCTCCATGTGAAATAACACCGCACTTTCCGTCACTGAATAACGACTGGAATCAGATGTGAAAACTCTGAAGTCTTTACTTAAATCCTGAAATTGGCTTCTGGCATTTGTTGATAACGATCTTAAAGGCATTAGTTCAAAGTGAAAAATTGTTCAAATTTAAATAATATTTTAAAAGATAATATTTAATTAAGTAATAATGGTGGTATTTAGTCCTACTTTAAACCCTCTCAAAGATGAAGGCTCCATTTATACAGGCCATATGTTCAAATACCTGTGCCCGTACAATCGCCGAATTTAAGCAACGTCGAGCCTGTTTAGTACCTAGAGGGGTGACCGCTTGTGAATACTGTAAGCTTGGACGCAACAGTGGATAATAGCTGAGGAATTGTTAATCAGAGAGCCGAGTTTCAATTCCATTTATGTTCACTATATTCACCTACACCCAAATACCCTGGCGAAAGATTACTAGAGACTAATTAATTCTGAATTTCTTAACACCTGACATCGCACCGGCCTCTTTCTTATAAGCAATATGGCTTTCGCTTCTCTACGTCAACTGTAGATGTGTTAAAAATCCTGCTGAAAGTGACTATCAAGTTTTAGATAATGATGTGGGTGCCAAAGTTGGGACCACAGAAGTAAAACACAGAATACGGATTAGATGTAAGAAAGATATATTAACAACAGGTTACAGAGATAGTGTAAGCGGAGCTTACTATAAGTTAGTGTCCAACACTGGTAGTCGTACGAGACTCTCTGTGTCACTCTCTAGAGTGCTATATCTCCTACTTAATATAGCCCTGGAAGAGTCTATTGTGTAGGTAGTTTCCGGTCTCACAATAGATAAGAATGGTGAAGATAGGGCTGATTTTTTGAAATTAATGTTTAAGCTTACCTTTTAAAAGTTCAACGATAATTCTTCTACTGCCACTTAATTTAAAGACGATTTGATGTACGTAGATCCTTACTTTCCGTACAAACAATTATTTTTTTTATTTCATGGGTGGCATAACGGTGTGAAATTTGTAAGATAAAATGAATGTAGTGTAAAGATTGGAAAATTGAAATTAGTTATGTATTCAACATTTAAAGAGTTAGAGAAACCTAACAGCTAATTACGTAAAACCTGTAAGAATATATTTGAAATTGGTGCGCACTACCGCGAATAATAATTTACTCACTAAAAGCTTAAAATCTGCATTATATATTATGTACTTCTAGGCAGTATCGCTTTTCGGGTTTAACTAATTTGCATATTGATTTAAAACTTGATTATTTCATTAATTAACTGTCCTTCATTACTGTTCTTTTATTCGAGGATTGTTTTGATGTTCACATCAAAAATAGTTATGTTTAGGAATATCGTCTTATATAATGCAGAAAAGTGTTTAAAATTTGCATTTTACTTGGCCTTCAACAAATTGGCATCAATTTGTAAAACTTTCCTTAACTATAAAAAGCCAATTTATGAATGAAATGTTCATTTAGAACTGAAAAATCGACTTCAGAGTCTCATCGTAATACACGTTAATGACGCGTTGTGCGTAGGAGGTGCTTATCCAACATTTGATAATTTTGCGGGAATACGAGCTTAATGGTTTTTGGTAGTTTTGATCAACATTTCATTTCATGGTTAACCGTAAGGAATTGTAAATGTAGGACTATACACTGAATTAAAATAATAACAAAAATAATATTTATTAAGAATTTCTTACAGGAAATAACATGATTTACCGAAACATTGTTGACATATATTTAGTTACTTAACAAATAAATAATAATAATATAAATTTTTAAACTATATTTGATTTGCTGTTAGATATTTTTCATTTTCGACTTTGTTATTTAATGTATTTTAGAATAATTTGACTGCAATGCTAAGTTTCCTAAGTTGAAAAAACTGGAGCTATTTCGTATACGCTTTGTTATCCCTCTTTTCCATTGTCGATTTCTTGCAGTCATTTTGATAGTCAATAGCGAATTTCTGAAATTCAGAATGGTCTTATTCCATTTCAAAACTAAAGCCTGTAAAAAAGGAATATTTTAACTTAATATACGACCAAAAATAAAATGCATTTGACAAAAAACCTTAAAAAGTTCACTATAATAATGTAATTATAATGTAATGATATTCAGCAGACAAATCTACGGTTTATGTTACGTCATCTCACTGCATGGTTAGATTAGAAACTTAAATTGAGCTTGAAATATTGTGTAATCGGCTCTATTTTTTTTTAAATACTTGAATATGATATAATGAATAATTATCAGTGAAAAATCAATTTTAGATTTTTTTCGTTGAATACGCCTGTCCTCCGCCGAACACGTCATATTTTCAAGTAGGCTTCATTGAACCAGATTGTATCCCGTCCTTCAGTTAGAACATGATGTTAATTTGATTTTTATTGTAGTTATTACAGGCACGATGTTTCGGCTAAGTAAACAGTGTCCATAATCAGATATCAATTATCATTTGTTATGGGATATCTTAAGAGTATGCGGTTATTATGATGATTATCGTTGCGAAAAGTCCACGAACATTTTTCAAAAAGCAGCCTATACTGTTGCGTTAATTTTCACACTGTTATCCTTGGAAAAAAAGGAATCAATTTCTTTTTCATCCAGCTAAATAGTTAAATAGTAGCATAGACTAAATTTAGACTTATTTGGCACTCATTCCTAGTAAACAACAAGACCAAATTCAAGACAGTGAATATAGCAATTGGAAAAAAAAAACTATTATACCTGAATAGTCATGACAATTCTTAGATGATAAGGAAAGAAAATTATTGGAGAGACATTACTGCTTATGCCCTGAAGGGATATGCTTTCAATAGATGGGATAACATAGCTGCACATTATTATGATTTATTTATTTTTATTTTTTGTCTCTCTGATGCGGGTTCTTTCTCATTACTTATAAAACACTGTATATTGTTTAACACGTTGGCCCCGACATAAGCCACCTAAGGAATGCGGTGGGTCAATTTCCAATTTCTTTTCTATGAGGATTATTGGGAGTTGGATACTGTGATTGATTGCTTCTGAGATTATGATGCACCTGAACAACATATTTAAAAAAAAGAAAAAAAATTAAATATTTCTTATTTTTGTCTTTTATTTCGTTTTCCTATTGGAATTTATACTGTTGTTTAAGGGGCCATTTTTCTTTAACATAAACAAAGCTGTTCCAGGCATTCCTGTGGGTTGTAAAATTGACTCAGTTACCGAATGACCCACCGGGGGCTCGTGGGTAATAAATAGTACCTATGATACTCTTGACTCATATAAGAAACAATGTTAAAAAAATAAAGTAGCTTGTACCAGAATTGACTGAGACATGGTGCTAGTACTTGGGACAAGGGAAATAAGGCTTAGGAGCCAATGTCTTAATTACCTGAAGCAAGGATAGAAATCACGAATAACACCAAAGCATGAAGATCAAACACTTATACGCCACCAGTTCAAAGAACGTCATTAGTGTATTTTTAGAACCTTAAATTCTCGAATTGTCTGTTTTCGATGCATGGTTCACAAGGCGGGTTTGTACCCTCTGGACTTCATTATTTGGGATGATAGCTTAGTTGATATAAATTTTGGTTTATCATCCGTTGATCAATTGTGAAACAATATCCATTAGTTTAGCAGGAACTAGCAGTAAAGAGCATCACAAGGTCAGATATAATGCAATAAAAACACATCAGATACCCCTTAGTTAACGACAATGTACACATAAAGATGATGGCAGTGTAGTTGGTCGAAACGTCGGATCTATAATGACATCTGAAACTATAAAAAATGTAAAGAATAATTTGTATAACTCAAAGTGTATTGGCAATTCTTTACCTCAGATACCAAGACAAAACGCTATTTAGAACTTTCGCTATTGTTCGATAGATTATCTAAGGTCATATTTACGATTTTCTGATAAAAATAAAAATAATGACGTGTCCTTATGCAAATCTTTGTCCCGAGATATGATGGCTTTTAGAACAATATGTGCTGCAGTAGTAAAACATAAGCGGGGGAGGGGACAATCTTTGAAGATCAAAACACAGTGCTTTATTAGGCCGTAAAAATTCCACTAGATATATGAGAGTCTCAACCGCGTAAATTATGTCAAAACGAAGTATTTTTATAACGTTCTTCAAACAAAACACTGTCTATTAAATACATGAAAAGCAACGGACAATATTTATCTATAAAACAAAATCTAGCAACTGCTGCGCACCGTTAATCAGCAGTATATAAACACATCAATAAGGGCTAAAATTGGTTAAAATTGCCTGAAGCCGATATAAAGTATTAGCTATTTTTACGTTCAAGCTGATAACACTGTTTATGAGGATCTTCTAACCAGTGTTTTTTGTTTTGCCTTGCAGATGGCCTAAGCATTTTTTTTAACATTTCCCTCTATGCAAGGCTATAATGTCACTTAGACGCAAGGGCTTACTATGTGTTTGAGAATAGAAGATAACAAGAAGACAGAAGATGAAAATTGACATTGCATTAAAAGTTTTGAAGATCAAATTTGACTGGGAAGTAGGGAGTGAATTTCACAAGCGAGAAGTGTGAGAGAACAAACCCTTAGTATAGAACATACGTAAAATAATCTGGGTAACATAGAGGAAAAAAATTATCCTGAATTAATTATAGAAAAGGCAGAAGGAAAATTCATTACGACGGTGTGATAGTAACTGAAGCTGAAACTCAGCCAACAGTGAATTAGTTTGAACCAGTTCAAACGAAATTCTATTTAGACATGTGTAGATTTTACGGAGATAATACAGTGGGCCTCATAATCCTCCTCCTCATCGTTCCAATGACTGGTTGTAGCCATACGGTGACTGGGCTGCGTCGCATCTGATCAGTTTTCTTCAATATGATTCTTTTGAGTATCAATGTCTGAGTCTTGAACAATTCGGCTAAGGAATGTTGTCAGCCTCTTTTCGTCTCTGTCTGCCTCTTCTTCATTTGCCTAACTTGGAACTTTGTCGGATGAATATCGGTGTAGGGATGTAGAGGGTGATATTCTCCTTTTAGCTAAGATAAATTCACGCGGGTTATGTGATAGCCGCTGAGTGATGACTGTTTGTGGGTTGACAAACCTCAGTAGCAATGTGGACCGTTAGCACGATAAATATCATCACCAGCTTGCAGCGTTACGGCGAAAGGTGGAATCCACGAGATTCAACCAAAATCTTACAGGACACCATCTGCCTGACAGCCCCATCGGGGAAATATTAGTACGCTCTTCTCGCTTTTCACTGTTTCATACTCCAGGTTATATGTGTTATAATTTCTGTGTGGGACAAATAGTGCCACACACACACACACACACACACACATATATATATATATATATATATATATATATATATATATATATATATATATATATATATATATATATATAGAGAGAGAGAGAGAGAGGGAGATAGATAGATAGATAGATAGATAGATAGATAACTAGACTCGTTTCGAAAAACCCTCGAATTTTTGATTTGCAAATAATCAAATCAATCTCCAGGGAAAAAGGTTTAAAAAAAAAGAAAGAGCTACAAACATGAACTACTGTTGAACAAATCGCACAGATGCAGGTCTGAAGCCCAAAGAAAAAAACCCGATACGAGTAGACAACTAACTAACAAAAGAGCTCAATACAATCGTAGAGCAGACCTAGATACACCTAGTGAGCCAGACAAACCTACCTAGGTTTCACCTAAACGGATCGTCAAGAAAAGTATGGCTCCCTAGCCATACTTTCCCTGACGATCAGTTTAGGTGAAACCTAGGTAGGTTTGTCTGGCTCACTAGGTGTATATATATATATATATATATATATATATATATATATATATATATATGTGTGTGTGTGTGTGTGTGTGTGTGTGTGTGTATGTGATTATCATTCCTCTTTCAGTCACTTTTTCTTTGTAATGATTTAGGTTTTTAATATATTCCGGATAGATGCATGCCTATAACGGGTAACTAAAAACTGAAGATATTCTTTCTTTACTTTAGTACAACATTAAAGTTTGTAAAGTTATTTAAACAAAAATATATTGTGGCACCATTTAACGAGGCAGAAAGAGAAAAGAAAAGAGAGGAAGAAAAGTAGAGGCTAAGAACCAAATCGTGAGTGTTAAGCAACAACACACACACAGCTAAGAGACAATGGATAAAAGGATATTTTGATAAGTAACAAATGGCGAAAGAGTGTCATTACAATGACAGGGAAATTCTGAGTAAAAAGAAAGGGAAAGAAGGAAAGAATCAGATATGTTTTGGCATCGGCTGTGTTATCTAAGGATATGAAAACAAACTATTGGTACGGAAGACATCTTATTATCAACTACAGACCGGCTGGCCAGAGAAGAAGAAAGAAAAATTCAAATGAAAATGTTATTTCGTTAAGTGACGAAAACCAGACAACTTAAAAGACTTAGACAGATATGAAAAATTTAAAAAAAACACCCACGAGCATCCTTGGCCTGCGATAATAAAATTTTGTTATCAGGAATTGTGCCGAAAGAAGATGAATGTATTTTTTTTTTTTCTTCGAGGCGACAGACCGACTGGAACTTTAGAGATATTCCTTTTTGAGACCATGTCGGGAAGACCACACATTCTGATAATTAGCGATAAAATACCTGATGTAAACCACGTGTAGAACAAGAATTATGACCGCCATTGTCATATTGTCCCGTTCGCGGCTGGAGAAATCATAAACCATTAAGGGGAAGAAAAAGGAAATTAAAAAGAGATATTTTTTTTTTTTAAGCAAGATATTTTTTTCCCTGAAACAAAGCCGCAGATTCGTCCACGCCCGACTAAGACATCATTGGTCGAGTGGTGATCGCGTGATGCACGAGGGAGGCCGTTGCCGCCCATCTGGAGGATGAGTAAGAGAGGTTGCTACGAAGATGTCGGGAGGGCAGTACACGCCCCTCTGAAGTATGATGAGAAGGTGGGAGTGAGGAAAGGTTCCCAAAAAATGGAAAAAGGTGGAAATTCCTAACCAGAGAGGTGGATATGTATTTAGAATTATCGAGGAACCCCCCGGTGCCGACAAACCCACCCTGGTTTTGGCCGGCGCCCATATAAACGAAGCCACAACGAGCAGAAATGAGTCGCGACCCAACAGTTCCCAGAGTCAGTCTCCGGTTGAGGCAAGCCTCGCAGATAGCTGACCAGGATTCCCGCACCTTTTCCAGACCCAAATCTTCAAACCAAGAACAATTATTTTGAAGAGCGACTTAGATCCAGATCACCGAAATAAGTTTTTCTTTTGAGTTTCGTCCAAAGACCCACCGAAACACCAATTTCTTAGACAGCAGACGACTTGAATTTTTAAAACTTGCTTAGCGGAAAACGACGTGTCACAATCCATAGAACGGGTCGGGAGATAGATGCAGTCCTATGTATCGAACAACTAGACATAAAGTTTGTTACCTTTTTCTTTGATACTTTGAACTTTTGAGTTTTCATTTTATTGCCTTTTATGCGTATTTTTGTGGTATCACCCCCGTTGGACTCGGTTTGCAGTACGGCCCCGATGACTGATTGATTTCCTCTGCCTAGATCAAATCACAACGTGGGTAGGCAGACTGGGAATCAAACTAGGACGTCACCGTTCGTGCCGTGGTAGACTGGGATACAACGACACGGTTGGCGCAGCGACCAGGGGACGACGTCACATATAATAAAAACCGCATTTTCTCTAAAAAAAAAAGAATTGCTTCCATCAAAATATGGGCATAGATGTTTGGCTGTCATTAGACGTGTTTAGCAGAAAGAATTAGAAATTAATTGAGATATATCGGTTAAAACAGGAGCATGGCATATGCAAGAGCAAAAGAAGCTTGGTTTTCATTAATATTACGTTTCATCGCAAATTCTGTAATCTTTCAAAGGAAATAAGTTTCTTTTAATCTATAAAATACACTCCATTGCGGAAAAAGTTCTTTCCTGCGCCGATTAAGCACTATGAGGAAAGGAAATTTTTAACAGTAGTTGCTCCTGCTTCTAACAGGTCTGACGGCTTACTTGCCGTTTATAAACATAACTTAATCTAATACGTTAATATTATATTATGCGTTAAATGATTTCCTTTCTCTGCCGTGCACCGATAGCTTAGCGGTAGAAACTCTGACTATTGCCAAATCGGTCGATTTGAAGCAATCGGATATCTAGCCACATTGTTGAGCTGTGATACAGCGAAACAGGCTTATATATATATATATATATATATATATATATATATATATATATATATATATATGAAGAAATATAGTCTTAAGGTGTGCTATATTTATGGGGTAAAGTGCTCAATATCAAAGATAGAGCGTGTGTAAATATAAAAGTGAACATAGAATTCAACACTTAGCACTTAGGGGTGACAGTCAGGCTTGACGATTGCATCTAGCATGAAACAGTCTGTCGCTTCTAAGTGTTGACTTTTATGGATTTAGAACATGAATGTAAATAAGATATGAGTGAGAAAATATAGTTTCCTGTGTGTTTGCATGTATATATCACAGTGACAAAGATCGTTACAGTTAACTGATGGCACGCAAGTTGATACCTAAAGAGTATATGTTGGGTCACCGTGGAAAGAGCATATGTTGAATGACACGAAAACCTTTTATGAACCTCATCTAAAAACGTTACTGATGATATGCACCAAGACATCAAACAGATGTATTTCACGAAATATGCTCACTTTGTTAGGGAAACTAGATCAGATATATAATATTCATTTATTAAATAATTAGCGATTTTCGTAGCGTATCCTAGATGTGGCACAAGGCCGAAAGTATGGGGCACCCAGTGAGGGTCGAACTCACTACTCAGTCGCAATTCTTCTAGCAAGACATGCTTGCTAAACATTGCACCATCCCAAAGTGCTCAACTTATTAAATATGTATTATACAGATAAGATTCTTAGGTGCGAAGTGTGTGACCAGGAAAACGCACCATTGGAGCATTTAGTCAGTGGAAAAAGATATGAGATCTTTTGTCCTGGATTTTGTCTATACGTTCTGGAATCACTATTGAGGTAGATGATAATGACGGTTATCATTATTCAGATCAGTGTTTTGGAATCAATGAGAAACGTTTTTACAGACCATTTTTCAATGTATGGATGACTGATAGCCATATAAATGTGTAAAATAGATTATGGTGATAAAAAGAGTACGACATAGTTAACTGCAGACATAGCAATTGAGTCACTATAATCCTTCTATTTCGTATCAGCGAAAAAAGCTATGCTGTGAAGGCGCAATGTGTCCCACTCCTGGAGGTTAGCATCAGCCATATGGATGGAATGCAAATAATAGAAAAAATATCTCGTGTTTACAGTTTTGACTCTCGTACCAAACAGACCAAGGTCTACTTTTTAAAAAATCTAGTGTAAACCGAATATGTCACCATTTTAATTCTAATATAAATGAGGCCCATAATCTTTGTAAGCAAGACATATGTCTACCTTTTTGACTTTATTGGAAATGATGTCTATATTTACATTTTCGAAATTAGTGCAAATCTAACCTTTTCCAGTAATTTTTGTTTCTGTAAGGGCAGTGTAATGGATTGTGGAATGGAATTAGAAATCAGAGAGCTGTGTTCAAATCCAAGTCTGGTTTATTACATTCATTTATGCACAAATATTTTTGGAAAGGTTTGAGACGTTTTTTTCCTCCAGGTATGGATGAAACAGTAGTAGTTTTATGTGGAAAAAATCGTTATCATACACAAAAATGTTTCACTCTGAAAAAGAAAAAAAAAGATAATTTTTTTACAATCCAAAATATGGTTATTCTGGAAATAAATCGTAAATGGTTGATAAACCGTAAAAAACAGTCATATAATTCTACTATTTTGTAAACCTTTCCTACATCTTTCTTTTTAACTCTAGTTTAAACGCATTTCATCCAGTTTCGGTTCTCATATAAGCCATACCTTATACCTGTGTGTAAAGCCTGAACATTGTCTCCATTCTGATTTCAGTGTAAATCTGACCTTTGTTTTTGCTTACTTATTTTTAAAATTTATTGTGATTTTTGTCGTATAATATTTACATTCGCAATTGAATAATTCAACAAAGATTGATTGTCCTTAAAATCACCAATCAAACATTGTTTCCTTGGAATTTATTTTAACTTGAACCAAAACAGTTTTAAAAATTAAATGCCCAGAATAAATTTTATTCCGTAATAAATTCTTCGTTAGAAATATATTCTCTAAACAGACTACTACTGATTACATATATACCGTATTGTTTTTTGTTTTTTTTGTTTTTTTGTTTTTTTTTGTTTTTTGCTTTTTTTTGGGGGGGGGGGTCAGATTTATTACTACGTAGAACAGATTCCCAGGAGGAGGATGCTTCCAAGATCACTAAAGCCATGGGTTAACCGTTATCTTTCCCACATATCCTAATAAAAAGCACGCTTTTTCTTACCGTTCACAAAACAACTGCAATCAGTAACCTTCTACTTTTATTAGCCCTTGGAAATTGTATCAGGTGAACATTAGTATAAAAAAAAGCAATCACATTGAAATCACATTGAAATCGCATTTCCCCTCGTTGACTGTAGATTCCTTTCACTTAAAGATGACATGCATTTGTGGCCAAAGTTAGAATCAGGTCTGAAAGTAACAACTATTCTTTAAAAAAAAATCCGTGATATGTCAATTGGCCGTCACTGTAATTTTTTTCTTTTTCGATTTTACAACAGAAAATTGTTTTGGTACAATTGATATCCTCAACGGCATCGACTTTCCATGAAAAATGTGCGACTCCGAACGATATACAATAAGTGATATAAAAAAAAAGAAATGTCCCCTCGCTGATTCAGTTAAATAACAGGGAATCGTAATCTGTTCTGGAATCAGACAGAAGCACAGTTCAAATCTGAAGCGACAACAATGAGTGATTTTTTTTGAGCGTAGAATTTTGAAATACTAAATAAATTGATATGGAATGAAACGAAAGTATTTTTTTTTTCATTTTCAGATCGATGAAAGAATAGATAAGAATGTGGAAAGAATGAAAGAAAAAAAAAACGAACGAATTAATAAAGAAAATAAATAAATCATAAAAAACTAGAAGAAAAATTGTATGAAAAGCAGAAAAGATTGCATGAACGAGGAAAATAAAAAAGAGAGACACAGGGCGTATAAGTGATTGTGAAGAAAGTAAATGAATTAAGGAACGCAAAAAAGAAAGAAAGAAAGAAAGAAATAAGAAAGAAAGAAAGAAAGAAAGGAAGAAAGAAAGAAAGGAAGAAAGAAAGAAAGAAATGAAGAAAGGAAGAAAGAAAGGAAGAAAGAAAGGAAGAAAGAAATGAAGAAAGAAAGGAAGGAAGAAAGAAAGGAAGAAAGAAAGGAAGAAAGAAAGAATCGAACAAACATATAAAGCTAGACAGAAGGAAATAACAAATGAATCTAAGTTGTGAAGAAATATAAGAAAGTAAAAGATGGAAAAAGTATGGATGAGTGAATTAAATAACTATTAAAAAGAGAGGGAAGGAAGAAATTTAAAAATGAAAAATAAATGAAGGAATAAAGAAACAGACGTACAGAATGAATATGGTCATTAAAAAAAGAAAAACGAAAGAAAAAAAGAAAGAAAGAAAGAAAGAAAGAAAGAAAAACGAGGGAATAACAAAAATGAACGAACGAAAGAAAGAAAAATGCATATCTGAAGAGAAAAAAATGAATGAATGTAAGTACTGAAGGAGAATGAAGAAGGAATAAGGGATAACGAATGAATGCAGGTCTGAACGAGAGGAAGAATTATATAACAGATAAAGTTAATCGCGAAAGAAATAAAAACAAGAAGAAAGAAAAAAACTTTAGGAATCGGAAAAAATAGTTAAAACGAAGAGCGGCAGAATATGAATAATATAGATGGAAGAAGGAAAAGAAAATGAACGAATAAACAAAGAAATGAAGGAAAGAAGAGTACGATGACTATAAGAAAATATCAAAGGAAGCAAGGAAGAAAAAAAAGAAGAAAAAATGAAAAATAAAGAAAAACAATAAAAAAAGAGAATGGTATGCCTTCTATTAAATATATATATATATACAACTATATTTATCATAAAAATTATATATCCAACGATAAGAAAACAGCGCATAACCTCTCTAACGAGCCGGTGTAAAAGGACAGATAGCAAAAAGTAATACAAAGGTCAGGAAATTGCGGAGAGCCTTAATTGACAAAATCCTGAAGGAGCATGGCATATAGAAGGCTAGCAGCATGGCCCGGCGTTGCCCGTGCTTGATTCAAAAATCGTATGACTCATACAGCAATCCCTATCACTTAACTTAAAATATTTTTTGCCCTTCCTTGCCTTTAAAGGAGTGCCCTTTGCCGTGCTGATGTTGCCACATGCCTTACTTCTTGCGTATCTCACACTGCTAATTTTTTCTAAGCACTATACTAAACATTAAATCTGTTACTAAAAAAGAACTAAACAAAATGGACACAAAACGATCCGCTTTAACAAAGGACTCGTAACTGGAAAAACCGAATGAAAAAATGAATGTTAACAACAAATACTTTTTCACATCTACCCCAGTTCTACGGAATCAGAATCAACTTTGAGTTTAAGCTGCGAATGAGCCAATTGAAGTAACGTGCCATGCAGATTTAATTTTTTCCCACTTGTGACGAATGCAGCTATCGATTTTTTTTTTTTTGCATGCTAGCAAGCTAGTTAGCATTCGTGTCAGTCTACTGTTGGCTCTCACGCTGGCCAGTAGAAAATGGCCGCAAACTACATGAAAACTGCCGTAGAAGCATTAAAAAATCGATTATTTCCACTATCGATGGGAGTTGGGAAATGCAAAGTTTGTTTTGGCCTTCTCGCTAACTTGGAGCATGTGCATGTAAATTCTGGTGCAAATCCGTCGAAAATTGTGCCTGTACATTCGTTACGCACACACCCTGCCTTTTATAGACAGAGATTCATGGGCTTCTCGGCGTGGTGTAATTGTTAGAAAGTTTGTCCCGTTGAAACGGTTACGACTGAATATTGAGTTCGATCCTCACTGGTTGCCCCATGCTTTCGGCTTTGTGCCACATCAAAGTTACTCTTCGAAAATCAATATAGAAGATTCGTTTTAGCGATTATATGTATAAGAAGAAAATGGATCCAATGGAGTACGACTGGTGATTATCTAACCGCCAACACCTGGTTTCAAGAATACACAAGATGAATTTGGACATGAAGAAGCCCAAGAGGAGAATCGAAAAAAAACAAAAAAACAAATCGACTCCATAACTATCAACATGAGATTGAGGAATTCAGTTGTACACTGCAAAACCTATTGAAGTGCTGACTGTGGAAGCGATAACGTCCATGTAGATTTAGTGTGAAAATACAGAAATTGAACAAGCCTAAAGCAATACTCCGGTCTCTTGAATGACGCGAATTTGAAGCAGAAATAAATGGAGACTGCGAAAAGCAGATACGAGGGACAAAAGAAAAATGTCAAGTCGAAATGGGACACACTAAGAGAAGCTTCAATAACACCAGAAAACGGGATCGTCCCCAAAGAAAATAGACGAAGAGGAAAAATCGAATGAGTAACAGATAAGATTCTCGATACGATGAAAAAGAAACAAAAAACAAGACCATGGCACATAATAGAATACAAAACACTACACAAAGAAATAAAGAACAAAAACAGACAGAATAAAGAGGAATTACACATCGAAAAATGTGCAGATATAGAAAGAATGATTATCACAGCTAAAGGAGAGATTCTTAGAAAAATAAGAGGACAGGATAAATGATATTAGAGATGGAACGAATATTGGAGAACTTTTCCACGACAAAAGAGAAATGCCGATGAATATCAACGGACCGGAAATATTAAAAACCGAAATGGGAGCAGTGCTGGTCAAATTGAACAGAAGAAAAGTGGCAGGGCCAGAAGGAATCATAATAAAGATGCTGGCAGCCTTTTATTATTTCGGTATTGAGAAGATTACAGATATAATAAATGAAATCTACAACAACGGTGATAACAGAACGGCCTAATTAGATCTATTTTCATAGCACTGCCTAAGAAATCAGGTGCAAACGAATGTGAACTCTATCGGTAAATTAGCCTAGTGGACCATATATAAAAACTCATCATACGAATACTGATAAATAGAGCGCCCAGTAGAATCAGACCAGAAGTAGGACAAGAACAGAGCGGGTTCGTCAAAGACACTGGTACAAGGTGATATTTATGCTTATAATGTTATCAGAAAGAGCAGTAGAAATTGCAGGACATGTACCTGTCTTTTTTAGATTACACAAAGGCTTTCGATATTATAGGCCACAAAGCTCAGCTAGAACTGTTCAGCATCCTGGACATGATTAGGAAGGACATTAGAATAATCAAGAATCTATAGTAACTTCAATCCGCCTGCATATGTATAGAAAAATATTTCAGCAGATAGTAAGGGGTGTAAGGCAAGGATATGTCTTCACAACGGACTTATTCAATGTATACAATAAGGTGATTCTGAGAGAATTAGATGTCCTACCTGGATTCATTATTGGCGGCCATAATCTTAACAGCATAAGATATGCAGACGATACAGAGATGATAGCAGATACGAAAAGAAAACAACAAAAGATCCTATAGAAGGTTGTGAAGGAAAGCAAAAAGAAATAACTAAACATATACTGAAAGAAAATGACTTGCATGGTTATTAGCAAAAAGTTGAGCCCAAAAAAGAAAATACAAATCAGAGACACCAGAATCAATCATGCACAAAAATTAAATATCTGGGAATTAAGGAAAATGTAACACTGAAATCGAATGAACCATTGGGATAGACAAGATGCATTCCAAACGACAATCAGAATTATTAAGAGATATAAAAACCTCTTTAAAAACAAAGAAATGAGTAATGAGTAGATATATAAAATCGCTCCAACTGTATGTCACCGAATGCTGGACAGTTTCTTGAAAGAGACTTGAAGCAACAGAAATGTGGACCTACAGAAAGATGCTGAGGATATCATGGAGCGATCATGTGAGAAACGACGAGGTTTTAAAGAAAATGGAAACAAAAAGAAAATTTATACTTAATATCGGAAAGAGACAGTTGAAATTTCTGAAAAATTCTTATTCCTTCACCTCGACAACGAATTTAGCTTTAAGAAAAATCATAATTTACAGGGACTATGATCAAGATCCTCTAACTCTTTCGAGTAGTAGGGACAACTCTACAGTTGCCACAGCATAAGCTGTGTGTCTTGGACAAGATGGCCTGATGGAGCCCTACTATCTCCAGGCTCATTTTTTTTTAATTCAGCGTGTTCCTTCTATAACGGTTGCCACTCAAGGCTATAGAACCCATGCTGTTCTGTTATTCTCACAGAACTGATGAGTGAAGAGAATACAGGACACTACACAAAGAAATAAAGAACAAATACAGAGAGAATAAAGAGGAATTGCACATAAAAACATGTGCAGAAATAGAAAGAATGCATATCACAGCTAAAAGAGAGAATCAGAGAAAAATAAGAGAACCGGAGAAATGATACTAGAGATGAGAATACATTTCCCAAAGATTTTAACACGTAAGTCCATACATTTCCCAACGATTTTAGCACGTAAGTGAATGTAATTCATCTGGAATTCGAACACTACCTTCTGAACCAGAATCAATTATTCCACTGTACCTCTTTCTTGCAGGAGTAGCTAACACTAATTTAAGTAGTACTGACGTATCTTGTTGCAACACTTTGCCAAAATTTCCTGATCGAAATGTCAAGAATGGGCAGCATTATTCTCCTGATAAATATGATTGTCACTCAATCAAGTGTTCAAGTAATGGCGTCGCTTTTCCTAATGAGTAACGACACAGAAGAGTATTTATTTACGCGCTGTAAGTTTTTCTCGGTTGGTTGCCAAGCCTGTTCAAGCACTAATTAAAATTGATAGATAATTGCCGAATCGACACTGTGTCATGAAACAGTAAATTCTGGTTGTTGCGGGATCATCTTTTAGTAATTATAAATTCGTTTTAAAATAAATGTATTTTAACCCGTATAAGACTTCTTGCCGCAATGAAGCTCATAATCTAGAACGTTTGTTATGACCAAAGCTTAATCCAAACCCGAAACGAAATTTGCATTGTCGCTAAAGATACTGAAAGAAAATCAAAAAGTACCTGAATCCTACAGTCACAGAAAGTAACTGAATCATACAGCAAGGCTCGGTCATGACAAGAGTCATAAACCCACCCCATACTGTCAAGCATTGACAGAGTTAAAATGATATTTTGAAGTTCTGTGGGTAATGAATAATTTTCGCATTTGCGTCCTCTTTCACAGTCGAAATGTTGCTTGACTAATGCACTTTATCGCTATTTCTATAGTAAAAGTTCGGACAAGTTACATTTATTCCAAAATTCAGAGCGAGGACTGGCCACACTACTGACACTGGATCAGCTTATCCTTACTGGTAAAGAGGAAGTAAAGTTCCAATCAGACATTTTCTTCCCTTAAACTATCACTTTGTGGAAGAGACTTCTGAAAGGTTACTTCCCCGATCATTACAATTTTAATCACTTTAAATCTAGGATCAATCGTTATCTCTCTTACATATCTTAATAATATGAACCGCTTACTCTCTCCTTGTATGTCATTAACAAATCTAGGTTAATAGTTCTCTAACTTGAGTGTCTCTTGGGGCTGGTATGGACTGAACATATATATATATATATATATATA
>OZ010581.1:20137070-20382070 GCA_963932145.1 Acanthosepion lycidas | reverse complement strand
CCAGGAAGACGGTAAAAACTCAGCATACCATGATGAATCATGCTTCAAACGTAATGAAAACAATTTTATCGTCAAAATTGTTAAGTTATTATTAAGAGGCCGGATCAAAATATTTTGTGGAATATTTAATTATATTTTTTACTCGTTTTTATTTATTTCGAAATTTTCATTCATTTTCGTCAGCAGGTGTACCAACTTTTAGCATAGCAGATTTTCGCCTCTTTGCGGTGGCAGACAAATTAATTTTGAAATACTTGCAAAAATCAAATAATAGTTAGATTTTAATGAAATTTTCAGAAATTATTTAAAATTAATGAAATTATTTTTAGTCCATTTTATTAGAAAATCTTGGCAAAAATATATTTTCTTTGCAAAATCAGACCCGGTCTTACCGAAAATCTGTTCTGAATCATAAAAATAAAAATAAAAATCTCAATATAATTAAGACATTATTTAATTTGAAAAGCTTTTATGAATAATATATATTAAAGATAATATTGTCTGAAGAAAAAGAATTCGACAAAAAATGAATTTTTGCTAGATTTGTTTTCTTTTTTTTATAATTTTGAATTGAATAAATTATAAACCATTAAAATTTATTTTCAATAAGATAATTCTTTGAAAATATGGTTATTAAGCAAATGTGTATTTGCTAATCCTATATTTTAAAGCATATTACAATCTGATGACCGGATTTTTTTTTTTTTTTTTCATGTGCGATTATGAGTAGAATTTCTCAGGTATGTATGTACAAACGATAAATTTAGCATTTAAAGGTCACTTGTTATAACGGTTGTCCTCCCCCTCCCGACTATGCCGAAAAAACTCTATCCTCTGCTTCACCCTACTTAACTATGCATACGTTTGGCTGTCAATCGAATATACATATATCGAATAACACGTCATAAAAAAAAAAAATTCCCGTAGTAAAAAAATGTTTGTATACAGCATTTTATGCAATAAGTAAGCAATATTTGCTTCAGATCAGATTAATTTAACTTTAACATTTCTAATTTTCTTAAATAACGTCTTGGAAATGTATATTTTATTTTTGCAAGGTTTTTAAACCGAGAATTAAATTTTATTTACAAATGTTTCAAAAATTTTGATAATCTTTAATGTAGAAAAAAACAATTCCGGTCAGTAAAATTACTGTTTGAAATAGACGACAGAGTATGTTGGTCAATCGACATAGTAAATTTTAAATCCTTTAAATTTCAATTAAAGATAAAATGAAAGATTCAAGAACGCTTTTTCATTTTTAAAAATCATTATAAACGTTACGCATACCAAATTAGTATATATATATATATATATATATATATAAAGCTGGCAGCACGTGTTCGAAAATACCCGTCTACTACAGTGACCAGCCAATCCCTATTGCTGACGTTTGATCAGGTACATTTGTGCTTATTCAATACCCACAGAGCTCAGCTGTGAATATATCGCAACTGTGCTGATGAGACCTTAGTTACAATTTTTGAGAGAGAACGGGATCAACAAACTGATCAAGTCCAGTACGATCAAACCCTCGCTCACAATACAAGTGACTTTATACTAGCATAGCAGTTGACGGCCCCCAAGAGTAGCGTCTACCTAATTTCACTCACAAGGCTTGTGTCAATCCGTGATATGGTTTTCAGGTACTTTCCATTGGCTGCCGCACGCAGGAATCGCTTCCTCGACACCAATAACCTCAGGATGTTTGTTCCTGACAAATTGACCACGGTGAGAGTTGAACCCGGGTCGCAATGTCAGAAAGTTAACGTTCTAAGCACTTGGCTATATAAGTGTGTATTTGGGCAGCAATACCTCTTTTATACAAGTTTCATTCAAAATACCAGATAAACTACTGTGGTTAAATGATTTATTTAATTTTTCTTGTATTTTTATTTATTTTTTTTCTTTTCTGGGTGTAATTAATGTAGGAATTGTCCGAATGCTCTGTATGTCCGAACACTTTCGGCTATACTTTTATACACTATCAGTTATGATTTAATTTTTACTTTTAGCTGAATGTAGGGATTATTTTATGTATGTATCTAGAATTATGGGAATGTTTTATTTTCAAAGCACGGTCATCACATAATGGCTCTTTTCATAGTTGATGCCATTAATAATGACTAAAATATAGCCGAAAGGTCTCGGCCATACAAAACATTTTGGACAATTTCTACATAATTTACGTCCAGAAAAAATTAACTTTCTATTCATTATTGATTAATTAACAACATTTGATCATCACTGAGCAGCCACTGAATTTTCATCTATTGCAATGAAAAAGGTGCCTTTCCTTGAACGCTTATAAAGAATTAAGCTGAACCAAGACATCAATTAGAACGCGTTATAGCATCAATCGGTAAAGATGTTTCAAAATTCATCGTTCCCTCTACGGCTCCAGCAATTGACTTCTCTTGCTGCCGTTTAACTTCAGATCAGATCGTAAATGGTCTAGAGCTGCAAAGGTTTCACTTTGCAGACTTAGGAGAGTTCAAGTGGGTCTACACGGCTTTGTGTCTGATGAATAATTTTCAAACCAACAAAATATTTCTGGCATAGGCAACGTTTTAGGCCTCTCTGTCTCTCTGCCAATGGAAAATTTCAGAATAGATTTATTCCATAGTTTCAACAGTTCTAACTTTTGATGCTTTCCCGGTCACTATAACCTTAACTGGTTCAAGTCTAGGGGTAACCGTTATTTTCCCCGTACATACATATATATATATATATATATATATATATATATATATATATATATATATATATATTAGGATATTACACTGGAAACATCTAAAGAAAAAAGGCTACACAATTGCAGTTGTGTTTCACTGCGTAACAACGTATCTCATCAGGGGATTGTAAATTTCGTTTTCATCGTACTTGGTTATATATATATATATATATATATATATATATATATATATATATATATATATATATAAACTGTTTGATTGAACCAACGAATAACTTGCCAAAACTGAAAAACTTACACAGACACAGACTCGAATAAATACGAAATAATGAAAAAAATCTTACCTACTCGTTAAATTCCTCGAAGCCTGGATTGCCTAGACCGACGAAACAACGGTTAACAACGTCGAATCTTATGAAATAGAAAAATAGATAGATAGATAGATAGATAGATAGATAGATAGATAGATAGATAGATAGATTGGTCGAATTGCTTGAATTATCGAAGTAGACAATTATAGGCTCGATCCACGAAGATAATCTATCTCTGAGCGTGTATGTAATAGGTTGATATTTTTGCTGGCTACCTAAGGTCATATGAAAATCCTCAATATAGATTCCCTTACTGATAAGACCGCAATCTACATATATCAGTTCTGTGATAGAATTTGCAGGTCTGCCGCCGAGCTGAAGTGACATACACATGTACACGAGGAGAATTTCTCCAAAAGCCGTTCTTTTGTCACATATGTAAATAGGTATACAGGAGTGAGAGCCTGGCTTACAAAGATATTTACGTGTTCATGGCTACTCAGTTCAACTTTAAAGAGATAAATTTTTCCATATAGAAGTTGCATTTTGTTACATATACATTGTGTTTTATCTATATGGATCTGCTGGTAGTGCTTGTAGCAGCAAATTTTTAAAATGCTTTTAGCTGAAACGAAACGTTAAGCAAGCATAAAAAGGAGAGAAATCCATGTATAACAAATAGCCGAATTGGTTGAATAAATGCAAATAGAGGATGAGGCTGCTTATTAAGCGATAACGTTTTGACAAGCTTCATTTCATAGGTTTTGTCATAATTTCAACCAACAACGAAACAAAATACTAGAGCAATCGATACCGAACGTTGCAGTTATCGAAACGTCTAATTTTCCTAATATAAATAGTTAAATTCTTTCGGTAGACCTTCTTTATTATACATGGAATTAAGGAGTACAGAAGTAATTTCAATTGTGAATTAATTTCAAATTGGAAATATTTTTATCTCCGAACTAATTTCAACTCGGATCTAAATGTTAGGGTTAGGTTTTTTAAATCGGGTTGAAATTATTTCCGAGTTGAAATTAATTCCGAGTTGAAATTAGTTCCGAGTTGAAGTTAGTTCCCTGTTGAAATTGCATTCGAGTTGAGATTACTTACGAGATGTAATTAGTTCCGAGTTGAAAATAATTCCGAGTTTCAATTAATTCCGAGTTTCAATTAATTCCGAGGTTGAAAAATATTCTTTACACGAAAATGTTTAAAATAGACCACAACAGATTGATGTGCATCAAAAACAAAAATGAAAAATAAATAAAAATCAAATCATCCTTACGTTTTTGAAAACATTTCATAGTCTCGTTCCGATTGTAAATATATACTCACTTTTAGTTCCTATTTTCTTTAATACAACTTCTTTATTCCTGTATCTGCTTGCTGCAATGTCAGCATTCACTGCTAGAACCAAATGTTTCAATTGTCTTTTATATCTTTGAAGAGATCGTCTAACTTCAACATAAGACATTACACATCGCATACCAGTTCAGCGCTCTTTTCTTTCTTTCTAGTGACATTTTTTAATGTTTTAATCTTTTGCTTTAGTTTCTTATATCTTAGTTTTATCTTTCGACTCCTTGCATTTGTGGACAGGAAGTCATCAAAATTCTAACTTTCTCACTTAATGATTGAAAATATATTATCCAAGAAAATGAAATTACTACACTATTGATTATATAGCCAGATGCCCATTCTATACTTTTCAATTTACATACTAGACCTAGTGTAATAGGAATTTAGCTATTCTCACTGGCTGTTGTTGTAAAATCAATCATTATAGGTGCCCAGTGTTATTGTTTTATGCAAACATAAATCGCATATTTAAATGCGTTTTTATGCATTTGCATTTCTTTGTGCTTTGCAATATCGATAATCTAGCGAGAAGATTTAAAAGCCAAATATTGCTCAAGGGTCTTTACGTTTTTAACAGAAGCGGACATATTGTCTGTGTATTGTCATGCGACTGCTTTGAATGTTTAAAGAACTAATGGGCGTTTGACAGAGACAGACATGAAGAGACTATATTCTGTTGAATATGATGTTGTGTAGAACCGGCATAAAAGTCATGGTAAAAATGGCCTGGGAAATTATCGATAAAAACACATAGCAAAACATTTGCAAACACACATCCACACAACAGTTATACAAGCTTAAAAATACATCTAGATGCAAAAGTTTTTCCTTAAGTAAAATGCAATTAAGGGTTCTTTATGAAAATACATAGAGTTTAACTAAATCCACAGAGCATTTATACAGAGTATTTCATTAAGACGGATCAAAGTCAGCAGTAAATAAATCAGTGTTATTGGTGAAAATTCATTTATTTCTCTATTGGATAATGTTATTTAAGTCATAGCAATTATGTGTGAAAAATAATATTGCGCAAATATTCGTCAAGGCTTCGGCGGCACACTTCCACTCGATGGTCAAAATTTTTGATGAAGTCTCTACATAGTTGCTCCTCGATCTCACCAGTATGCCTTATTATCTCATCCTTCAGTTGTTGAATTATTGTTGGCTTGCTGGCATAGACCTTTTCTTTTGAGATGACCCCCAAAGGAAGAAATCTAAAGGCGTCAAGTTGCACGATCATGGTAGCCAATTGTCTTCACTCTTTCGAGAGATGATGCGAAGTGGGAACTTATTCAAATTCTGTTTCATCGTCCTTTTTCTTAATCGGTTTCCATAACTTTAACACGTTGTTTGATTTTTAATCTTTCTATGGGTGAAATTACCAAAGACTTATGTTGGTAAATGTGAGAGAAAAAGAAAAAAATCATTAGACGCTTAATCTTAATTCACATTTAAAATCAGTCCAAATTACTGGAACACCCATTAATTGACGAGTGGAAGGCAACTTCATTGTGAGTTGGTATGATATGGCATTACTATAATAAATTTCACTCATAAAAAGTCGTTAATATCATATAAATGTACCTCCACTCCCCTCACCAAGTATGCCTCATTGGTTCTAAATTTCTTTCTCTATATCGTCCGCCATACTTAAAAATGTTTTATCTGTACTTTTCTACTTTCCAGATATGTGAAATAAAAACTTAGCTAGCTGGGATGAAATGAAGATTTTTTATACAAGGCTTAAATGGTCGTATAAAGAGTTGGCAAAAAAAAACAACACATAACTAAAAAAAAGACAATTGCAGATATAACCGTTCTAAACTCCGGTAGCGATATATTTACATTCTAAGAACATTCTCAGATTATTATAAATATATATAGAGACAATACCACGGTTTATGAGAGTACCACCAAAGTTTTAGTTGACCATAACGGGACAGTTGAAAATTCCTCTGACATTATTTGCACAGTTCATTTAGAGAGAAACTATGTTCTAATATACAATAGCGCAAAAACCAAATCAAGTACATTTCATTATCATAGATTAGACCCTAAGTCTTCGCCTGCCGTGATTAACGTTTGTACCCTGATAGAGGCTCGTTGTCTGGAAAGTCTATTGGAAATCCACCACACAACATACCTCAAGTAGAACTCCTATATACGATACAGACGCTGGAAAATCACTCTGCTCTCTCTTCCGCTACAGAAGTTACCTGACTCACCTGACAGGCTCTATTTCTACATGGAGAGGAATAGATCAAAATGGGGTATTACTGCCACATCTGGTGTGTGATGCATACCCCACTCTCTTCTGGCGAGGTCATTTCGTTGAAGATCTTAAAGCGATGATAATAAAGTTGTCTTCCACTCTTCACTCTCTCGCTTTTCTTTCTTTTCTCGGTCGGGTGGCCACTAGATGGTTTGTTCGAAGGTAAAATGAGATCTTCAACAAAAGGGATTTTGACTTACTACTTTATTAAATACGTCGACGTGTGCATTTTTAACTAACCAGTGGGGTCGCTCTATCACCCCCACTGGGGAGAAAGTTCCCCCAGACACGAAATAACCACATCTAATGTGTATGACGTGTAAAAACCTAACTCCATGAAAACATTTTTTATCTCTCTGTTGTGTATCGGATACCAATAAATAACAAATGCCAGGAATAAATATATGAAAATAATGTATTAACGTAATAATACAAACTGGTAAAGCAGGTTAGTAGTTCCAGGAATACGTGTTAGTAGCAAAATATATATATAGTCTTTAGTATTGAAGTATCGCGGTATGACTTCTTACTGAGTCTACGTGACTCCTACAACGCTGTTACCGCACCCTCATTCTTCCGGTTACCTAGAACCTTTTACTCTGTCACTCTGGACTCAACTCGATTCCTCCGGTTTTTCTCTGTCTTACTCTCGTCTCCCTCTTGCAGTAGTATATTTTTATACTGGGTGAGTTCATTTGTATAAAAAGGAGTGGACCCCTCAACACTAACACTCCCAAGTTCGGCTTAGCCAATCAAAATTAGCATCCTTATTTTGTCTACCATTTGACTTTAGAGGTCAGCCTCGGAACGTCTGAGCTAACACATACTGCCAATTAAAAATAATGGTCTGAAACTATTATTTAACAGGGTGTAGCAGACCAATCTTGTGTTTCCGACCTCGACTGAATTCAAAAGTGTTTGCGCTACCGAGTATGTGTGGAATTGTTTTCCTTTTTTTAATTTCCTTTCCCATAAAGAAAATGTCGCTAGCCCCATATTCTACAGCTATATTCATGAGAGATACTGGGGAAAATTAAGTTCCTTCTCTCCAAAATAAAAACTAAAAAAATAAAGAAGAAATGTCCAGCTCTCAAAAAATACTTTGAATCACATTTCAAGCGAGGCCACACTAAAATATAGCTGCTCGCACAAATAGAGAATATACATCCAATTATTAAAACGTCCATTTCCCGACATGAACAATAAAGAAACTAATTTTATGTGACTAAATTATAACATTAGAACAAATCAACCAAGAGTGTACGGATAACCTAATAAGGTTTATACTTCATATCCGGTTCTCGTGACCACTGTCAAAATAGCGTCGATATTCCAACGACCTTCAATCATTTGGCGCAATGAAGATCCTACAACAGGTACCATTGCTGTTGATTAATAAGAATAACAGGCTCAACGCATTGATACGGCTTCATAAAGCAAAAATTAATTTAGTAAGCATAGCATAGATGTACAAAGTTCTAAAATATGTGGTAAACATCTCTATCTATAAAAACTGGATATGTTTGTGTGTGTGTAACGAATGTACATCCACAATTTTCGACGGATTTGCACCAAAATTTACATGCACACGCTCCAAGTTAGCGAGAAGGCCAAGACAAACTTTGCATTTCCCAACTCCCATCGATAGTGGAAATAATCGATTTTTCATGCTTCTACGGCGGTTTTCATGTAGTCCGCGGCCATTTTCTACTGGCTAGATTGAGAGCCTATAGCTGGCTGCCACGAATAGACAGGAAGATTATATTGGCCAGCGTGAGAGCCAACAGCTGACTGACACGAATGTTAACTAGCATGCTAGCATGCAAAAAAAAATCGATAGCTGCATTCATCACAAGTGGGAAAAATTTAAATCTGCATGGCACTTTACTCATATTGGCTCATTCGCTTGCTAAAACTTAACGTTGATTCTGATTCCGCAGAACTGGGTAGGGTGTGAAAAAGTATTTGTTGATAACATTCTTTTTTCATTCTTTTTTTCTATTTACGTGAGGTTTTTTAAAGCTGATCGTTTTGTGTTCATTTTGTTTAGTTCTTTTTTCGTAAAAGATTTAATGTTTAGTATAGAGCTTAGAAACAATTCTCATCTGTGAGATAAGCAACATCAGCACGGAAAAAGGCACTCCTTTAAAGGCAAGGAAGGGCAAAAAAAATTTAAGTCAAGTGATAGCGATTGCTGTATGTGTCGTACGATTTTTGAATCAAGCGAGGGCAACGCCGGGCCATGCTGCTAGTTGAGATTAAACGAACTACTCGTTCTAGCGTAAGAAGCTCGCTATTACAACCTTCGCACTGAAACGTAAATATGGTAATTTTGTAAGCGTCGCTTAGATGTGGCACAAGACCGAAAGTATGGGCCACCGAGTAATGATCGAACTGATGAGCTGGCTATGAACCTTTCACCATGAAACGTAAATATTGGGATTTTGTAAACGTAGCGTAGATGTCAAGGGCCGATTATATGGGGCACCCAGTGAGGACCAAAGACGTTATTTTTTTGCTATTACACCACGTCGAAGGGAGACCTCCACCATGAAACGTAAATTTTCTTAGCGTTGCTTCGATGTGGCACAATTCCAAAAATACGGGGCATCCAATGAGGATCGAACTCGCTATTTGATTCTAATATTTTTAGCGGAACAAGCTGTCTAACTATTGCATCACGTGGAAATGAGCCCTTCATGATGAAAGGTAAATATGGCGATTTTCTAGGCGTCGCACAAGGCCGAAAGTGTGGAACACTCAGTGAGGATCGAACTCACTATTCAGTTGTAATTTTTCCAGCGAGACAAGCTTGCTAACCATTATACCACATCGAAGTGATCCCCATCATTATGATGGGCCTGTCGTCATATATATATATATATATATATATATATATATATATATATATATATATATATGTATATATATATATGTATATATATATATATATGTATATATATATATATAATATATATGTATATATATATATATATATATATATATATGTATGTATATATATATGTATGTATATATATATATATGTATATACATATATATGTATATATATATATATTAGTAACAAATGTCGTTTACGATAAAAGGGCTGAGTTTCAATTTGCATAAGAGTTTTTAAAAGCTTATTTTGATAAATATTTAATCTGTGTTATTTATATAGCTTTCAAATTTGAAAATTGTCATATATAAGCAATGTTTGTATGAATAAATGTTTTGTACACTTATTTTGTTTGTATAAAAGAAATTTATATCTGCCTTATCAAAATGCTTCTGGAAGTCAATAGAAAAATATCAGTGTTTACATTTTAAGAAAACGTTGAATAAATTCAGTCTCGGCTTCTAAAAATAAATTTTTATTTTCCTGCAGCATTCGTAGTAAAGTGACATTTCCAATTACGACAAATTAGTCTAGAAGAGCGGAATTTTCTAAATAAAGCAAAAATTTAATTTTCTTAAAACTGTACAAAAGTATTTAAACAAGTGAAAAAATAGTATGTTTGTTGAAATAATTCTTATTATTATTATTAATAAAAACATTAGAAAATTATTCTGTTATTATTTCTCTGATTGTCAGATCTATATGTAGCTCTGCCTAGAATAGGAAATACAAGTAAACGCAGCATAATGGCAAAAATAACTCTATAAAATAGATGTCCTGCTGACAATGATTATACAGGTATTTTAAAGAGGTAACAGTGCTTTTAAATCAACTTTTCTCTCTCCGATATCAGTCTATACCTCTGAGATGAGGTATTATGATTATCTTTATTATTTGCATTATTCGGAATGTTTTCCTCATCTTCATTGACATATTCCCAACGTTTCGGTCGTTTTACGCTCCGGCCTTCTTCAGATGATTGTAATTTTGAACCGAAGTTTTTGTTTCGTCCACCAGGGTAGATTGTTCTAGTTCTACGTGCCATAGATCTTCAGGATGTTTCGGTTAATTCCTTTAACTCAACTCAGTAAGGTTTAGTTTAGCCACTGCTGGAACCGAAATGATGATTCTTTGTCTGGTAATGTCATTCTCAACTTTTCCGCATTTCGTTTTGATTTTTGTTCTTGATATTTTTTAAAAGAAAATCACTTTTTAACTCTGCGTGCGTTATTGCAACCGTCATAGATGAATGCTGGCTTTCTTTCCATAAAACTAACAACCACTTCAATAGCTTTTTCAGTTACACTCCAGTTGTCATCACTATCACAATCGTCGCTATCTTGTTGCAGATGTGTCTTTTTGTCATTCTTTCCTCTTATTCCCATCATCTTTAGCACCAATACAAGCCATTAGGGTAAAAGAAGCATAAGCAATTACCCAAAGAAGCATAAGCAATTACCCAAAGTAAATTTCCTGAAAACATACATTTCAAGTCAGTTACACGCAAATAGTTCAAATATACACAGTAAATTTGTCAAAGTTCCTTTTTCACATGAATTTCATATTTATTTTTATTTTTTCTTATTATTTTCGATTACTTTCGAATGTTGCTACATTCGTTTTCAACAGTATATGTATATCTCCGCAGTTTTCTTTAAATCCGCTGTTTTCACCTTTGACGTGTATTTTTTCTTAAGACACTTAGTTTGAAAGTAACTGATGTTATTGAAACAATATTTCTCAGGCCTTAACCATCCGAGACTACTTGGTCAAAAGCCTTATAAGATGCTGACGGCCGTAAGAGGACTCAGCCACTTATGTTTGAACCCGATTAATAGCCTACATCCGTTGTTTTTTTTTTTGTTTTTTGTTTTTACGAGAGTGAAGTTGACTATATTTGAGGACATTAGATGTCCTGTCATCCCTCATTATCAAGACATGGCCAGTTGACTTCAGTTGCGATTACAGAGGAAAAGTCTCAAAGCGACAATTCTGGACTCTGTGAAAAGGTCAACATTGAAGATTTTATCTTTAAGTGTGCAAACACAGATCGTCCCGAGGTGCCTTTCGGGTAAATACCAAGCTGAATAATACATGATCGATCTGATTTTCCCGATTATATGAAATTTCTTGCGACGTTCAGTCCGGTAGATGCTTTTAATACTATTTATTATAAACAGAGCATTCACTTAAATCTTAGATATTTCTGTAGACATAAATAACGTATAACAATAAAATATTGTACCGAATGCTGGGTTTTTAAATAGCCGAGTCGATATCTGTTTTTTCCTCTGTTAGTTCGTATACAGCATCTATTCATACATACATACATACAAACATATATATTAGACGCGATGGATAAATTGTCGTATAAATTAGGCTAAAATGATATAGTTAGCAAAATATAGAAAAACATTTTGAAAAAAAACTAAAAAGTAAATGTATCCCACGAAATCGACGTTGGCTTCAACCAAGGCTTCCTGATAACTTCGGAATCTTCTGCAACTCTTTTGGATGTTTTCCTTGTATAAGTTGGTGAATTATGCCATAAACCTTGCCTTTCCTTTCATCTTTGGTATTACAAAGAGTTTTTGATCTCTCTCTCTCTCTCTCTCTCTCTCTCTCTCACCTGCGCCCCACACATAATAATCAAGGGTGTTGCAGCCTGGGGAGTTACGTGACAAGGTGTAAGGGATGTTGTGGTCTCAGAAATTGTCTAACACCCATGACTGTGTTTACCTCCTTGTGCACATTGTGCAGAATCCTTTTACCGGACATAGGGTCGTCCATAAGCCACCCTCTTCATCTAGGGCAGCACTACCACATCAAGGCACGAGATGTAGTCATCCTTGATGAGTCTGAAGCCCTGGCTGAAGATGGATGGAGGCATAACGTCGTCATCACTAGTGATCACTACCAAACACCAAGATGTTCACTACATATATCATACAAATTTTACCGAATATTCTGGACTGCTTTCAGATTGGCATCCAAAAACTCTGAAATCGTCGCACCGCAGCTTCCAGCGCCAGTGAGAAAGGGTACAGCAGGCCGTTTCCAAGTTTCTAGTGGGGTGAATTGCGTCATCGTGCTCTTTTCCGCACGTACGGTACCCTACTGACACTAATATAAAAAAAAAACACAGCAAAACAAGAAACAATGCGCATGCGCAAAATAAAAAATATAAAATGCCGACAATCTGCCCGTTGCAAGCTCTCTATTCATACATATGTGTGTATGCAAACATATAAACACACACACACATATATATATATTTAATATATATATATATATATATATATATATATATATATGTGTGTGTGTGTGTGTGTGCGTGTGTGTGCGTGTGTGTAATTTTATAATGAGTTTTCGGTGACATCACAATATATATATATATATATATATATATATATATATATATATATATATATATATATTTGGTTGGATTGATGTGAGTTTGTGACCCTGGGTTTCACGCTTTATTTTTTTTTAGGGCGTTCACTATTTTCTTCCTGAATTTTTATATCTCCGTTCGTGAGTTTTAAATTTAGTTGTGCCAGTTGTATAGCTTCATTTAATATGCTTTCTGTAATAGAAGAAAGCTGTCATAGAGTGGTTTAAAACGATAGATAACAAGAACAAATCCACTTTCATCCAATTTGACATTGTGAACTTCTATCCTTCCATAAAAAAATAATCAAGCATCGCCGCAAATCCCTGCTGCTCCACAATAATGAACCTTGGACAAAGAAACAAAACTGCAACCTGTTTGACGTAACAATGGCTAGCTACGATGGTGCTTAATATGCGAATTAGTAGGCATACTCATCCTATCATATCTGGCCAGAATCCTGGAGAGAAAAGACACAGGATTATACAGAGTTAACGGTCTTATCTTAAGGGAATCCAATGGCCCCAAATTAGAGAAATTTAGGAAGAAAGTAGTGAACGCCCTAAAACATTTTGGATTCAAAATAGAGATAAACGCAGGCACAACAACAGTAAACTTCCTTGACGTCACTCTTAACCTGATCAACAACATATACGAACCGTACAAAAAAGAAAATGACACCTCAACTTACGTGCACACATCCTCCAACCAATACACCTTCAATCATCAAAAGCACCATACAACGAAGCACTAAAAGCAAGTGGTTACACACAACAACTACAATATATACCTCCACAGGCAAAACGCAAAAACAGAAAGAGAAACATTATCTGGTTTAATCCACCATACAACAAAACCGTTAAAACGAACATAGGCAAGATATTCCTAAAATTAATAGAAAAACACTTCACTGAAACGAACCGATTATCAAAAATATTTAACAAAAATAATGTAAAGATCAGTTAAAGCTGCACAAAAAACATACCAGAAATAAACAAAAGCCACAACCAAAAAATGAAAACCTACAAAAATGATACGAAGGATCCAATATGCAACTGCAGAAATAGAACAACATGTCCACTCCAGGGAAATTGCCAACTTACGAACACAATATACAAGGCCATGGTAAGTGCAAACAACAACATAATGTGCCACCGAAGGTCCAGTCAAGATGAGGAATAACAATCACAACCTTTCATTCACCAACAGGAAATATTCGAACAGCACTACACTTTCTACATACATATGGCAGCAAAAAGACAAAAATATCACACCAACAATAAGTTGCGAAATATTGAAAAAAAGCTTCTGCTTAAAGCAACATTACAAAAAATGCCTACTTTGCCTAGAGGAAAAAGTAGCAATAATATCACACAAACCGCAAAAGAATTTACTAAACAAAAAATCAGAGATAATCTCCAAATGTAGGCATTAGAACAAGTACCTATTATCCGAATTCATACCAAACGGATAAAAAAGACAAACCACCAACAATCACCATTTAATTTCAAGATACCATCACAATAATTGCATCTATCGTTATTATCATTGCAACACCATTAGTAATCACTTCTACCACTTTACAATACCTATTAACTACTAATATTATCATTACCACCAACACCCAACACCATCACTAACACATCACATCTACTATTAACATATAAATCCACTATAATCATTAACGTATATTACTCTCCCGATCAGAAATAATTTCCATATGTAACCATGAGAATAAATACATATTACCAGGATTCATACCAAAATAAATAAATAAATATAGAAAATAAAATAAAATAAAACCCCATCAACCACTCTTTAGTTAAATCTAGCCCCACAATAATTACATTTATAGATTTTTTATTATTCTCCCACCAACATTACTAATCACTACTAACAAGTTACAATAAATATTAACCACTTATATTATCATTGTCACCAACCCCCTTACACATTACTATCACCTCACATCTACCATTACCATATAAACCCGCCGTAATTATTAACGTAAACTACCCCCTCCCCCAGCATATTTAATACCACCATAAAAATAACCAATAAAGATTACAAACTGAAATTTCTACCAGTCACATATACACAATAATCAAAAAACTGAAAAATCAAGGAAATAACCAGCTTTAAAATAATAACAAAAGTCTTTTTATTTTTGTAAATTAAAAATAAAACATTAAAATTATAGCAATTTTCAACTATCATAATTTTACACAGAATACCTATTATCAGGATTTATACCAAAATAAATTAATACATATAATAAAATAAAATAAAACACCAATAACCAATTTTTAGTTTAAGCTACCACCACTATAACTACATTTATGGTTTTATCATTCTCCCACCACCGTTACTAATCATTTCTACAAATTTACAATAACTATTAGCTACTTATATTATCATTGTCTCCAATCCCTTACAACATTACTATCACATCACATCTACTATTATCATATAGACCCCCTATAATTATTAACATAAACTACCCTCTCGCACTGCATATTAAATATTAAATATCACCATATAAAATAACCAATAAGGATTACAAACCGAAATTTCTACCTGTTACATATACACAGTCATCAAAAAAAAAACAAATAACCAGCTTTAAATAGAACAAATAAACCCCCTTTTTACAAAAATTTAAAAATAAATAAAAATAATAATAATTTTTACCTACCATAATATTACACAAACCCCACCACACGTATATACATACATGCGAGGAAATATTATTCAGTGGAAAAATACAAAAATGACATGTATACATTCACGAGATATTCACAAGAAATTATCGCTACACTTGCAATCTTTGAATTTCAACATACAAATGCGTATGTATAGACACCACACCAGCCGTATACATACATATGTCATATCCGAAACTGCCCACGTATGTTTATATATGTATGAGTCCCGCCGGACGACCAAGTGCATGTGTGTGTCTGCGTACTTCATTGGGCGTATGAACACATATCGATGTTTGCGTTAGCACGATGACATCACGACGACGTCCCCCCCACTTCCATAATAACACCAATACACGCAATCTACATAAACCCAAATTTTTAAAAAAATTAATCAGTTTGTCTGACGATCGCAAAAGCGTGAAACCCAGGGTCACAAACTCACATCAATCCAAACAAATATGTTAGCTCTATCTCTGATATTGAGCGCTTTCTAATAAGTACCGCGCATATAATATATAAGTAATTATATATATATATATATATATATATATATATATATATATATATATATATATATATATATATATATATGTATATATATTTATATACACACACTTTTCACATTTTATATATATATATATATATATATATATATATATATATATATATATATATGAAGAAATATAATTTTTGGGTGTGGTATATTTATAGCATTAAGTGTTCAATACCGGAGATAGAGCATATGTAAATATACAAGTGAACATAGAAGACAACACTCAGAGGCAACTGGCTCTTTCATGCTAGACACAATCGTCATCGTGGCCTGACGATTGCGTCTTAGCAGGAAACAGACTGTCGCCTCTAAGTGTTGACTCTAAATGTTCACTTTTATAATTACACATGCTCTATCTCTGATATTGAGCACTTTATCCCATAAATATAGCACACCTTAAGACCATATTTCTTCATATATATATATATATATATATATATATATATATATATATATATATATATATATATGCGTGGTACGCATTGGAAAGCGCTCAATATCCGTGATAGAGCTAACATATTTAATTGGATAGATGTGAGTTTGTGACACTGGGTTTCATGCTATTTGCGCGCGTCAGACGATCGTCAATAGCGTGAAATCCAGCGTCACAAACTCACATCAATCCAACTATATATATATATATATATATATATATATATATATATATATATATATATATATATATATATATATATATAAGGTTGGTGCAAAAATAATGCCGTTTTGTCACATAGTAACATATGTGGGAAAACGACATTATTTTTGCACCAACGTTATATATATATATATATATATATATATATATATATTTGTCGCCATTCTGCGTGTTATGTTTCCTTGTTATGAGAAATAGGGAGAGTAATATATTCTTAAAATTAATCAATTTTTTACCGAAATAAACAAAGGCAATTCTTCTATGAATTTAACTTCGAAAATAGCATAGTTATATTGGCAATTTGAAAGGAAAAAATATGAAAGAAACTGAAATCATTCGCTTTTCACTTTCTGCTCCATTTTTATTTTCCGATCTGTTAATCTTAACAGTGATTTTATTAACCGACACGTAGTTTAAATTCGGTGAACGACACATGGTGATTCGGTGATATCCGGGATCCCTGATTATTATGCGAAAAATGTGCGATTTGTTGCTTTATGGCTTCCTTTTGCCTTTAACAAATTCTTGGCACGAGTTTTATGGATCAACTTTATGTTCGAAGCCGTCTTACTTGGTGATATTCTGATAATAAATACTACACATTAGCATACGAAAACGTCTTGAAGACAAATCGATGATCACATCACATACGCACATACATTTGCTTCGGTCAATATATAAAAATCCAAAGTAAAAAGCGTGTGTGAGTAAACACTTTCCAAGGTACAGTATTTACATTATGCGGACTATTGTCCTCATCTTTGTCGCCATATTTATCACAACGTTTCGGCCGTTGTACGCTCCGGCGTTCTTCAGGTGGTTGGAATTTCGAACTGAACCCTTGATTTCGATCACTGGGGTAGACTGTTCTAGTTCCACGTGCCATGTTTGATGGATGTCAGTTATCAGTTATCTCCTGCTAATTTTCCCTTTAAAAGTTCTCTGCTGCCTTAACCGGGTATTGAACACACACTCTTTGGGTCTGTCACTGAATTTAACCAACGCCTTATATGGCGACAAAGATGAGGACAATAGTCCGCATAAAGTAAATACTGTACATAGTACCTCATCTCAGAAATATAGACAGACTTTCCAAGGTGTGGTTATGTTTATATTTCCTATGTGAAAGCATATGCGAAGTGAGATTATAGGCGCAACTAGAAACGGGTACTCAGACAGATACATCATTTAGACTAAATACTGACGCATAACATTTCAATCAGTCATTGCTACTTTGTTTAATTTTTCTGAGAAGTAGTTTTTCTATTTTAATATTTAAACAAATAGGGTTACAATTTGTAACAGTGTGCAGTAGAATATGCCATCATTTTCCGAATATGTGAATTAAACAGTTACGTTATTTTTTATCTATATTTATATAGAGCATGTCCACTTTGGCAAACTTGGGAACACATTCAGATGCTGTGTCCGGGCGGCTATATATTACATTAGACGATATGAAGTGACTCTTATTCTTGACCTCTTCCATCTTAAAACCTTTAAACCTCTTTGCGTCATAATGGCCATAATGCCTTTCAAGGGGTGACTTGATAAACAAAAAGTACTAAATAGTTGTAAATAACTCAGAAATTAGGATACATATATATTTATCTACATTTCATAGTAGAGATATTATTGTAATGGCATGATTTTTTTTTCTGAAAAGGAGATCCGTATTCTGTTTCGGCTATACATAGTTCCTTATATGACACTTGGTTTGCCTGGGAAAAGAGACACGTCTTGACATGGTGGACAGGCAATTGCGTAGTCGACATCTCCGTCTTGGACATTTGCGTACCAGACAATTGCTTTCCTGGACATTTGCTTCCCTAGCCAAATGCGTCCTTTTATAATTTTTTAAATTGCCATTTTTATTTTTAAAGTGTTACTTAATATAGAAATTTGCACACCAATACGTTTAATTACTCTAAACAAGCAGAAAAGTAGTTACTATAAATATATATATATATATATATATATATATATATATATATATATATATATATATATATATATATAAAAGAGACAACATTCCTTTTTTAAAGCTAGAGAAAATGAAGCTAGCAGTTTCAGTTTACTCCAGCAGTGCGTATCACAAGCATCAAATAGATTCTGGATTTTATAGATTATGTTTCTATTTGGAACACTTGGCTAAGTTCCGAAAATCAAACACTGGTGAAAAATATTTGTGGACGAGGAAAATTACAGCCACCATGATCATAAGAAAAACGCCGATTAAACAAAAATATATGTGTGATGGAAAACTGTTTAACTGTCATTGCATTTTAAACAAAAAAATTTTATGGTAATGTCCTTTAGAAGCTTCAAAAATTATCAGAGGTACGTAATTATCCAAGGACGCGTTTGTCGATGGACGCAAATGTCCAGGGACGCAATTACTAAACTGTCTCTACTTTTCTCATCTTTTATTGTTTGCAATCTCTTCTAATTTTCTTATGATATCAATTAAAATAACTAGTGAGGAAATCACAATAAAGAATTGCCTTCTCACCAAAGCAAAATGGCGGCATTTCAGATTTTAGGTATTCGCCTCACACGTTTAAAACTTTAATATAACCAAAAATACCAAATAACGAAATAATGTTAATTTATTCCCAAAAGTAAAAGTAACAATCTGCTATAAAAAAAAAAAACAACAAAAAAAAAAAAACTGTCTAGCTCAAAAGTTCAAGACATGGTTTGCTTTCTATTAGGTTGGGACAAAAATAATGACGTAATAATGTCGTTTTTGGCCTTAAAAAATAGGTTAAAAAACGACATTATTACGTCATTTTTTTTCACCAACAAAAATACTGTCTGTTCACAACATTTTCCTTATTTGAGATGATGGATTTTTTATCTTCAACTTTCTTAATATAATCTATATACGTTTCGGTCGTTGTACGCTCCAGTCTTCTTCAGATGGTTGGAATGTCAAACTGAACCCTTTATTTCGCTCACTGGGGTAGACTGTTCTAGATCCCTTCTCCAAGTTCTCCAATGCCTTAACCCAACTTAAATGCAGTGGATAACTTGGAGAGAGGAATTAGCGGGAGATAACTGATAACTGACATCCATTAAACATGGCACGTGGAACTAGAACATATTTCTTGGCAGAACTTATTAAGCAGGTGCTTTTGAAAACCGAGCAGCATGAGGCGATTTGGGGAGGACCTGTTTGTAAACATAACATCTCTATCAATAGTACTAACCATATAATTGTACATTAATCGATGCAAACAAAGCTGATGCTTGTTTAAATTAAGGTTCACACAATGCAAAGCTCAAGGGACATACGAGGTACAGAGTTAAGTTTTGGGGTACTTTATATGGACAGGAAAGCAAAATAACGGTTAACTCTTGACTTGAACGATAAAGCGAATCGGGTTCTCTCAGTTACCGTGTGTTTATCCAAAAATATTAGGTTGGTGCAAAAATAATGACGTAATAATATCGTTTTTTGACGTATTTTTAACGTCAAAAAACGATATTGTTACGTCATTATTTTTGCACCAACCTAATAAATACGCTTAAATTCGGCTTCATCCCTGCTGTAGAATCTCCGACTGACGCCAATTCAGCCGGGTTTTGTCCCTACCTAGAGGCAACCGGACATCTAGTTACACTGAGGAGTGCCTCCTCATTGAGACTAGGTGGAGTAATGGATAGCAGCTTGGATTGAGTAATCGGAGAACCTAGTTCGAATTCCAGTCCAATCTAGTTACATTCACCCTCGTGCTAATACCCTTCTCCCTCTAGCTATGGATAAATAGCAGGACAGGAGAAGGACAACTCTGAATTCAAAACCTGCGGAGGGTCATTTGTGGACCTTGTGGCACATAGTGCACCAGGTCTCTGTATTCGGGTGTGGATGGTCCTGCACGAAACCTTCACCACTATAATCAAGTCTCATGTGCTGTTGTCGGGCTGTCGTTTTCCTAGGAACTGATCTGCTTGACCCTAACACCTCGACTTCGACGGGAGAGTCGAATAATATATATATATATATATATGTATATATATATATATATATATATATATATATATATATATATATATATATATATGAATGGTGTGTATGTGCGTGTGTTACGTTTTCTGATATACACTGCAACAGAATCATCGATATGAAGGAAAATATTTTGTACAATAAATATTAAATGTCATTTCACTGGCTTTAAATTTACAAAAGAAATATATGAAGGCGAACAGTAAATTGATATCGTTACCCTTTGAAAGTGACTGGACGATCGATCATAAATTGCCGGCGTAGGACGCCAACCAGTATAAATTTTGAAACTGAAATCAATTTTATCGTATAAATAGTTTAAAATTAAGTCAGATCACGAAAAAAGAACATTGTTTATTGTTTTCCTATTTGGAGTGGTGCGGTAGTTCGGCTAAAACTCTTATGGGTACAATATGTCACGTAGATCAAATTAAAATAAACAAATCAATTTATTAGTAAATATTTGTTTTTATATTGAGTACATCTTTAGAGAACGTAATTTTTTTTCCGGGATCTATTAGTTGTTCGCTCGAATCATTTGGCTGAGCGAAACAAAATAAAATTTATTTTTAATGAACCTTACATGAAAAATACATTTTAAAGAGTGGTCATTTCATGGCTTACGTCCAAGCATCACTACTCATCAGGTGATAAATATTTAATTTATAAGCTCTTCGCAAGCAGACTGAATGCATGGTTGTTAGCAAAAGGGGCAGTCCAACATGCAAATTACGAATTGGAGGTACGAAAATCAAACATATATATATATATATATATATATATATATATAGGAATAATGACAAACGGAAAACTTTGCTTTACCAACACGTTTTGTCCTTTCTGAGATTTTATTTTGCAAATATTAGGTTGTCCCAAAAGTTCGTAAACACTTGCGAAAAATTGAATTTTTATGCAACACAATCCAGCACAATCGAGACAAGCGATGGGTTCAGAAAGGGCAAGAGACATCGTCGGTTCCAAAACAAGATCGATTCGGCAAGAAAGTCATGTTGTGCGTTTGGTGGAACTTTGAAGGAATCGTGCATTTTGAGTTGGTTCCGAATGGTCGTGCCATCAGTGCCGAACTTTACTGTCAGCAACTGAAGCGGGTCTATGAAAAGTTGAAGCAAAAGTACCCGGCTCTGTTCAACCGAAAGCGCGCTTTGATGCAGCAGGACAATGCCAAGACACACACCGCCAGGAAGATCAGACAAGTTTGAAGAGCTGGACGGAGTTGAGGTTCTGCCACATCCAGCCTAAAGTCCTGACTGTGCTCCATCAGATTACGGCCTTTTCCGCTCAATGCAACACTTTCTGAAGGGCCGCCGATTCAACTCGTTTGATGAAGTCGAGGAAGTTTGTCAAAAAGTCTTTGATTCGAAGCCGGCTGAATGGTACATTCACCAGATCCGAAAGCTTGCAGATCGATGGTCTTGGAAAATGATGGTCTTTATTTTGAGGAATATTTTTTGTTGTTTTTGTTATTACGTGGCGAGTAAAATTTCAATTTTTTGCAAGTGTTTATGAACTTTTGGGACAACCTAATATATTTTTATTAATATCAGAATTTTTATACATACACGCACGAACACGCGCACACCTACACACATAACCACGCACACAGATATATGTATGTAGAAATATAGTTAAGGTGTGCTATATTTATGGGATAAAATGGTCAGTATCAGAGATAGAGTGTATGTAAATATAAAAGTGAACATTGAAGTCAACACTCAGAGACGATTGACTGTTTCATGCTAGACGCAGTCGTCAGGCCATATATATATATATATATATATATATATAATTATTTATTTAAAAATATGAATATAACACGCTACATAAGAGTTCTCATGTTTCAAAACAAGAGCCGAAAACTTCAATATGATTATTTGAATTAAATTGAATTAAATTACTAAGCTCTGTTCCATCTTCAAGCGAAATTTTTTTGGAATAACTTATTTCTGAAATTTACCTGTTTTATAAGCATATTCATTATTGAAATCAAAATTTCTGTGGTAACGGCTAGAGTAATCTTTAAAGAAAAAGGGGCGTAAGGTGTTAATAATTTGTATCAATATCACAGTTACATTCACAGATGTCAAGTCAGGGTAAGGTTGGGGTGTCTAAATTTAAAGCGGAAGATGATATCGCCTGGTTAAGTGTCTATGGAGATTTATTTCATTTTTTATTTCATTTTTTATTTTTTTCTGAAAGGGTTTATTGTATATAAAAACTGTCGTACATCGCTAACATTTGTTTTTTGACGACTTCATAAGGGGTTATCTTTTTTGTAGGACATTTAAACTATTTATTAGGACTATGGATTTTTTAAATTATTTTATTGTTTGTTTGTTTTTATGCTAATTATTCAATGCAAAAATTTGATGATGTCGGCAAAAAACGTTGACTCATGTCTATTGTTTAATAGATTTTTATTATTTAGAAACTTAATAATGTGTAGTTTTTCATGGAGACATAAAGGGCATGGGTCATCCCAAGTTTTACAAGTTCTAGTTTTGTTTATATTAGGTAGGTGCAAAAATAATGACGTAATAATTATTATGTCATTATTTTTGCACCAACCTAATAGTATTTGTCTAACCAATGAATGAATTCTACGAATCATTATTATTATTATTGCTCTTATTATTTATGCATTTTGAATATTGCCAATTAATAGAAAATTTTTCTTTATTGAAGCGTTTTATGTTATTCAATATATTCGTTGGTGATCATATAAAAATATGCGTTTTTACATTTTTTTTTTTAATATTAATTATATTAATTTTGAATATAGACTCTTCCATTCACTATGAGAGGAACATCAACTCATAGGACCAGGACTCGCAAAGTCAGCCGTACCCGCTAGCGAATTTACAGGAATATTCACTATTATAAATAATTATTATTTTCTTTGATTTCTGGAGTTTACACATTTCTTTCCGGGTCCCGCCCAGGGACCTAAGGTTAGAAATGGCATCATGACACTTTCCACTGACAAAAAAAAAATTACATAGATAAAGCCCTTCTTAAAGTGTGGGCTGTACTTGTCAGAACAATTTTTTGTATCTCCTTGAGGCATGGACTTCCAGGAATCCCTTCAATTAGTCTACTACAATCTTTTACAACCAGTCCTAGGGATCCAACTACAACAGGGATTGTTGATGTTACCATATGCCACATTTTCGAGATTTCTATTTTGACAGCTTTTTGAATATCTTCAAAGATATATTGCAGTCAGCAGGGAATGCCATATCAACAAGGAGGCACCGTTTTTGTTTGTGGTCTTTAGTAACAATATCTGGGCCTTGATTGTTCTGTCAGTGTGTATTGTGTAGTCCCATAGAATTGTAACAGGTTTTATCACCGTAACCGAATCTGGGTGGTGTTCATACAAGTTTCTTTCAATTTCCATCACGTAGGAGTTGCAGATTTTTCAGGGTAGATATTGGCCCACTCTGTCATGTCGGGTTTTATATTCAGTGGGTGCCAACATCGTGCAACCTGATACAAGATGATCAATTGTTTCTGGATATTTATCACAGAATCAGCATTTGGGGCTGACACAATATTTTAGTATATGTGCTTGATAATTCCTAGTTAGCAATCATTGGTCCTGCGCAGCAAGGATAAAACCTTCAATTTCCGCTTTCAACCCTGCACTACGTAGCCACTGATGGGTACGGGTTTTGTTTACGTCAGCTTGTTTGGTACGGGCAGAGTATTGGCCATGAATCAGTTTATCTTGCCATCTCTTCTGTATCTGGTCGGTTACATTCGTCTTTGCTGTCTTTTTTAAGTATTTTGCGGTTTCAGCCGTTGTATTGTGCTGTAGTTGCATCTCTACGCCCATTTGAAACTTCTTCTTCTTCTTCTTCTTCTTCTTCTTCTTATTATTATTATTATTATTATTATTATTATTAATCCATGTGATTGAACCCTTTCTTCACCAATCTTTTGTTTTCAATGTTTTCCTTGAAATAATATTAACCGGAAGTACGACCTTTTCCGAGCATTATTTCCGAACATTATAACAATATATATCTATATACAACGATTAAACATAACTATATTTATGAACGGAGACATTAGAAACTTCATTGCATGTTCACTGGCAATTCCACGCATCAAACGATCTTCAAGCATGAATGTTAATTCCCAAGTGCACATTTCTTATATATATATATATATATATATATATATATATATATATATATATATATATATATATATATATATATCGAGAGAGAGAGAGAGAGAGGGGCGGTGTAGTAGGGAATAGCTGCTCGGATTGAGGGATCAAAGAGCTGAGGCCAAATCTATTACATTCAAATCATTTACGTGCTAATAAGCTTGGGAAAGCTACTAACACTCTTCTTCTACTTTCGGCTATGGATAAATACCAAGGTAGATTGGCTTCTATAGCCCTGGATGGCAACTACTCTAGGAGAAAGCCAACTCTGAAATAAAAACCTGCGGAGTGTCGTTTGGGGAACTTGTGGCACCATGTTCCTCTTTTCGGCCCTTCAAAAAGTGTGGTTGGTTCTGCACAAAGTGCTGGTACTGGGCTGTCGGCTCCTAGGAACGGAGCTGTTTCACCCTCATACGTCGAATACGACGAGAGAGTTCACCATACACACGAACGCGCGTGCGCACACACACACACACACACACATATATATATATATATATATATATATATATATATATATATATATTATTATTATTATTATTATTATTATTATTATTATTATTATTATTTACCCGCTGCCCCACGCAGCAAGATGTGGCACAAGGCCGAGTTTAAAGTGGGGTATCCGAGCCCTACAGACAGACACACACACACACACACACACACATATATATATATATATATATATATATATATATATATATATGTGTGTGTGTGTGTGTGTGTATATATATATATATATATATATATATATATCGATTTATTAGGTTTATATTTTTTTAGTTTGTTGACTTTTATTTTGCCATACCATTTTCAATATACTTTATTTTTTTCTCAGTTTGGTCACAACGTTTCAACGAAGCAGACAAGATTTCTTCAGGTGCCCATTATTTGGCTGATGTAAGATATCTGTTGTCTCTAGGATTCTTAGTATTTTTGTTGTGAGCATTTGCGGTGTTGTTCATGCCTTACACGGCTATAATTTGAACACGGACTTCGCTGATATCTTAACATCTACTGATGCTCTGGTCTATGAACGCAAGTGGCGATGTGGTGAATGGTATAGATTTGTTTGTCTGGAAGTACGTACACGTGGAAGAACGCACTCTCATAATATACCGCGAGCAATCTGAAAAGAATTTAAAAAATATGGCATGTCCGTTATAGAACAACTGCGTCATTACAAGTTACTTAACATCCTGGGTAAAACTACAAACTACATCCAACAGCAAAGCCTCTGATTAGTAGGTTTTGAGGAGCGTGGAACTACCTCTAATTTGCTGGTGTTCTCAGGTCCACCCTGACTCGGGGTGGTAGCACCTTCTGGAGTCCCAGCTATAGGCAAATAATTAACTCGCATACTGGGTCAAAACACTATGAAAATGTAAAAACAAGTTTTAGTACAAGCAATATATATGTTTTTAAATTATTATCAGCAAATAATTTTTGAAGAAAAATTATTGCCAGCAAAACATTATTACTAACAATACACTTTTGGAAAAAATATTTCTAGCAAAACATTTTTAGTATCTGTTTATATTTCTGATTATTTACATTATTCGGACTATTTATTTCAACGTTTCGGCCGTTGTACGCCCCGGCCTTCTTCAGGTGGTTGGAATGTCGAACTGAAACTTTATTTCGCTAGACTGTTCTAGTTCCACGTGTCATGTTTAATGGATATCTCATGCTAATTTTCCACTGACTTAACCAGGTATTGAACTCAGTCTTTGGGTCCTGTCACTGGATCTAACTAACGCCTTTATCCACTGTGCCATGTGTCCTTGAGGACATCCGTGTATGAGTGTCTGGGTATTGTAAACCTAATGTCTTCAGCATTCATCTTTTTACCAGTGCTCATATTGCAACTTTTGCTGTTATCATTTCCTTTTTTTTTTACCAGAGCTCATATTGTGACTTTTGCTGCATTTATCGCTTTTCTCTGGCACTCCTTATTACTGGTCCCCATATTGTATTCATTTCTATGCTTGGTCGACTCAGGAAATTTGTGTGGCCTAGCATATGTGCAGATTCCTTAAGTTTAGGAATTTTACATTGCTGTTCTTTGTCTATGATCTCAACCTGATCCCACAGAGAGTGGTGATCACCCATCTCTCTCCATATGTGGTCAGCCACGCCTGATTTTTCCACTTCCTTTCGTGTTACAGCTTTCTGTCGTTTTGACAATATATATATATATATATTTTTAATTATTACCAGCATTATATTTTTGAAAAAAATTAATGCCAGCAATACATTTTCGTACAAAAATATTAACAGTAATACAAATCTGGAGGTTGATATCATGATATATATGCGTAAAAGAAACCAACCCAAAACAAGTCACTTGTTGTTTTCAATTGCTTTTTTTACGAGAACGGAAGCCATGAACCGGGGAATTATATAAAAGCAAAACGGATAATAAAAAAAAATAACACACAAAAAAGCATTAGTTGTTCACTGTCTTGAAACTAACTACAATTTTGATATAAAAATACTAGTTTAATTAAAACAGAAAATAAATCCCTAATACGTTAATGTTTAGACAGCGCTTTAATCTGTAGTTCAACCACAGTATATTTGTGCTCAAGTTCCTACAAAATTTCATCATGCTTGGCAGATCTTCTGTTATAACTATGTGGGATATTTAATAACAAACATGGAGACAAAAAGAAAAAAGAATCTAAATGTACTTGGCTGGATTTTATACCCAAAACATATTAAAACAAAATCCTAAATTTAAAATTCACAGCGTTTCGCGATCAAGCGCATTTATAGTCGTATCAACGTAAACAAAATTAATCTGATGAAGTCATAATGGACGAAACGCGTCACATTTAAAGGGTTTTCACCTTGTCAAACACATTTCCTTCAAAACACTTCTTGATATATAAAAATGTTTATATCGTTATCCTAAATATATATATATATATATATATATATATATATATATATATATATATATATAATACACACACACACACACATATATATAATACACACACACATATATATGAGATAGAGATAGATAGATAGATAGATAGATAGATAGATAGATAGATAGATTAAAATCCAAAGTTACCTCATCCGACTCAGAAGATTTTTACTTATGGGTCTTGTCAACTCAGATATGAAGAAATAAATTAAAATATTTAAACATTTAAGAAGAAGAAGTTTTAAGAAGAAGAAGATTGAAGAAGAATAAGAAGATTGAAGAAGAAGAAGTAGATTGAAGAGGAAGTAGAAGAATAAGATTGAAGAAGAAGAAGTAGATTTAAGAGGAAGAAGAAGAAGAAGAAGAAGATTGAAGAAGAGGAAGAAGAAGGAGAATAAGAAGATTGAAGAAGAAGAGGATTGAAGAAGAAGAAGAAGAAGTAGAAGAAGAGAAAGATCGAAAGAACAGAAGAAAAAAAGAAAGAAGAAAAAGAAAGGGAGAATAAAAAAAGGGAGAATAATAAAAAAGGGAGTTGCTGTAGAAAATCTAAATGAACTCCCCAATCATGATAGTAGAGATGTGAGTGACTGATCTAAGTGAAGAAGAGAGTTAAAATAACCTTGACCTATATTAAAATATTAACATCTAGTTTATGAAGGAAAATATTTAAAAGTTTGAGATTATTTTTAAAAGTCTAAGAAAAAGGTGACATCTAAAATTAAAAATTAAAGTAAAACAATATGCAATATTCAAATAATAATACACACACACATATATATATATATACATATATAATATAATAATACATATATATATATATATAAATATAATAATTATTTTATTTATCATATTATGATGAATAAAATAATTATAGAATAAAATATTTTTGAAGAAAAGAAAAATAAATTATGAAATAAAATGTATATATATATATAATATATTATATTTTATTATATATATATATATATATATATATATATATATATATAATTGCAAAACGTCGTCTTCTTATTGTTGATAATAAATGTTAGAAGAAACAATTAAGCCAATATGTTTCATTTATCAAATTATTTATCAATCACATTTCGTATACTGAGAAGGATTTATTCCTCTAGCATGACTTACCAGGATCTTTTACTCTGTCATACAACCCGTGGGTTGTACGACAAGCTAAAATGGTTTTGATCCATTGTTGTATCACAGGATAAAATGGTTTGAGCGGAAGAGACAAGCCCTGATTTTATCTAAGTACACTAATACCACTTTCCGACCAGATAAGTCGTTTACTATCATTCGTCAGCTATTAAACCAATTTTATTTAATGGTGGATATTATACACACTACAAATTTACGTCAGATACTTATCTTCTCTGGTAAATTATATATTGGCATTAAATAACCATAGCTTAAAACTCGGCGGGATTGCAATCGTTGAAAATAAGCATTCAGAATTCAGATGTTTTTTTTTTTACCTGAAACCCTTGCCAGTGGTGATACTTGTACGAAGTAAGCAACAAGCTCAGCGATCAGAAAAGAAAGAAAAAATAAGGTGTAATACTATTTTTACTTTTTGTTGTTCTGTTCTTGCAATTGTTTTATTATTAGAGTTGTGTTCTGCTTGTCTGTCCCTGTAAGTGATTCGACTTCCAGGCTGGCCGAAAGGCATCTTCGTAATTTATACTGTTTCAGGTTTTTATGTATAAACGCCATTGCGAAATGACATCTCAGCAAGTGACGGGTCCAATTTCAGCTGTTCATGTCAGTCACTGGCGGGAGTCACGCAACTTGGTTGTACGGTTTGGGGTCCTCTAAAGTCGTTAACTATGGGCTGAATCCTTCACTTTCATGCACACCACGTTCGCAACGGACGTCCGTTCTCGTTTCTGTCACAGCCAACGACTATAAATCCAATTGCAAAGACGCTTTACATGCAGCCAAAGAATGAATCGATGTTGGACGTGTGCTTATTCCCATGCTAGACATTTTACCAGTTCGCCATATCCGATGTACTGTGAGATTCTTCTCCGGAAACTTATATCTCATGTTGATTCCACATGTTGAAACATTTACTAAGCTAAATGTAGTTTGACACAAGGTCACTAATATGGAATTTTTTTTTAATTATTGATTCATTTTCTACGATTTATCAACCCTTGGGTTACTTAAAGTCATAAAATATTCTTTTTCGACGATAATCATGGTTTACTTATAAAATTCGTACATAATAAAGAAAAGAATACTGAACTGTTACGTGAAATCTCTCCTTATTCCTCAAAGAAATTTTCCAGTAAATATTGTGGGTTATTTTAATATCATTCTCAACAGTACTATCGGAAAGACATATAGAATATATATTGAATGTGCTGGTATCCTTGTTCAAATGATGCATGTCTTTTGAATGTAATGATTATGAATAAAATTGAACGCGTCCAGCATATATATGTATCTGTTTTCTCTTACAGATGGTGTTATAGATTCGGTGATATCAGGGAACATAACATGATATTGAATATTATATATTTACCGTCAGAAGAATTTTGGTAAGAAGAAAAGAATACTGATCTCTTACGTGACCTATGTACTTTTTTACGAAGTGAATGTTGGGCTATTTCCTCAAAGATGAAGAAGAGACTTGAGGCGTCGCAGATGTGGTTCTACAGAAGATATGCTAAGGATATCATGGAGCGAGCGTGTGAGCAACGATGAGTTCTTGGAGAGAATGCAAGCAAGGTGGAGGCTTTTACTTAATATCAGGAAGAGGAAGCTGAATTTCATGGGACACATAATGAGGAAGGAGAGCCTGGAGAATCCGATACTCATGGGTCGAATATAGGGAAATAGAGACAAGGGAAAACAACGCATGACATACCTAGCATGCTTAAGCAAACAATTGACAGAACGTGGTCTGGTGTGTAGCAGAGGGAAGGAACTTATTGGGAGCTGCAAGGGATAGGGAGAAACATTATCGCCCACGTCATGAAAGAACATGACACATAAAAAGAAAAGATACAATTCTTACTATTTAACACATTGTTGAGTCCATACCTTTACCAAAGTATTTAACAACCTATGGGGAATTTGAAGAATTTTAAGTCATTATCCATTATACCACCAAAATTATAACAGCTGGTATTTCCAAGCCGTCACCCATCCGTGTACCGACGAGGCTCGAGATTGCTTAACTTCACTGATCGTATGGGAACATGAGGTGACCGTAAGTTCAATATGAAGTAGTAAGTGAGGCGCGAAATCACGCTAGTATGCGAAAATGTTCCTCCAATCTTACTGGCAAATATGCACTTTACTAAGTATAGATTTATCTGGCACAAGGTTACATAGTATGGACGCAGTGGGAGGATCCCTTAAAATATGTCTGGCTAGCCAGCAAGATTTGTTACAGGTGAATACTTAATATTTAATTAATAACTATGAACGGTTTAGAAAAAGAAAGTCTCTTCCTTTGACATTCGCGTATAATTCGCTTAAGAAAACCATGTATCTAATTTGTCTGAATATCAGGAATGATTGGGATCCTTATTCTTGGCTGCCAACCAGTTAAGGAAAAAGATTGATCTAAATATAAAACGTAAAGAAAGTTACAGGAAACTACTGGTTGAGCCTTCCCAAGAAAAGATTTCACAAATATAGGAACCCGTGCAGATTCATGATAGTGTTCGTCCTGAAGGAAAAATTAAAAGGTTATTCTCGAAAAGGAGTGAGCCTTTATGCGAGTGATCAACTAACTAAAACAGTAATGGCCGATTAGATTAGCTTGTTAAAGGAAAACAATATAAAGTGATATTTAATGCGTCCCGCATATATTTAGTGAGTAACCAAAGCAGTAATAATTGTTTAATTATTTTAAGGTTTTTTTTAAAATAATAGATCTTCCAATTTGAGGTCCTGACATCGTCAGCTGATAAGGCTGAGTGCTTTGTCCGGAAATTCTCTTCCGACTCAACGCTCGACTCATCCCGTGTACCCTCTCCCGATTTCTCCCCTCGAACCGAGGCTCTATTGTGCGAGTTGCACATAACCCCATCATTAGTATTGGGCAACATTTCAAAATTAGATTCCCATAAGGCTAGCGGTGGCGACGGGATACCAGCCATTGTCCTGAAGAAATGTGCGCCAGAACTGGCCCCTACCCTCTACAAATTATATAACTACTGCCTCAATGTATCCTGCTTCCCAGCTTGTTGGAAGTCCTCATCTATTGTACCCGTCTTTAAGAACTCTGAATACCCTTCTGATCCATCTAACTACCGTCCTATCAGTTTCTTACCACGCCTTGGCAAAGTCTTTGAAGATTTAATCAACGACAAAGGGGTTAAACACCATATATCCCATGATCTCCTCTCTGATAAGCAATATGGCTTTCATTTTGCCCGTTTTACAGCTGACCATAACGTAAATTGTTTACCGAGCACTTCACAATAACGGAGAAGCTCGTGCCGTGACTCTAGATTTAAAACGTTCGATAGGCTCTGGCATGCCGGCCTCTTTCGTAAGATTAAGGAATACGGAATTTCAAGTCGATTATTTGACTTAATACGATCATTCCTGCCAAACCGTGTAGTGAATGTCATCCTTAACGGATTCTTCTCCAGTTCCTTTCCCACGAACGCAGCTGTTCCCCAAAGCTCTATCCTAGGCCCTACTCTGTTCCTTATCTTCATTAACGATCTCCCCGATGTCATCAGTTACCAAGTAGGTATCTTTGGCGACGAAACTACTATTTACTCCTGCCTCAATAGCAAGTCTGGTAACACTGACAAAACTAGCCTGGGCGTTAGTCTCGAATAGGAACTCCAATCAGTTGTAGACTGGGGCAGCAATTGACTAGTTAACTTTAATGACTCTAAAACAAAACTACTCTCTATTATTCACCTACATGGAACCATCACTGCCGCCCATTAGAATGTCTGATGCTCAACTCCACGAGAGTACCTCTTTGCTACTGCTTGGTCTCACACTGTCCGTTTACCTGAGATGAAATAATTACACTGGATCAATAGCTTCATCTACCGTAAGAAAAGTTGGTTCCCTGTGTCGCGCCAGAAAGATTTTTCATCTGAGTCCATCGTTCAAATCTAAAAATCAACCATTCGCCCTTGCATGGAATACTGCTGCCATATATGGTCTGGTGCTTCCGCTGCTCGTCTTAAGGTCCTCGAAAAGATCTAGAGACGGATAAGCACTGTGGTTGGTCCTGATCTGGCATCTCGTATTCAGTCGCTCTCTCATCTCCCTCTGTCTTTTCTACAAATACTTTCACGGTGACTACTCCAACGAGCTAATTTCGATAGTTCCCAGACTACATGAATTTAATTGTGCTACTAAGCTTGGATCACGGTCCCACCCTTTCACTGTCGAAACAGTTAAATGTGGCCGTCTCTTCTACTCCAATGTCTCGCACCTCCGGTATGTGGAATTCCCTTCCTATTACTTGTTTCTCTGATAGCTATAATCTCTATCTATTCAAATGTAATTTCAATCGAAATTTCTAGATGCTTTGATCTATTCCCTGCCTTTCTCTTCATCATTTCCTCCTTCGCACCTCTTTACTCTCGCTCCTACCCTGTAACTCCCTGAGTACTAGTGGTGTCCTGCCTTGCTTGGGGTGAAATGCTTTAAAAAATTTCGATACTCATTAAATGTTGTTTAATCAGACACAAAATTCAAAAAATATTATGTGTCCCTTCAGGATGTACGTAATGATTGCTCTCCACAATTTCTTTTTTTTTCATTAACTTAGAATATCCATTAATTCGTTTTCCTAGAGCCTTTTCCATGGTTTCGAATTCAGATGTTTTGTTTTCCTTTTAGACTGGTTTCCAGTCAAGGTTAGTGAAACTTTTCTAACCTGATATTTACCTATAGATGGGGAGAGACGGGTCCGCGTCTTTCACAGGGTCATTAGTGTAAAAGCGAGCGCAACAAACAAAGTAACCTTTTGAAATCTGCCCATCGATATCAATTACACTATACCATTCGGTTATTTATTTCATTTTCTTCAATGTGTCCTGTCCGTTAAGGACGTGGTCGATCAGGTATCTCTATATCTTCTTAGTTTTTGTAACTAGTAACAATGTTAGTCTATTTCTTATCCACCCCTAATTCCATGTCCTGCCATGCATTTACGTTGTGTTCGCCCTTTTTTCTTCTGTTCCTTTTGTGGTCTTCAAGAAAAGCAAGCAGGTTTATTTTTCTAAGGTTTTTTTCCAAGTTTATGACGATTTACGCGTATATAGATCTAGTAGCGATAAATTTATGCATTCAGTGAAATGATTCAATTTAGCATCAATGCATCTAATATTTTTATCAATTGCAGATTAGAAAAGAAAAAAAAATTATTGCATATTTTTTACCCTTTTTTATTCATTACTACTTTCCTCTCCTCCTATTTTTTCTTCCTCTTTCAAATCTAATTCTTCATTAGAGTTCATGTCTTCTTTACCCATTACTCGCCGTCGATGTGTTCTATGCTTGTTTTTCTTGCCCGACTTGCAACAGCCATCCGAGAAAAAAGAAACTGCAAAGAAAACGATTTATTGTTTAACTGATTGCCTGATCTTTTCAGTAATTGAAACAATAGATCCTTTTTGCTATACAGAAATTCTCTGATAGATGTAAATTCCAAGTTGTTAATGTCTGTGATGCCAAGGGTAGAGAAAAGCAAAGAAACTGAAAAGTACCCAAATTATATACTAGTAAAAAAAAATTGACTACACTTTTTGATGGAGAGGTTCCCGGAAACCAATCCTTGTTTAAGAAATGTTGATTTGGGGGGGAATGTTTTCAAAATGGAATATGAAAAAAACATTTAAAAAAAATAATACACGTTCAGATTGGCAAATTATGAAACTTCTTCATTGTCCTTGCAGTGTAATATACACTGCAATTAATTAAACGTAATTGAATGATATTCTCTTCGTATCTTTTTTTTCTATTCTCTATTTCCCTTCATTGCTTCTGTTGTCCTTTTCAATCCTTTCCCTGTCTGTTCTGTCATCCATTTAAGCCAGAGTGGTGGTAATTAACTAGCTGATTCCTTTTTCTCTCTTGCATTAACGACGTCCTGTGAATGCTACATTTTATACTTGCCTTCGTAATCTAAATCAGAAAACATCTACATGGAATGGCTATGTGTCTTGTATTGTGGAAACATCTGTAAAACCAAAAAGTATCTTGAAACAAGATATGATTCCAGCGATGAGTACAATGAACCATAAGGAAAGTTTTAAGTGGAATAGGAACCGCAAGAAAAATTATACTTACAATCAGAACGAGAAAACTGAAATGTCTAGAAGACATAATGAGAAAAGAGGCTTTAGGGAATTTGAAACACAGAAGATGTAATCAAGATAAGATAAGTAAGGAAAGAAACAGGTATTTTATTTTAAAAGATAGCGTGAATGGATGCAGATATATTCACATTGTTATTACCAAGTGAGCGCATCGAGTATTTATTGCAAATATCTTTTCCTTTCCCCATTTATTCTCTATTTTCTTGTCTTCCACTGTCAAGATTTATTAATTTATCTCTCCCCTCGTCATTATTAATTAACATTCGAGTGGTCAGATACTGGGGAAAAATGCAGAAACATTCGTATCTTACACGCATGGAAAATAGTTTGAAAGATATTCGTTTCATCGCACCCATGATCAGAGTTGTTTTGACTGTAAGACATACAGCACATCAGTGTGATTTCTTATCTAGCATGGCTGCTCGTTGACAAATATGGACAAGCCCGTTTCTTTTTTCTCTTCAACTCCCATATAACCACCCTGCGATTTATACTGCAATTATGTTCCGCGGATCTACAGCACATGTACGTGTCCCGCCAGCGGTATATACAGTTTTCAAATCTGAATTGTCCTTCGTCTATACTGGTCACCAACCAGAGGTTAGATATTCAAGTCTGTGCAGTTATTTAACCCATAGACCCGAGAGAGGTGAGATGCGTTCATACTTTTCTTAAGGTTATTTGTGCGTGAGTGAATGCAACTTGCTCAACACGAATTCGAACTCGGCTCTCCGGTTACTCGTTTCAAGCTGATAAACATCCCACCACGCGTATATCAATTATGATTGCAGTCCGAATTTTGAAAATCTCTAATATCCAGATTGTGAGAGAACAAGATTAGGCAGTGTTAATTTACGTTCGTTTAAACGACATTATGCCAGCTATCGCTGAAAGCCTCTACTATGAAGACTGGCTCCAGTCTTTAATCTCAGACAAGCAATCACTTTGTACAAGACCGGATTTCAGTTTGTAGAACTAACGCCTTCATCTTTGCTGTTACGCAGAATCTACCTACGGTATCATTTATTACCCTTATTTTAATAACATCAGGATAGATCCGATATTTACACTAGAGACACAGAGGAATGAGCAAAATGGAAGGTCAGGAATCAGATGCAAAGCGTCAGATTTATTCCTTGTCCCAATATATTCCTCGGCAGGGGGTCGGATGTCAATAATAAACAGTCAGAAGCGCGAAAGCGGTTTCGTTCCTATTGCCTTCCTCGTTCGCTACCAAGGATTATTAACTAGCCGACAGTATATCATTTAATATCCTAGAAACTCAGACCAACGAAATCTGATGGATCGCGCTGGGCACAAGGGTCACTAGTTGAGGGCATTTGCCGTCATTGACTTTCGAGAGGGGTTAACTTGTTAGACAAGTCGATTTATAATTCCACTGCCTTAGCCGTCACCAGAACAGAAGAAAAGAATTATATCTTGGAATCATGAATACGCTTTAGAATAAACATTAAAAGTCAGTTATCTTTTGTCAGTTTTGTATCACCATTCTAAAAATAAAACGGATTCTATTTTAAATATTTTAATATAATAATCTTAAAAAATTATTTTTTAATATTGACTTTTAATTCGATTTTTAAAAAAATAAAACCATTTGTTTTATTTTTATTTTTATTTATTCAATAACAAAACAGAAAAAAAGAACATAATTATATATCTAATGATTTTGCTTTTCGGACGACTGTTACGTCCTGCCAATAACTAATGGGCTATTCCCTTTTGTTCGCGTGGAAAGACGGGAAAATACGTGGTTTCAGTTTGCAAATGAAATAAATAAATAAAGAAAGAAAGAAAGAAAGAAAGAAAGAAAATATAGTTTAAATGTTTATTTTCTCTTGCCAGTTTCTCATAAAATGATTGCATAGAAAAACAAAACACGCTACTTGATTTCAGTGAGAAAATAAAGGAAACAAACAAAAAAAGGAAAATAGAAAAGTTTAACGGATGTTTCAGTAAAATGGAAAACGTTGCCAATTTCAAATCTTTTCATTTGTACCCACTTCTTATAGTAACGACCAACGTTTATATTTATGATTGTTATTACAATGTTTTGTTAAGCTCAATTATGTAACAATGTTATAGGGGGATTTCTTAGGATATTTTATTGTCATAGAGCGCCCCTGGACTAACTCAATCCTTAAATTAAGGACTAAGATTCATCAGAAAATTCAAATAGCAAAACCGTGAGATTTTCACGTGTCTTTCTAGTCTATATTATTTTAAAAGGGGTATTTTAAAAACACAGGGTACTAAAGCGATGTCAATAATCCGACGTAAGGGATAATTTTATGCTTTTAATATTATGATCAACAGAATTTTCGAAAAATTGCTGAGAATATACTGCCACAAATATTTGATGTATCTGGGTATGCAAATCCACTAGAATGTTTTTGAAGCCTTGATGTTTTTTTTAACAGTTTACCAACCTTTTGCAGGTTATTTAAAGCCAGGAAATATATCTATTTTACAATGAGTTCTTAGCGATAATAATAATTTACTGATGCAAGTCCTACTAATTAACCCATAACTAGGGGAGACGGGGTGCATTTATACCTTTTCCCAAAAGTATTTACGCGGAAGTATATATAATGAATCCAAAGGAAATTGGAACTCGGCTCCCCGACCTCCAATTCCGAGCTTTTATCTATTACACCACCCACACATCCGAGTTACAGCTCCTGCTATTTCCAAGCGGTCACCCATCTAGGCACTGACCAGACTCAATGTTACTTAACTTCAGTTATCGTACGAATACTTGTGTAAGTCTCAACACCTGGGGAGACAAACTGTGGTTTATAATGCAAGAATACATAACGAACCGTACTTATAGATTTTAGGATAGATCCTGTCATTTGATGTGATCAACACTTGACCACGATGAATTTTTACTTCGTCTTTTCACAACCACCAACGGCCTGCTACGCAATATCCGTCGGAAGAGTTGGATCAATCCGTAGTTCAATTCTCAGGTACTTATCAAGTGTAAAACATAACATAATTTTATGTATTACATAACGAAGATGATAAGATACCAATTTGTACTTTTTTAACGTTAAAACATTCGTGGACACAACACCTGATTTGAATGAAAATCATTGAAATTATTAAATTTAATCAATACGCTCTATTTTATTGAAATAATAGTTAATTTAGAATTAGATGTTCGTTTGTTTTATCCTTATTCTTGATTCTAGATAAAACAGTGAAAACCTTCCAGAAACTCCTGCAACCAAGCCGATACCAAATGTATTGCCTGCTATTTCTTTTGACATTTTTGGTATGGACATAAGTAGATGAATATATCTTATTTGATATAATTGAATGTATATAATTTGACCTTTTCGGTATCGACATAAGTAGATGAATATATCTTATTTGATGTAAATGAATGTATATTATTTGACATTTTGAGTATGGACATAATAGATGTATGTACTTTTTTTTCTTATTATGCTGGTGTTTAAAATCATTTCTGCGGTTCTGTTGGTGAATAATTATTTTTTTCTATTCTGTAACCTCTTCCTCGCACAGAAAACGTTGAGAGTAGCTAAAAGCTCTATCCCTATTTCCATGAAAATATTCAAATAATCTCCATTCTTTAGACCCACCAATTAAAACTTTTACAGCAAGAACATGCTATCCCACATCCAGAGCGCCGAATTACTCTTATTTTCACCCAGTCAGAATAAACTTCTAGTCACACGGCCTTTTTTCTAAGAACTATCACATTTCAGAACATATTTCCAAGTAGGTACCTTCCAGAACATTATAAATGCATAATCTTTATCCCAGTTTATTCTCTTAATCTTCATTTACTACCAACTAACTTTCAATCCATATAACACACCCCATTCATCATTGCGCTTTCGACTATAAAAATCTACTTTGAACCGATCCAAGCCCTTTTCTTGCAGGTAAATTAACTATTTAAAAATGCTCTTTTGTGCCAAATGCAGGTACCGACTGAAACGTTAGTGGTGGAATTTTTTCAATTATTAAAACCGGTGTGCTTTTGCAAATAAGGAGAGGCGACAACAAAATAAAAAATAATTGAGAGGATAAAAGATAACCATTGACACTGAATTTAAAGTTTTGAACTACAAAGATCAGAGAAGAGGAAGACGCCGGAAAAGAATTTAAGAACAGAGAAGTGTTATATAACGTGCGTATAGGAATATATACTTAAAAAACAATTTGGACAAAATGAGTAAAGGTTTATTGTGCAAAAAAAGTAAAATAAGAATAAAGGTAACAGTTATGCGCAAGGTCATCGCAAGTCAACCCACTAGTGAGTGCTACTAATGGAAGGTCGGAAGTTCTCGCGTAAGTCTGAGTCGTATTGAACAGATCCCAGCTAGTATATTTAGCTACCCCCACGAGGGCTGCATGTGGGTTCTTCGAGCCCGTAAGCTTGAACAAAGACATTCCCTTTCGAACCCGTATACTTCCCCGAACGAGACACTGCCATTCGGAGGAGCCTAGTCAGGGTTCCTCTCTGCCCAAAGGCAGAGTTCGACTCTCTAGCTGGAACAGGTCGCAGCTAATATATTTAGCTAACCACCACGAGGGTTGCATGTGGCACAAGGCCGGCTTAACGTGGGTTGTCCGAGACCGTGGGCTCGGTCAAAAATATTCTCTTTTTGAACCCACATAATCGGATTCAGGGGCAATCTACTTCCCCAAACGAGACTCTGCCATTCGGCGGAGCCTCGTTCGGGTTCCTCTCCGCCCGAAGACAGAGAGTTCGACTGTTTAGCTGAAACAGGTCGCATATAGTCTCTGTAGTCTGTTGAATTACAGATACTTATAGGCAGTTACTACCTATAGTGCAGTCACTCATACTACAGTCACTCATAGTGGTGACAGGTCATTCCATTATATCAGAAGTGTGATAGAAGAAATTATTAGCATAGAACTTGCCGTTACATCTAGCAGTTTCTAGTCTAAAATGATGAAACCTTGCCGCGTAATATTTCCCTTAAATTCATAAAGTGTAGCTACCATAGAGGGTAGGCTACTTTAGGTCAGTGAGAAAATAATGAAGTCGAGACTCTAGGTCAGGACCTCGTGTACAGAGCATGGTCGCACTTAAATGAAAATGTCTGAGCTAGTGGAACTATAGAAAGTACCTCATCGGAACATTTTCCATGGGAATTTGCAATAGAGCAGCGGTAGGCTTGTGATGTTGCGTCTCTAAGAAAGGGATTCTATTTAGGATAGAAAATAATTCATTATCTACAAGAACGTCTGAGCCCATATATGACAGAAGCTTTTCGGTTATGGCCGTTGATTACGTTGGGATAGGATAGGATATCACCTGAAAACCTCGAAATCCGATAGATTATCGCGTAGACTGGAGAGAAATATTACTGAATACGTAAAAATCGATACAATTGGCACACCATTAGGAGGATGAGGATGAGGAAAACTTTTAATTTTATTCTTTACATAATTCACTTCAGGAAAAACTGCTGGAAAAAAAAATTAATCTCGAGCATTTCTCTAATGAAGTATTTTAACATTTATAGACGGACAAAATTTTGCCGATATTAAAATAAAATTATAAATGCTATTCAAGAAAAATATATGAATTAAACATTTGTTTATTTATTTAATTTAATGTACATTTAATAAAATAAAAACAAAATATTTTATTTTATATCCATTTGCTCTTTGGGGAATCCGTAACCGCCACATCATTCCTTGAAGTTATTTTTGCCTTTTCCATCTTTCAATACAGTTAAATGAACAGAGAGTAGTGAATAATTTACAAGTTTCTATTTATGAACAAGACCGTATTGAATTCTTTGCAAAAGAGAATGTCAGATTCACAAATAATTACGACAAGTTGTCTCCCTTTTATGAATGCCTGCGTCATATTGGCGAAGAACTGTTTAAAAAAAAAACAACCAAAAAATCGTATTTCGGGGCTATGTGACAAGTTAAATGGATGCAGAATGTTTACTTTGAAAAGACCTCCATGATGAATGAAGCCTGTCATTTCAATGAAAACGGTGATTTAACAAAAGTGTCTAAAATCAAGCGGCACTTCTCGAATGACACTTAAACCCGTCTCTGTGTACACTGTCTACAGAAACAAATCAATATATCGATAAGGAGAGATAGCGTCGATGTTTTCAAGGATCGGTACATATCATTTGTTTCAGATTCAATTCATTTCTTTCGCTTTAATTGGTCGGATTCGTTAAAAATCGGTCTGGGGTCAAGATGGGCAAGATCTTACGCCATTGTCTGTACAATTGATTTCAGGTTTTAGCCAATGAATTTATTTAATTGTATTAATTAATTTTGTAAGCGAGTTAATTTTTCTTCTGTCTGCTGTGTCCCTTCAAGACGTTCACGATCATGTTTCTCCACAACATTCTATCCTTTGTAGCTCATATCAATATTTGCCTTTTTCACTCTCCTTACCACACCTCGTTTTGGGACCCATTTATACAAACGTGTTATGTCATTCACTGTTTCCCTCTCTTCACTTCCCTTCAATTTGCCATGCGAGTATAACTTTATAAACCTACTTTCCTCATTGTATGTTATAGAAATATCAATTATGCCTTTCTGATTCTAAGTATACGAGTTCTTTTTATTTCCATCTTCCTTTAAAATTTCTCATTGATTTCAAGTTCCATCCAAGTTATTTTCAGCATTTTTTTTTAACAAATGGTCTCTTCATCCTCAAAGTTTCTCTTCATCACTGGGTGATTTGTCCGGCATTCACTGCCATATAAGTTAAATGATATTACATAAAAGCTCAGCACTTTTTCTTTGTTTCCAACGACATTACCTGTTTATCAGCACATTGTTTCGTTTGTAGATGGCAGCATTTATTGTTGCAATGTTCCTGCGTAACATTTTTAATTGAATGTTAAAACAGTTTTCATCTATATGTAAAATTCTTTGACATCCTCTAAAATAGAAAGACATCAAATGACTTAGCTTCCGCCTTGAAGTTAGGCCGAGATAAGGTTCCACTAGTCTTTGTAAAATAAATCTATGGGATTTATTGAGAGATATCACATTTTTTTCATTATTTATTTGAATATATTTATTAATGTTACTACTATTGTTATATATTGCTGACCGCCCTTATCCGTGTATGCATGCATGTTTGAGTGTTGCAGCCAATTAAAAAACGTTTGTGTTTGTTCAACACATCCATATTGCAAATATGCTTAGCAGATCTTAAATTTACATATAGAGTTAACACATCATCTGACGTGATCAACAATTTCAACAAAGCCAGTTTGATCAAAACTTCGGTGACTATGAGTTTTTACTTGTATAACGAACCACCGTAAATGGGCTTTGAACAATTCTATCTGTACGATTTCCCAAGCACGGTTAAAACGTGATATTGTTTCAGAAGCACTTCTCGACAATTGCCGGAGGGTGGGGTCGTCTCCACAAAAATAACACCTGCTGAACATGTTATGACGTTATCAATTTACCTGACAAATCGACCCTGGTGAGATTCATACCTGGATCTCAGAGGCAATGTTCTAGGCACTCAACCATGAAACATTAAAAGTTCATTAATTATTTAAATCTGGCACGGAACTATTATGCAATAAAATATTTATTGTAAGCTTATGTCGAATAAACCTACAGAAAAAATAATGAGATTCTATGTCTATGATTAAAGTGTTTTCCTCATGAAACTTAACGTTAAAGATGTTTGAAATTCTTTAGGCAAACTAAAGCCGACAGAATGTTGCTCTGATTGTCGAAAGGTACCATTGGCTGGCAGAGAATTATTGATATTTCAGAAGAAAATTAAAAAAACAACACTGAATTCAGATTTTGAGATCCGGTTCATGACTTGTTAATAATTCAAAACCACGTAGCTTTATAGTTTAACATTCTTCAACTTGAACCAAGCGTTCCGAAATTTGGTGACTTTGTACCCATTATTTTCTGATAGTTTTTTTTTTCTATCTATCTATCTATGTGTGTGTCTATCTATCTATCTATCTGAGTGTGTATCTATCTATCTATCTATCTATTTATGTGTGTGTCTATCTATCTATCTATCTATCTATCTATCTATCTGTCTGTGTGTGTGTCTATCTATCTATCTCTGTGTGTGTATATCTATCTATCTGTGTGTGTGTCTATCTATCTATCTATCTGTGTGTGTCTATCTATCTATCTATATGTGTGTGTGTGTCTATCTATCTATCTATCTATCTATCTGTGTGTGTGTCCATCTATCTATCTATCTATCTATCTATCTATCTGTGTGTGTGTCTATCTATCTATCTATGTGTGTGTCTATTTTTCTGAGATGAGGTGCTTTATAAATTATTCACATTATTCGGACTATAGTCCTCATCTTTGTCGCCATATTTATTACAACCTTTCGGCCGTTATACGCTCCGGCCTTCTTCATGTGGTTTGAATTTCGAACTTAACCCTTTATTTCGCTCACTGGGGTAGACTGTTCTAGTTCCACGTGCCATGTTTCATGGATGTCAGTTATCAGTTATCTCCTGTTAATTTCCCTCTCCAAGTTCTCCACTGCCTTAACCGGGTATTAAACTCATACTAATTGGGTCCTGACACTGGATCTAACTAACGTCTTGAGGACATCTTTGTATGAATTTCTGGGCATTATAAACCTAATGCCTTCAGCCGCCATTTTTTGTTATTATTATCGCTTTTCTGTGGCACTTCTTATTACTGGTTCCCAAATTGTATTCATTTCTATGCTTGGTCGGCTCAAGAGATTTTTGTGGCCTAAACATTAAAATGTCTTCAAATAACTATTTCATAATGCGCGACGTCATTTGTTTACATTTGGATACGCCATGTGCAGATATGAATGTACGTGAGAGAATCATGGAAGATTGTAGTTTAAAGATAGTAAAATAGAACTTGCTAACCGAACGTTCCTCTGTGGCCCAATCGGTTAAGGCACGTCAAGCTAAATGACGGTTCCGTATAGGAAACATGTTCGATTCCGAATATTTTCTATGAAAATTTCTCGAACATTCAGGCCGGTAAATGTTGTTTAATACTGTTTATTATAAACAGAGCATTTACTTAAATATTTGTAGCTATAAAAGGAATGTATAGAAATAAAAATGTCTTAATATATATCTAAAATTTTCATGCTTCCTATCAGTAATGTTCTTGTATAATACAACTAAATCACCAGTAATGATTTTTTATGAAACTTGATCGAGACCCCGAACAAAGTATGTTACATTTACATATTACCCTCTTTGTCTTTGTGTAAAATATGGGAGCACGTTTATCATAGGATTATCATACGCAGGCCTACCATATAATAGAATTACACAACCTGATATGTAAGCAGAATAAATCTTTTCTTATAGACGATTCAATACTACAGTGTTCCCAGTAAAAAAGCAGTAAATTTATTCTCAAAGCCTTTATCTTTCAGGAACAATTGACCTTGAATAACCTTGAATAAATTTCTTGAATAATCATTCGATTCTTGCGTAATTATTAAATCTGATTGTTTTAATTCATGATTAATTAATATCTGTTCGATCTTATGACTCGTCATTTAAAGGTTATTTTTGTCATTCGTCTCCTCTTTTTTTTATGATCAAACAACTCGTTGATTTTGTGCGTCAAGTCAGCTTAGATTTTAAAGAACACCCGACGTGGGGATTGAGGAAATTCACCGAAATTTTTCCTTAATTTTTCAGTCGTTTCTCTCTTTACCAATTTTCAATGGTTATCTCAGGTCTTTCTGAATTTATCGCTTTTTTTTTCTAGGCACCCTGAGGTTTTTTATGTATTTCACTGCGGTTTTTAGAATTGTCTAATAGGTTGGTGCAAAAATAATGCCGTGATAATTTCGTTTTTTGACGTTAAAAATACGTCAAAAAACGTAATTATTACGTCATTATTTTTGCACCAACCTAATATTTAGACATTTCCCAAAAAGAAATCATATACCTAAAGTACTCAAGGTTCTTTGGAGTTTAATTAGCTAGTATTAATGTTTTTTCTTAGTTCTTTTTTTTGTTTGTTTTTTTGTTTTTTGTGGTTTAAGCTCCATTTTATAAAGTTCTAAACAAATATAGATAGATTAAGATCTGGACGATGAATGGACAGATTTTCAAGTAAAGGATTTCTGTTGTCATGCCTTTAAACTTCATTCACTGTATTATGATTGTAGCTTCATGCGAAAATAAGTGAAGTGCATATTCTATTAATGAATCTTTTCTATGTTCTAATATTGTCAATGATCATCATCTTTGCTAACGGGCACCATTTAAACTCCCTTACCGATCAAGCTTCCATCGGTAATTAACAGCTTTGCACTACTTCAGGGCATATTCTGACCTCGCGAATTGCGGCCTAGAATTTCCCTACATCTGAACGGTAACCGTTAGTATATATCCTCAACCGGAAGACTTCAAAATGCGGTTTGTTGTCACTTGAATCTACACACTTGTTTATTTCTTATTTTATACACTTTCGGTTAATTGTGTAGACGCTTTGAAGTCCGCATGCCACATTATTTATCGCTGATCATAAAACACGAAACAATTAGGACTGATATAAATATCACTCACCATCCCTTTTGATGTGAGTGCCACACGAATCAAATCTTGTCTTTACAGTTTTACTTCTTCTATACAGCTCAGGCTGTAAAGTGGTTTAATGTGAATGAAGACAAACTTCCTTTGACATTGTTGTTAGAAATTTCAAGTAACAAAATCTTCCTGTATACATATTTATGTATATATCACTACGACTTATACTGTACTTGGCTAAGTCGTTTAATGTGGGTTAATAGTTATCGAGGCAGGTCTTTTTGGTATTTCTACTTAGTAAGCTCCATCCTCACTGGTTGAGCACATGGATATTTCAACATTTCAGGGACATAACTAACCAATCAGGTATTATCTACTTCTAACACTATAAGAATTATAATTAATTCTATTATTCGAACCTTATAATCGCAGATTTTTAAAAGACTTATAATGAATAACGGATATTTTGGAAACTTATAATAAATTCAGATTTATTTAGAAACCTTTAATTAGTAACGCATATTTTTTAAACCTATCATAACTACAGAATTTTATAGATACCTATAATTAGTAAGGTATACTTTAGAAACCAATAATAAATACAGATTTATTTAGAAAACATTTAATTAGCAACGAATATTTTTTAAACCTATCATAAATACAGACTTTTTTGTTACCTATAATTAGTAACGTATACTTTAGAAACCAATAATATATGCAGATTTATTTCGAAAACTTTTAATTCGTAACGCATATATTTAAAACCTATCATAAATACAGAATTTTATAGATACCTATAATCAATAACGGATATTTTAGAAATCAATAATAAATACAGATTTGTTTATAAAGCAATTATTAATAACGAATATTTAGGTATCTTATAATAAGTATAGAATTATTAGCAACCTATAATTGAGAGGGAATTTTTTATAAACACATAATTAGCATTTTTGTAGGAATCTAGACTAAATGGCAAATTGTTTTGAAACTTAAAAGAAACATTTGCTCTTTAGAATACACAATTAATATCGATTTTTAATAGATGCGGAGCATTAATAAAGGATCGATTAAAACCTATAATTAATATATTTATAAAAATAAAGCTCCAATTAAGACAAGACATTTTAGAAAATTTTACACTCACAGGACGTATGGAAAGTAAAAGGTGCAGACAGAAACAGCACATAACCTATCTAACAATTGTGTGAGTGTATAAGATGGCAGACAGAGTTTAGTAGTGATAGCAAAGGAGGAAATTTTTTCTGTGATCTACAAAAAAGAGGGAATTGTACAGAGCCATAATCTCCAACGACCTGAAGGGAAACGGTGCATATTATTATTATTATTATTATTATTATTAGTAGTAGTAGTAGTAGTAATAGTAGTATTACTATTAGTAGTAGTAGTAGAAAAAGAAGAAAAGGTGGAGGAGGTGAAAGAGACGGAGGAAGAGGTCGAAGTATTAACACAAGTTTTTACCGTGGGTATTAATTGGTTAAAGTTGTCTGCAACGTTTGATAGTTGCGGTAGATACGGCAAAAGTTCTGTGTTTGTATTTACAAGATATGAAAGTTAATATTCCTACACGTCATATAGACTCTTAGCAGATTGAAGATTGACGTTATACAATATCCATACGATCTACTTGTTCTATTTTTTGTGTTTAGTATATATATTTTTTTAAATTAAATAAATAAGAACGCAGTAAGCAATATAGTGAAAGTTTCGATGAATAGAATTTATAAATTTGCTCGAGGAACATTGAAAATTGCTGCCCTAAAGGCTGCATTGAAATTATAGATGGCACCAAAGGATTCGCTCTATAGAGAAATTTTTCATAATGTTAAGCTTCATGTATCAATACCTTGGCATATGAAGATTCGCACATTTGTAAGGTTTTTATATTTTTCCAATAGAGATTCAATTGGATCCGCATTTGAGGAAGGCTTAAATACTGTTATGAACAAAAGTATGTATACGAATAAGTATTAATTTTCACTTCTTGAAATTTATTACTAACATATCATTAATTGCAAACTGGTAATCGCAATGATAGTTAATTGTGGACCAAAAGACGGGATGCTATTGAAAAAAATAAACACCTGTGAAACGGCAAATGAAAAAAGTTTACATGACGTCATCTACCATAATTATAACAAATTATTTAAACGGTTAGCGAAATGTATCCATAACAAAATATTGAGAACAGCTTTCAACAAATTTGACCAATTACCACTTTTTAATTCCATGACCCTTCAGGATATTGACAGACAAGACTCTTCACAACTTCCTTTTATTTAATATATGTTAACTTCTTTGAAGTCTTAAAGATACTTGAAGGATTCCCCATCGATTACTGTACAGTTTTCACTTCCGTTTAGTCGCTCTCTAGATTAGTTACCATTTTTTCGTCTTTTATGTGCTATGTCCTTTCAAAACTGGTTGATCATGACTCTCCACATCTTCCTCTCCTTTGTAATTCCAATTATCCTTGTCAGTATATTTTCTGTTTTTCCATTACCCAAGCTTGTTAGTTACTTTTCTCACTTTTTTCTTCTGTTGTCTTGGCTTTGAATGTCTTATGAGTGTTAAATTTTTAAAGCGTTCTTTCCTCATTATGTGTCCCAAATATTTTAATTATTCCATATTCGAAATACAAATGTCTCTTTTCCAGATTTCTTCAATCCGTTGCTATGCCAAAGATAACAGCTCAGTCGACACTATTATTTAACCCATAGGTAAGCGGAGAAGACGTGATTCATCCCTTTCGCCAAAGCAATAGCCAGACGAGAATGCAACATAATCGACCAGTATTCGAACTCAGCTAGTATTTCTAACCCGGCCTGTTGATCTCATCTCCCCCGATGATAGCCATTACCCAACCGGTACAAATATATCATTCACTATACCAATTTCATAAACTGCAATACATTTGATATATATTTTAACTTTCTTAAAAAAAACAATAACAGGCAAACCGTAACATGCTTAAATTTTTGCTTATTTTCTACTATACATACTTTTAGATTCAATAAACAAAGGTACGCCAATTTTGACAAAATCCTTTTTTAAAACACAGTCTTATATGACAGCTGTCACAATACAATCGAAATGCGGTCTTTTTGAACGAAGTTATTTAAAACTAAATGCCTGCAAACTCCACATAATGTCACAAATAGTAGACATTTCGGCTAACTAAATAAATATACAAGTTTTGACCTAGAAAGATTATACTACACAGAAAGGAACAAAAATAGAAAAAATTTTTGCATGTGCTTTTAAAGAGTGGTTATCCACTGTCTGCGTATGCCTTTTGCCAATAGGAGACATGTTGAGTTTAATCGAATGACTATATCTTATTTCTCTGTAATTAAGAATTCGATTTCAGCATTCTTTTAAAGTCGAGATAAGAAGACCCTGTTACCAAAATCGGTTTAATTGAAACTCTTGATTTCTAGTCATTTGTCAATCTCAATTGCACGACATTAATCAACCAGAAGTTTCTTTTTCGTGATCTACCCATCTCTTTGAGAGCATGAAATGTTGGTCAGATCCTGATAAATATTAGACGCATGCCTCGTTCCTAGTTCCTAGTCAAGCGTTTCAACAGCTAGTTGAATAAAGAGTTGTACAGCCAGTACGTAAGTTTCGTGTGCACTTTAAAAAAATGTATAACTTTATTTGTATTTGCGATAGAAATAATTTTATTAAAATTTATTTAAGTTTCCACATACCTTCCATCATTAGCATTACAAAGGGTAATAAGATTTTGCAGTTCACGGAAAACATTTGCCAACTGAATAACAGTAATGCCTGAAATCACATTAGTCATTTTAGAGATACTTAAAACTAGGTACATTAAACTTTATAACATTTTTTACAGATTACTACAATCGCAAATACAAATAAAGTTATAATTTGTTTTCAGTACACACGAACTTTATGGACAGTCTGTACATTTATCTTGAAACCGTCTTTGAAGTTCACTTGAAATGTTACGCAAAAATTATTGCCCCGCAATAATAAGATCATTATTATTCTATCTAGAGATTACAGTTGTAGCCAATATGAATTGTATACTGTCACATGTCCGCAGAATTTAATTATATGCATTCTGCAGCTCTCCGTTAATTCCTTCGTTTTATTAATCCGAATCACCCCATGAAAGGCAGTAAAGCCACCAAGACACAAGGTGTTACAATTTGAGAAAGAACTATAAACAGAAACATTAATAATGAGCCGGAAGAGAAGAGTCTAATCCGAGGAACAGTAGATAGCGATTAACATTTAAATTTTTGCTGAATAATTTCGCTACAAACATGAGCCGGAAGGGTGTTCTCCTAGCAAAAAGTGCGAGGAAAGAAACTGTGAGCATAGAATGTACGGCTATATCTAGCCAGCTCAGCTGTAAATTAATGAGATATCGATGCCAGTCTAGGATTTCGCTTAAATTCAAAATGTCTAGATACCATACCTAAGAGCAATATTTATTTGTAAATATTTACAAAATGAGGCACAAGGCCAAAATGGAGAAATCGGGAAAAAGGACACTCTTCATCTAAATTAACCTCAAACTAAGCTAGCCTCAAAGACTGGCTCAAACATACCACAATATTCCCAACACCAAAACAACGCATTCTTACTTAACTATCTTACTACATTCACCATAATACCACATTGTCTCTATGAAAATCCTAGCTATTCCCTTTATGTATAATTCATTGTCTGTCCGGAAAGTGGAATAAAACAATAATTTAAAATCTATCCCCAATGAGTATTTGCGATATGAAAACCAAACTATTTACAAGAAACCAAATAAAATAATGTTAGTTATAAACCCTCAACTATCATTAATTGCGGCAGAAACATCAGTTAACTGGACGAAATCAATGCCGGACTTTAATAATATAAAACATTCATTCATCCCAAGCACTCACTCAAAAACACACTCATTCAAACAACAAAAAACACGAAAATCACACCCGAAACGAAAGACGCCCCGCATCCACCAGAGAACTGATATCACTGACCACCTAACCAGAAAGTGGATGAAGAATTAAAAATAAGGAAAAATAAGGATAGAAATAAAAGGGGCCAGTAAGCATAGACACCCTAGCTAAGTTAACTGGAATGAAGAAACTAAAGAAAAAAAATAAGATACCGAAGAGCTTATCCAGACAATGATGTTATCGACCCCGGGAGTCGATTCCAGGGTAAGGCACATTTGAAAACAATAACACGTGAGTGAAATTGGGTTGGCAGAACTATTTTTGAACTGTTCATGTTTGAGTTAGCACGTAGTTGCAAGTCATCGTAACCGAGGTTTTGAGTGCATTGGCCAGGTTTAGACTGTTGATCACACCAGATGATGCTCTCTCTTTTTCCCCCAGAAACTATTACTACGATCAGTATAGTTGCAGCGTAACTCACATGATCTTTAGGTGCTGAATAAAACCAGAATGAGCCAGAGTAGGGGTCTACAACAGGGATTGGCTAGTCGCCCTAGTAGTAGTTGTAAAATTGAAATATTGATATTTACAACGTATTGTTATGATAGTACACCTGTACACACAAAAATCAGTTACATATGTAAACATATAAGTATATAGATCCAAACTTACATCGATATAGGCAGGTAAATACAAATATGTTATTACGATTTACATCTATTAGGTTGGTGCAAAAATAATGACGTAATAATGTCGTTTTTGACGTTAAAAAGTACGTCAAAAAACGACATTATTACGTCATTATTTTTGCACCAACCTAATACATATCAACATATACACAACTACACACATAAAAATGTAAATACGCACACATATATAAGCATTCCTTCATATATATCAATTCATAGAATATAAGTAAAAACAAAAAATATAAGCAAATAAAATACACACATACACACTGACACACGCACACATATATATATATATATATATATATATATATATATATATATATATATATATATATATATATATATATATAGAGCCACTCACATACCATTAAATATATGATACCCAGTATATCGAATGTAAAGATGAATTTTCCCACAGGTGTTTTTCAAAGAATCTTTGCATGGTAGAATAGACTCCTGCGGGTATGCTTCCCCACATGCTATAATGTTAACGTTTCAGGTCAAGAACCAACAATGATATATTTTCCATATCCGCATAAACTTCATTTCCTATATTTCTTCCTTCAAAAAACATTTAGTAACCTTGATGACTCTTGGGCATTACATTATATGAACACGTGTATGTATATATATATATATATATATATATATATATATATATATATATGTATATGGTTGGTGTATATTATAATTTTTTAGAGTTTAAAACATATTTATCTTATAATTTTTAAACATATATATATATATATATATATATATATATATATATATATATATATATATATATATATATATATATATATATATATATATATATATATGGAGGCATTGAATTGAATATAACATATCAACATTGAATACTGGTGTTAATAAAATACTATTTGATGTAATATAACATCCAAGTCGTGCTCCGGTAAGGAATAATATATATATATATATATATATATATATATATATATATATATATATATATATATTAATTTATTATATTTGTTTCTTGTCTCAAAAATTATCCCTAGTAAAATACATATATATATATATATATATATATATATATATATATATATATATATATATATATATATATATATATGTATGTATATATATATGTATGTATATATATATATATAGTTTTTTATGGTACAAAATTTAACTATAGCTGGGAAAAAGCAATATATATATGGCATTTTTAAAAGCAAAAAAAGGTACAACTTTTAGGTTGGTGCAAAAATAATGACACAATAATGTCGTTTTTTGACGTTAAAAAATACGTCAAAAATCGACATTAATACGTTATTATTTTTGCACCAACCTAATATTTTCGTCCCCCACCAAAAAAAAGGTGTTCTCCTTGTTGTGGGCGCCATTGTTTTTTAACATTGAAAGACATTTTAAAAATTAAATGGTAAAATTAAAGTTATTTACGAAAACACCCCGAATAATTAGAAAAGTTGTGTCGCCATAGAGAAATGAAGAAATTAATGGACCCATAGTTAAATACTTAATATAGCGGAGGATTTGAAAATATAACTGCCTCAAAATCATCGAGAAAAACTGAAAGCAAGGAGGGAAAGACGAAGGCCAAAATAAAAGTAAGCTGATGTCAATAAACTTGATAAGGAAGTTTATTTTCTGGGATATAAATATAAATATATATATATATATATATATATATATATATATATATATATATATAAGTGTGTAAATTAAAATAATATAACTAGTGGGAAAAAAACATATGAATTTCAAGAAAACTAGAGTCCATATATGCGTGTTTATTAAATAGCTATAAAATAGCAAGTGAGGACCCCATTCGGATCCAAAATTATTCTTAGTTAATAGCCAATAGAATAATTCGTAACATAACTGTTACCACCCATATCAAATAAGCGTCAAGATAGTATAATAGATCTTATTACCCATAATGCACTAATGACCAGCATATATAAATAGTCAAGGCAAAACCCAACACAGCAGTCCTGAATTTGTTTATCAAAGTTGGTTCGTACTGCCTTTTCATAATTTTGTATTTTGATTTCCGAGATGAAAACATATTTTACTTATTCAATACATTCGAACCATTTGCCTCTTCACTTCATGTACGTGTTGTCCCGGGACAAAATTAAATAATAAAGAAATATAAGATATTTCATATAAGTCTAAAAAATTGAAGGTTTAAGATGGCTGAAGGATGTTTGGACGAAACACCGTGTTTATAATGACATCAAATAATAAAGATATCCACTAGTTTGAATATATTGGAGAAATCTCGCTACAGCATTGTGTAATTTCTGTCTGAATGTCTGGAATTAGGAGTAACCCTTATTTACATGCGACATATGTCCTTATCTGTATTATTATTATTATCACAAAGTTTCGGATTCTGTACACTCAGATCTCCAATAGACTTCAGAGAATTATGAACTTAACGCTTTATTTACTCTTCTGTGGTAGATTGTTTCGACAAAGACCGCGTACACATTATCGGGACAAGGGGATTGGACTTGCAAATAATATAACTAAAATATATACCACGTTTCAATCCACTAGATATAATTATAAGTGGAGAACATGAAAACCTAAGCCTAACCTGACAACAGTTTACTGCTTCTGCTGTTCTCGCTACCCTTGACTGCACTCACAGAGACTTTTCTATTCTACAGCGGCAAGAAAGATGAAGACAATAGTCCCTCATATGAATAATGTAAACAATATTTTATAAGCACAAGCATTATAAAAACACGATTATAAAACTGTCTTACTATTTAAACCATAGCTGGAGAAGAGAAAAGATGAACCCATACTTTTAATCTGGTTATTCACGCGAAGTTGAAATTAACGCGCTTGACTGGAATTCGAACTCTGCTCACCAATTTCTCGTTCTTAGCTGTTGACGTTTACAACCGCATGGACACGCAAACACATGTTTATACAGGGTAACGGAAAAAGAAATTTATATTTTATATACGATGAACTCGCCTGACTTGTAAAAAATATAGTTAGACAAGGGAGTCCATTATAAATACGTACATACTTAAAATAGGGAGTTACTTTTCAGTCACCATATATATATATATATATATATATATATATATATATATATATATGGAATCCTATACTGTATCTAATATCTTCTTTCCAAATAAGTCTTTTTGACCTGTCCCTTACACACACGCTGAGCTCATGGCAATAATTCCTAGTTGAAGCTCTGCTGTGGCTAAAGGCAATAAAATACAGATTTAACTATAAATGCTGAACAAAGGTATATCAGAATCAAATCACGTAATAAGATTTGGAATTATACCGAGGAAAAACACTTACGTAAAAAGCGCTTAATTTTATCTTGAATCTTTATCATGACTTTAAGTATTTCACACTTTTAATTCTTTTGCTTAAGGATAAAAAGCAAGAACACAAGAATAGGTTATCTCGCCTTCGCTTTTGGCAACAAGATCCCGATCCCTTTCTTTGTCTACATCGTGTATTATGGACAGCCATGCTTCAATATTACGGTGACAAGCCAATAATTCTGAATATATCTGTTAATAACATAAGAACCATAGCTATCTATGAACTAATATGACATTGTGATCCCACGTGATGGATCAAAATGATTATGGGCTTTTTATGGCTGTGGATAAATTTAGAAAGGGGCGGGTGAAGAGAGAAATAAGGGGAAGTACAAGGAGTCCAGTGGTTTATATGCGGAGAACTAGCAATAAAAAGGGGAATGAAGGAAAGAACTATATAGAACTGATAATAGAGATGTGAATTAAGATTAAAAAGAAAGACCAAACATTCTCTGATATAAGCAAAAATGCATTCACGCAATTTCTATATCCACACATACGAATGCATGCACACACGAACACATTTATCCACACACCTGAAAGATTCAGCATCAGTCAGATATCCTACCCACTAAGTTATGGGCACAGAGATCAGCGAAAGGGAAATTTTAACGTATTACACACAGGTGTATACAAACACCAGCAGCCAGAGGGCTCAATTCAGTAACGAAGAGCGGGGCGTTAATAGCGGCGGTGACTACTCTTTTGAAATTACTCTTTTATCTATAATGTTCGATCGAATAGCAAACACACACACACACACATATATATATATATATATATATATATATATATATATATATATTTAGAGAGAGAGAGAGAGAGAGAGAGAGCGATGTGTGTATGTGTGTGTTTGTGTATGCGTGTGTGTGTTAACTTCATTTTCAAGTAATCTTCAGACCATGTGTCAAAACGGCGTTTGCGTCCTCTACATATAGTCAAAAAGAAAATTAAAATGAGGCATTGTTAATAAATCCAATACCTACTATGTATGTTTTTTTTCTAATGATTACGATTTAAATTGTTCGAGCTATAATGTTGTATCCGTGGTGGGATCGATATTTACTAATATTGGTACACATAAAATTTTTAATTTATTGTATTTCTAACTAATGAATAAACATACTTTTTTCATATAATTAACGTTAAACAAATACATAATAAGTAAATACGCATAGAAAACAGAAAAAAATTATTTAATATAAATAAATCCTATTTATCCATTTTAATGGGTGAAAAAACTATTCGTACAAGGCTAATTTCAGATTTTAAAAATTTAAATTCCTTTAATACTCTGGATTATTCAAGTGGAATATTCTAGAATGATCCAATAAAGTTATCAGTAGTTATTTTCAACCCAGTAATAGAAACAGCACATTCTGTAATTGATATTCGTGCAAAACGGTTTTCATGGTAGCAAAAGGAAAAATTGACAATTTCTAAAAAGAACTGATTGTTAATCTCTGGAATGAATGTAAAAATTACAGTAAAAATTTCAGACAGCCTGAATATTCCATTTATTGCCATAAGTTACTAGGTATAAAAACTCAAATAGTCTAAGGGTGTGGATGGTATTAGCTTTAAAGGGAAGAAGTTTCAAAAATAAAACGTGGATTTTAACCTTGTAACATTAAACTGGGGTTATATTAAGTATGAAGTGTTAATTGGAAACTAAGAAAGGAAAATAAGGCTAATATCCGGTATTAATTTTATCAAAGCTCTTCTATTTAAGGATAATATCTTCCATCATACCTTTACTAGCCTCTCTTGCCTTTCGTCTGACTGAAACATTGAAATGGATAAATTCTGTATTAATTTTTCGCCAGCTGTCGCAGTTAAAATTCTAATTCCAACACGAACTCATTTTATACAACAGGGTTGAATAAGACTGACGACGTTTGCTTCGTTTGAAATAGGCCTATCCCCATATGATGTAATTTTGTGGTGTGCAATTATTTATTTGATCTGTATAATTAATACAGTGAACTCTTATTGTAGATCAGTTTTAATATTTTATATTACTAGAATCCAGGTGGATTTTATACCAACGGATTTATTATCTTTACTAGAATTATAATATGCTGTATATATATATATATATATATATATATATATATATATATATATATATATATAAACATATATATATATATGTGTGTGTGTGTGTGTTTCGTTGAAGTAAACTTACAAGGACCTTATGGTTAGTGTTAATGTTTTTTTTGATTGTTTTTTTTACATATATTTTGGGATAGTTTCACAATAAACCTACTTAAATTATTCGGACGGTTGTCATCAACTTTGTTTTCATATTCACGATGTTTTGACCGTTGTAGTCTCCGGATATCTTCAGGTGATTGGAAATATCGAACCGAAACCTTTATATCGTCCAGTGGATAAAATGGTTCAGCGGATAAATGCATTGGTTTAAGTAATCTAGCCTATCGTTAATCTCTGTTGAACTCAGTGTCCACACACATATAATAATACTTATTAATTAGTATATTAATATTAATTATTAATTAATACTTATTAATATATTATTAATATTTATTATTATAATTAATGTTGTTAATACCGTTTATTATAAACAGAGCATTTACTTAAATATTTGTATTTATAAAAAGAATGTATATACATAAAAATGTCTTAAAATAATCGGTGGAATTTGTCCATTTCATAATGTCTATAAAAAGAATTTACAAACATATAATATGTCTTAATATATATATATATATATATATATATATATACATATTATGAAATGTACAAAGTCCGACAATTATTTTAAGATATTTTTTATGTTTATACCTTCATTTTATAAATACAAATATTTAAATAAATTAAAATCTTCAAATAATTGTCGGACTTTGTTTATTTCATGTCTGACACCATTTGTTTACATTTGAATACGCATCAAGCAGATATGAATGTACGAGAAAAATCATGTAAATTTTACTTCAACAAGGGTAAAATCAATCTTGCTAACCGAAGCGGTAAAAGCACGTCAGTCTATATGATGATTCCGTATAGTATACAGGTTGGATTCCAGGCGGAAGACGTATATTTTCTATGAATATTTCTCGGTAAATGTCGTTAATAGTCTTTATTAGAAATAGAGCATGTTCTTAAATATTTGTATCTATAAAAACAACGTATAAATATGAAAAATGTCTTAATATATGTATATATATATTAGAATATTACACCGAAAACATATAAAAATGCTATGAAGTAGTATATATTTGTTGTTAATACCGTTTATTATAAACAGAGCATTTACTTAAATATTTGTATTTATAAAAAGAATGTATATACATAAAAGTCTTAAAATAATTAGCGGAATTTCTCCATTTCATAATGTTTATAAAAAGAATGTACAAATATAAAAATGTTTTAAAATTATATAATATGAAATGTACAAAGTACGACAATTATATATATATATATATATATATATATATATATATATATATATATATATATATATATATATATATATATGGCACCTCGAGGCGAGGTAATGTTTAGCAAGCTTGTCTTGCTAGAACAATTAGGACTGAGTAGTGAGTTCGATATCTCACTGGATCCCCCCTACTTTCGGCCTTGTGCCACATCAAAGCTACTCTTGGAAATCACTGTATATGTGTGTGTATTATATGATTTGTGGGCGCGTTCCAGTTGCACGTTTTTTTTGGTAAGTACGCTGAATGTTTCCGCTTCCTTCTGGCAGGACGTAGATGTACTATGTATCTGTGTGCTTCCATTTGAGAAATATGTATTAAGTGGCTGCAATGTAAGAAATCAATAATCCCTGCAATTCCTGAAGCCTATGCTGAGAAGCGTATCGCAGGCACCTCACTGAGATCGGAAGATGTGTTAACCACAGTAAGACGATATTAATGCACACGATGTGTAATGAAGGGGAAGATGAAACAAAGTTCTAAGTTATTACTCAAACGCGAATTCTGTTTAATTGAAGAAGGCACAATAAGGCATTGATCGAAATGTAGTGGCAATAAAAACCGAGAATAATATAAATGTTTGATTTATGTATAGATTACTGACCCTTGCTCTAACCCTATCTATCTATCTATCTATCTATCTATCTCTCTCTCTCTCTCTCTATATATATATATATATATATATATATATATATATATATATATATATATATATATATATATATATGTATGTACAGAGTGCGATGGATAGATTGTCGTCTAAATTACGCAAAAATGAAAATAACATTTTAACAGATATATTTACCAAAATTGAACAAAAATAAGGGGATATACTAAAGAGTAATTTTTTTCAATCAAATCGTCAGAGCTTCAACCACAGCCCCATGACGACGCCGGAATCTCCTGCATCTCTTCTGGATGGTCTCCTTGTTTAAGTTGCTGCCACAATCCTTGCCTTCAGTTCATTTTTGTTTTTTTACAGAGCATATGAAAATTAATGGGCATATCCCAATCATCATAAATATGTTGAACACTATTGTAAGAGTGGTAATATGCTGTCTAACAGTTTACCACGAGAAGTGGTTTACCTACTTCACGCCGCTGGCCAGTATTGTATTTTGTTGATGCTATAAAGATTACCATTTTCATTTTCAACCTCCTTTTGGGTCTTTCCTCATTCAGTAACATTTTCTGGGTTACAACAAGTTTTACAAGTAGTTTTGTTGGTCTCTTGGTCAAATATGCACCACACATAATAATGAAGGGGGTTGCAGTCTGGGGAATAAGCTGGTCAGATGTAAGGGATGATTTGGTTGCAGAAATTGGTTGAAAGCCAATCACTTGATGTAGCCCTTTGTGTTGCATCCGAGGTCTTCAGCAACAAATTCGAGATTTCCTTTATAAGAAGATCAGAGCGAGTTTTCCGAGCTGCCTTACCTTCGTAATCCCGATTAGACTCATGCAAGACTTTCTGAATCCTCTGCACTGCCCACAGATTGATACCCAAATACTCTGAAATGTTCGTATTGGAGCTTCCGTTGCAAATACCAAAACCTAAAGCATGGTTTTTCCCAATTACTGGCCAAGTGCAATTTCTCATGGTACTCCTTTTCTCACAGACAGTACCCAACTGACCCTACTATTCTGTGCAGTTGACAAAATCAAGAACAAACAACGTGTATGCGCGAAATTAAAAACATAAGATGGCGACAATTTACTCATCGCACTAGGTAGCAAATCCCTCATTTATCTATTCATTAAATATGATAGACATGCTTTTTATTTAAATTTTCTTGTGTTCGAACAAGTGTTTTTTGTTTTTTTTTGTTTTTTCTGGATACAGAGTAGATACAGTCCAAATGATCAAACTGAACTCATAATTAATTACATCTCTCATTCTATCCGATGACTATCAAGACGATTTACGTTACAACTATCTGACCATAGCTCCATCAAAAACCATTTAAGCACAAGCAGAAACATCCTAATAAAAAATACAATCATAATAACCTCATCTACAAGTAAAAAAAAAAAAAAAAAAAAGATTAAAAATAATTGAAGGCTTAATAATAAAAAAAGTGAAATAATATTAACTACGAACACGGCAACGGTGTGCTGATTGTGTTCGGAAAATAAAACATCCTCATAACTCTAGAAACATACAAACAACCCATACACCCAGATAAAAAGTAAAAATAAAATCATCTTTATAATGCCTAAAATTATAATTGGAACCGCTTGAAATTAGAGTATATTTGAAAAGTTTTTATAAGCTCTGTGTCCAGAAAAGAAATCACTTTTCGGAGACAAGAAAAATTAACTAAAAAGCATAATCCCAGTAACTTGCCTGCCGTCTTTCAACACACACACACACACACACATACACACACACACACACACACACACACACACACACACACACACACACATATATATATATATATATATATATATATATATATATTTATTTAGAAAGCATATTTTCATTCAAGCATGTTTGATTGCATAATCTGGATATGTTATGTCACTTAATTTTATTTTAATCCACTCAAATTCACTGTTCAGTTTCTTAATATTAAGAAATGCATTAAAAAAAGGCGACATTTTTTTCATTTCTTTTATTTTTTCCAATTACGTTCAATCCCATCAAAGATTATCTTCATAGATGAATCTCTAAGTCAAAAAATTGATGTAATTGAGCGATGTAAATTTTTTGTAAGCGAGTATGAAACACGCATTTCAGTAATTGTAAGTACATAAGAATTATGAATATAGCAACAATGTTTTAATATATCTATAACAGCAAAGTTTTTAAATTGTAATTTCAAAAAAAATAATTAAAGAAAATTGTATATGTTAAAGTAGCCTCTCTTAGATAAAATAATTTTTTGCCGTTAATTTTTAAATTGTTTATAACGGAGCGCTCGGAAATATTGACACTCGCATATTAAAAGGAACGGAGTGAGACAAGGCTTAACCTAAATTTCGAGCTTGTGCAAATGAATGACAGATCATAGGAGATATAACCAAAAGGCATAAAAAGAAAAATTAAAACCTACAAATAACAGCGTATTTTGAAGAACCATGATCCTGAACGTTCTGAAGAGGCGCGACATATAGAAGTAAAAGATCAGCCTTTACTTAACTCATTTAACCTATTTTTCTGATAAGCCTTGAGAAGCATAGTTTTCTATCATACCATTCTATTTTCAGACAGCTCATTCTTGCTCCTATTAATGTAATCTTTTGGAACAGAGAATGTTCCATCTTTCTCAGACTATGTGGGAAATAGAACATTTAAAGTATCCACCAATTCGAACATTGAACAATCTGTTACAGATTTTTCACCATTTCCTTCACTTTAGTTACAATTTTTATTGTCCACTGTCTGACCCACATAATATACTTTTCTTTTATACATGTCCATTCATGACATGCGCAATGATGGCTCTCCACAATTTCTTATCGTTTCAAGCACTAAGTAGTATTTGTCTCCTCAAAGAATCGTCCAATCCCTGTTGTGCCGTCTATTTACCAAAAGTCAAAAGGTGGGAACCTTAATGCTTTAGATTTTCCATCTGGGTTCCAATCTATCATGTGAGTGTCAATTTCACAAAGCCCTCTTTACTCTTTATACGTCTCAGAAATTCCAGTGGTTTAGGTGTTCTTGTCTCACTTGTTCTTAAAACTCACTCATTGCTTAAATACACTGTCCATCTTATTCTCAGCATCCTTCTGTAGAGTGACATCCATGTTGCTTCACGTCACTTCTTCCACTTACAGAAGTTAAGCAACGTCGAACCTGGTTAGTACCTTAGGGTGGCAGATTGGGAATAGGATGTGCGGTTAATGTAATGAATAACGTTTCAAAGAGGAAATCCAAAATCAGTATCCAAATACCTGTCGGGTCCATTATATTAACTCCCGCACAAATACCCTTCGGAAAGCTATAACTATTATTAATTAGTATAATTAATTAATATTAATTAGTATAACTAATTAATATTAATTATAATACTAATAATTAGTATTAATAATATCATTAAATCATAATTATCTCTAAAATATACTTACAATCTAAAAATCTTTATGGCTTTAAATAATCTAGAAAAAGGCTGATAAACCGTAAAAAAGCATTCAATTCTGTGAGGAATTTTCACTGTTTTATAGGGTGATTGGAATCGTAGTACACATCTCCTTTCTTTGTTCCTAACAAAATTTTGCTTTTTCTTGATAATTCTTTTCGCTTCTGGGAGGCATCTTTTATTATTCCAATCCTCCCTCGGTGTTTTTGTCACATTTTTCGACATACGTAAAGAACAAAGATTTTTCTGCTATTTAAGCAGCAGCTGCCAGCGTGGAAATGAATAAATTCATTTCGAAAGTGCTTTAATATGAATTAATCATAATATCCTACGATCAAATTTGTAGCAAGTGAAAGCAAAAAAACACCGCTACGCTTCTCTAATACTGAGATGTGAATTAACTAAATTTATACAATAATTAATTTCCTTTTCGTAATATCCACCGTTATATGCAAAATTCAGCAATTTTGAGTGATACAGATTTTGTCAGTCATAATATATACTTTATTAAAAATATAGAAATCAATTTATTTCACATGTTTCTTAAGTCCATTCTATAACGTATGCAAACATGACACTACAGATTCTCTTCTCTGTAAATGGCAATGCTTTTTGCAAAAGATACTGCTGTTAATTCCTGATATATTCTCTCAGATTTTAATTCATAATTTTTTTTTCTTTCCGATAAGTTGCCACATAAGGTTAGAAATCTTTCGGCACATAGGCGGTCATAGACCTCCATAACTTTCTAACACTTGTGACTCTTAATACTTTTTGTCCCTTTACTAGACCCACTACCCGTTCTGCCATCTAGTCACACAAGCTCGTAAGATATGTGGTCACTGTATTCTCCTATCTCTTTTGCCTACAATTTGTTTTGTTTTTGTTTTGATTGTTTGACAACATATCAAGCAAATCCTTATGGGTCATTTACTGCTGAAATGTAATTTTTGGTAGAAGTTTCCCAATTTCTTTTAGAAACATGTACTGCTGCTAATATTTCTTCCTTACAAAAATGTATTGCGGATAATATTTTTTACAATGAAAATACATTGCTGGCACTTTAACTATAAAAATGTATTTCTACACTTTCATAGTATTTTACCTCGTTTGCAGGGGGGTCAGTATTTCTCCATAGCTGGGATCCTAACAGATCCTAGGACCCTGAATCAGGATGGACCAGAGAACAATAGTAATTACGAGGTGGTTCCACACTCCTCAAAACCTCCCGATTATAGTCTTTGCTGCCAGATATAGTTTATCGTCATACCAAGGATTGCCCTCGAATCTGCATTTGGCGATTTAATTTTCGAAGCCTTCGTTTATGAGACTTCTGTATCCGTCTGTAGAACCACATTATCTGCTGCCTGTATATTTATTCTCATTCTTGAAAAGATTATGCAACATTCACTGCAATATGAGAATGTTGGTGACCCATTGGAATCCAGCACAAGCTGGTCATATCACAGGAAAATCTGAGATTTAGTTAATTCTCTGGATGTTTCATGATCAAATGTAAGTGTTGAATTCATCAGTTTCAAAAGAAATAATTCTTGAGGTAGAAACACCCAAACTGCTCCAAAGACAGCCGACCCTGTTTCATCTGGAAGGTGATGCAAAAGCATTGTGTTTATTCACTATCTTCAAAAGAGCCACACCATCAATGGTGAGTGCAATGCAAACTTTTTGAGAAATTACGAAAGACTATCAATACCAAATGCATAGAACTGACGAGAATGATCTTGTTCTTTTAGGAAAATGCCCCAGCATAAGTCCTTTATTTCAATCTCTGCTGTGCGTGAATGTGGTTTGGAACTGATTGATCACCCTCCTTATTCTCCTGATTTAACCATAATCGTTCCATCAACATAAAAAAAAAAACAAAAAAAAAAACACTTGACTGGGAAGCAGTAACGGAAGGATGACGTCGTATTTGATGTTGTTTATCTTTTTTTAGTAATAGGGTGAATAGCCTTCTTTGACAGTCGGATGTCAGTACATGGAAAGAAACAGTACAGTTATTAAAAAAAAGGTTCGAAATTAATGAAATGAAAGATTGCAAAGCTCAGAAAGTCACTCCATTAAACTCAGCCTAAGAACTTTTCATCCACCTCATACATTCTTATCCAAATTAATTGAAACTACCCCTTTAGTTTCCTTTCTTTCACCATACGGTCAGTTCTAGACCCACTAGAGAGACAGGATCGGTTTCTATTTTGTCCTGAGATTAGCTCATTTGCAGTGGTGTACATTAATATGACTCTATTTTCGGGGTGGATGATGAAGTTTGTTTGGCCTTGAAAAATATTGCGTCATCCGTTATTGCAACACACTAGCAAGGCTTATAAGTGAGCAAATAAAGTACTATAGACTGGCTCGGAAACTCCTGATTGAAATCCGATCGAGATTCTGTTGTCACTCTGCAAGGAACGACTTTGCGGAATGAACATACTAAATACTAACCTGCGTTCTGTATCATGTTTCATTGGAAAAATATGAAACAAGTAAAAAATAACGGAATTTTTCGTTTTGTTTCAATTAATTTGCATAAGGCTGAAAATCCTGATAGAATGTAGGATATTTTCCGACGAAAATAAAAAGCAGCAGAATATGGTCAAATAGCGTTGTAAACAACGTTCCCTTGTAACCATCAAAGTTAAGCATTGTTGAACTATGCGTGTTCTTAGATGCGGGATCGCTTGAGAGCAAGCCTTGCTATATTATAGATATTAGTATATACTATTTGAACAAAGGGGACTCGCGCTACGAATTCATAACCAGAGAACTGTACCGAATAACAGAAATCACATTACTTAAAGAGTTTCGACAGAAGCAACAACTCAAATAGATATCACAGGTAAGTCGAAGACATAATAATGGCAAGATATTGACCTTCCACACTACTTCAAATAAAAGGTTAGCACGGAAACACCAATCCATAGTGAAAAGAGCGATAAAAGCTACTGAGCGTGAGAAAAGTTTTTTTCCTAAAAAATGTCTTATGAGAAAGATTTTATATTTAAACCGACAGTATTACAAGTGTCTTTGTCTATGAATGTCCAATGTTTCCTTATAAGGCAACGGATGATATTAAAATTAACCTAATCCCGTTCAAAAGACGAAATTATACGACAGTTCTTTGCTTTCTCCATGTTTTCAGAATTACAGCAAGTCTGAAAAGTGATTATGGGTAGGTAAAGTGAAAGATAGCGCTATAAAAGTTCCCCTGGGTTTGTAGACATTGTATTTTCTGATGAAAGAAATTGAGGGAATCTAATTTTTATTGCGTTTCCTGTCGTCTTTGATTTCAATTATTTAAGCCACTATATAGACTGTAGGAACGGCAGACATTTGCATTTTTTTTAAATCTCCCTTCATTAGATGAGAAACAGTATTTGTAACATCGTTTATCCGAGGAAACGAGATGGAGATGCTATGTTTCACCACAACGTGCCAGGTAAAATAATAATTGAGGAATCTGGATGTAGTCCAACAATCTCTGTACCTCCGCATTGTAATTGCTCAAGTATCCAAAACCCTAAACAAAGGCAATCCCTTTCTGTCAGAATTCCATACCTACTTCGTTTGCTGATAAGCATTTTACCATTCTGGGCTCCGCCTAAGCATTCTGTAACACATTTCCTTCTTAAAAATTTCATTAGAATAGGTGTTCGGTGTGTTATAATGGATGTCAGCTCGGAAGGCCGAGTTCGAATTCCAGTCGGGTTCGTTACATTCACTTATATTAACGATCTTTCCCCACAGCTATGTGTTGAATATCAGGGCAGACTGAGTCCTATAGCCTTGGTTGGCAACCAGTCTACCGCAGAAAGAAACGGCTACCGACTGGAGAAAAAATCACGACACGAAAACAGAGATGATTGCCTAAGTATGTATCGTCTACGACATAACTGAATGCGTTTTTCCCGATCAACGTACATTACTTTGTGATTATCTTTTGCATATCTCTAAAAGGGCTTCCTTTCGTACCCAACGGATGCAAATATGGAAAGCCTGAGAATATCTTGGATAGAAGTACTCACACAATGATGGCAGCGCCACATAGATTCCATATCACATCGTGTATACGCCGCTATACAGACTAAGAAAGGAGGGATATATTGATGTGTAACTTTGGTACTTTAGATTACGAGAGAATATGTACGTGTACCTGTGTGTATGTGTGTGTGTGTGTGAAAGAATGTGAAGGAGTGTGTGTAGCTGTGACCCATTGCATTATTAAATAAATAATACTTCACCCAAGTTATACATTTAATAATTACATGCTCATGGACAATTATTCAATATATTATGGCAACTCAATAGAATTGTATAAACATATCACAATGTAACGCCTCTCGATTCACTAGAAGAGAAATTATTAAAATTTGAAAGGTGGCGCCTTATTGATCATTCAGATGGTGAAATGAACCCGCGTCAATTAGCGTTCAAATTAGGAATTCTAATTTGAGCTGAGATTCGCACGCCCATACAATTTATTGCGGAAATCGCATTGTTTCATTCAGATCAACAAGGGAGATCGTGAAGATGCCTTCGTGCAATAAGACATAAAGGGGCATAAAATCCATTATTTTCGTAGAGCATTGAGAAATCAATCCAGAAATTTCAGCAGTCTATCTTCCGAACAAGAGGCCATCAATTTTTAATAGAGATTCGAATATTCTGCAATCTGTCATTTTTTTAAAAACCTTGCTGAATTTTTGAAACTTCGGAATAATTTCAATTTCTTTCGATTGCCACGGCATATATATATATACAAACCTGTTGTAACAGTAAAATTGTCCAAATCGTGTAACAACATAATTGTCCACCCCACAAAATCTTTAATATCTATAAAACCACTAAACTATTTGAGTGTCTTTTATCCAGGTTTTCATATAAGATATTTAGCCAACTTGGCACCATTTGTCGCAAGAATCACTGAAAAACCCTTTCAATTATTCAGCGAGAAAGTGAACAGATTAAAATCGCTTTGTGTCAGCCCCACTGTTTTCAATAGTGAGCAATGTCGAGAGGAAAAAGATCATTCATACCTTCAGGAATGGTACCAATATTCAGAGTCTGTCTTCCATCTTCAAAGTCTATTCAAGAACCATCAAGAGAATGATGAATAAGTTTTAAAAAGAGGGAAAAATAGAGAAGAAATCTGGATCAGTAGGTCACAACAGGAAAAGGGAACATCATCTAAACTTAGAGCGAAAATGATCAACCAGAAAAGAGCCAACTCAAAACATAAGACATTTGGCAAATTTCAGCTATGGCGGTCCAAAGAGTAGTGAAAAAACTTGAAAATCAAATCGTAATTGATACCGGGAGGCAAATAGTTACACCAGGACAGACGTTTAGAAGATGAGAGAGGACGAAGAACATCTTGAGGAAGTTTGTAATTGATTCTGGAATTTATTTCAATCTTTCGTGAGATTCCGGTCCTTGGCAATGATTAATTAATGATGAATATTTCATTTTCGTTTATGATCGATATCATCATGATTCTTCTGTTAAGCCTGGAGAGTAATTATAGATTCTTACTGCACAAAATTGAGTCCAAAAGTGTTATAAAAAACCTCGAAGAATTCCAGTAAGATATCTTTAATTATATCTAAGTTAGAACGGTTCAAAGCTTAAACTAACAAAAAGACAATTTTGCTGTTAAACCCAGTACGTACACACACACACACACACACACACACACACACACACACACACATATATATATATATATATATATATATATATATATATATATTCAGGGCCACTCGAGGAAAAGGTTACGTTTGGACGCAATTGGGGTGTTCAGCAGTGGAAGTCAGCGGTTTACTACTTCCATAATCAGGCCATGATTGTAGTCATGTAGTGATCGAGGAAAGGTCTTGTTGGGAGTTGGTTCCACAGGGAAGTGGTTCGTGAGAAAAGCTGTTCGAGTGGAACTAACTTTTCACCTATGGAACAAGGAGGGAAATTGTCGGCCAATATGTAAGTGACATATATATATATATATATATATATATATATATATATATGTATGTATCCTTGTGCAGGTATGCAGAAAATAGAAAAGAACACGTTGGGTGAATAATCCGGGGTTCCTTAGTATTTTTGTTTTTATTTTTAAGAAGACAGTGCTCCATACAGAAGTAGAGCTTATATTATAATAATATTTTTTGTTTAAAAATATGATTCCTTCGCTACATAAGAGTTCTCATGTTTCAAAAACGAGAGCCGAAATCATCCAAATAATTAATAGAATTAAGTTGGATTGTGGTGTTTAATCCCGTTTCATCTTCAAGCGAAATTTTAGGAATAAGCTATCTCTCGGTTTACGTGTATTTTTAGGCACGGTCCGTTACAGAATTTGTTATTGTGGGAGTGGCTAGACTATTTTCCTTCGTTAAGTGGTCAGGGAGTTAATTCTTATCAATAGATTCATCATCCTCTGAGAGGTTTTGCTAAGGTTGGATAGGGTATCTATTTTAAGGCTAATGTTTACGGTCATCCTTTAGTTGGTTCCCAGTGAAGGATATTTTTATGGCGCGCCTACAATCGTTATGTGTCTGGAGAATTGTCTTTTATTATTGTCTATCTGATTATCTATTTATTTATTTGTTTATTTAAGTGGGTGTTTTATATACAGATCGCTTTGGCTTGAATTTCAATTTGTTTTTAGTTTTTTGACGACGACAAAAAGGGTTTTTCCTATTTAAAGGTTTGGCTAAGCTTTTTAGAATTTTACTTAGCTATGTTTTTTTTATGCTAATTATCTAATGCGAAAGTCTGTTGATGTCGGCAAAAAACCGTTAACTCCTGCCTATGGTTTAATAATTTTTCATTATTTAGGAATTTAATGATGTGTAGTTTTTCCTGTAAGCATAAAAGGCATGGGTCATCCCAGGTTCTACAGATTCTTGTTATAGAACCTGGGATGACCCATGCCTTTTTAAAGTGCTCGATATCAGGGATAGAGCGTATGTAAGTATAAAAGTGAACATTCAATTCAACATTGAGTGTTATAAACTAAAATAAATAAAAACAAGTAGAATAAATTAATCGATATAACTTAAAAGTCCTCCCACCAAAGTCACCGTCAGAATAGACTACCCACAATTTACCACCATTGACCCGTTTATGTAAATATTCGAGAGAGCAACTAACACATTTGGCCCGTTTAATTTGTTTTACATGAAACTTGTAAAATACGTTTATGAGTTACAAGTCGACATCAAACGAAACAAGCAACTATTTCTTCTCCGTCCTATCTAATATAACATATTTAAACGAAGGATTGCTCTCTAATTATATATATATATATATATATATATATATATATATATATATATATATATATATATATATTTGTGTGTGTAATATTTTCTGTCGAAATGGTTGTAGTTCTTGTATGCATTCACTGTTATATTTTAATCTATCGTTTATAAATGCTACCCTGTCAGACAGCAACTGTGTAAATGTCGACTGTTTCAATCAAACCGTTCACACACACACACACACACACACGCCACACACACTCATACAAGTGTTTTTTTTTCTTTGATATGTCTTGATGATATATTTATACAGTTAGTTTTTCGCAGTGAAATATTCCATCATGCGTCATTGTCGATTAGGTGAACTCGCAAATAGATTTCTTAACCTTTTAGCTGTTCAACGACGGTGTCCGCCGGCCGCGGTAACGTGGAAACGATTTCAAAGAGAGCAATCAAGTTCATCTCAACCAAAGCAGCAATAATAATAATAATAATAATAATAATAATAATAATAATAATAATGATATTCACAATAGCATTATTCACTCTTTTGTTCTCGACGTGCTCACCAATACAAAATAGACACGATTATTCTATAGGAGGTAGATGTGTTTATTAACGAACTTCTCTACAAACTATTGTTATTCGAAAAATTGATCGAAATGGCAATTGCCAATAAAAGCAGGAAGCAACTGCACATCATGGCCTCTGATCGAAATGAAATCTAAACCTAGATACAAAATTCAACGGCTCTCTAGACGAGCTCAGAAAATCAAATTTGGTTTAGTTTTATGGGTCAGTAATAGAAAATATGGAATAGATGGTAAGTGGCCATGTTTCCCGCCGATATCCAACATCCCGATAAATATAAGTATATTTATTAGTAATAAAAAAAGATTCAGGATGGGTGTTCGTTACGTTTATAGCCAATTATGAACACACATGTATTTTTCAAACTTCCCCCGTCTATCTTTATATGGCTTAAATACGCTATAAAACAGACAAGATAAAAGATTTATTCTACGCTCTTTCAAACGTCAAAATATGTGTGCTATGATAAAAAGATGGATTCTATGAAAAGATTAAAAGCATATATTTACACGCGCCAATAATACATTTACATACATACATATAGAGCATGTAGAAATTTTGATATTTAATAAATTCACAATGAAACTGTCATTAAACAATCAACTTTGGAGAAAATAGTCCGACAAAGTAGACTTGGAATGTTGTCTTGGAAAGGACCCCCAAGCGGTGATTAACTTGGACAAGAAATTGCTTATAGATTTTTTACCGCCTCCAAACACAATTGCTTTCATTTAATCACCACGGAGAGAAACCTTTGCCAACACTATGGCCGATGCTATATTCCAGGAGTGTAACACTCTACAACTTTTGGGGCTGACGTTTTCTACTGATGATTTGGGGGTATTATGTCGGGGTTATTATATCAAATAAGATGCTACGACTAAAGGTAGAAAAGTTGCCTCACGCTAGAAAACATCTATTCAAATTTATAAATCTAATATTAATCTGTGTATTAAATAATGCTGCCATATATGGTCTGATGCTGCTGATTTATACCTAGAGATTTTTCACAAATTTGCAAAGATGGATCTGTAATGTAATGGATTCTGACCAGGCATCTTGATTTCAGTCACTTTCTCGCTGAACTGACGTGACACTCCCTCGGCTTTTTCTATAAATATTTGCGTGACAACAGTTCTCGTGTGTTTTTCCTCTCGTTCCCCGACTATATTTAGTTAAGGGTGCCACGAGATTGGCAACATGGTCCTATCTTTTTATTGTTGAACTAGCTAGATGCAAACACCACTTATATTTTAAGTTTCTTTTTTCGCACTTCCCAATTGCGGACATACATCCTGAATTAGCTGCCGCCTCCAATATTTAAAAATTGGATTTTCTGTCGTAGGAGAAATGAATATATATATATATATATATATATATATATATATAAATATATATATATAAATATATATATATATATATATATATATATATATATATATATATATATATATATATATATATAATGGATTCTCTAGTCGAGTTAGACGCATGAGGTTCGATGATGACGAACTATCTGCATGCCTATGACGGGCATGATACTTGAGACCATCTCGAGAATTGCACAAAAGACCACAAATAATAGAGGAAAATATACATTATGCAATGGATTAAGTTCGACAATTATTTACTGTATTTTCTATTTATACGTTATTTTTATAGATATAATTTATTTAAGTAAATGCACTCTTCTTTTTTTTTATTTTTATTTTTTTAAGTAAAAAGGATTAATTACGTTTACCTGCCTCAATGTTCAAGAAATTTCGTAGAAAATATGCACTCTCCGACAAGAACCGAACCTGTAACCCTTTTCATGAAAACCTGAATTTGCTAACAAGACTCATCTCTGTGGCTGAATAGTAAACAGTGTATTAAATTAAATTAATTATATCGATAAAAATAGCGTACAAACTGAACATATATTAAAAAATTGTCGAAATTAATCCATGTCAAACTATCTATTTATCTGTATATCTATATCTATCTGTATATATATATATATATATATATATATATATATATATATATATATATATATATATATATATATATATATATATATATATATGTGTGTGTGTGTGTGTGTGTGTATTAATAAAAAGACAGAACAGTAAAATATATAATCCGGCGTTCTTATAGATATTTTTATTTTTACAAAATAGTGCTCAATGTAAATTTACAGAGCATTAATATTATAAGTTAATAGACTTAAAATATGGTTTTCGCTACACAGTTCCAACCATGTTTCAAAAATGGAAGCTAAAAGCCCTTAATTTAATTTTGTACTTAAATTAAAGACATTAGTTCCATTTCATCCTCAAGCGAAAATTCTCTCTCTCTCTCTCTTTCTATCTATCTATCTATCTATCTATGTATCGATCTATCTATCTATCGATCAATATATATATATATATATATATATATATATATATATATATATATATATATATATATATATATATGAGGTTAAATCTGAAATTAAATGCAGTGTATAAATACGGTGGTAGGAACAACAGTTTCAATTCCTATCGGGTGAAGCATATATTCTACAGACGTTTTCGAATATTCAGGCCGGTAAATATAATACTGTTTAATTAAAGAAACCAAAAAACAATAAATAACTGTCGGACTTAATTCAATTATTTATATGATGTCACTGTTTGTTTATATATATATATATATATATATATATATATATATATATATATATATATATATATATATATATATATATTTCCCGATAAACAGCCGACTTAGAATAGCGATTAAGCTTTTCGCTCGTACATGCTTAAACATTGGCCAGTCTCTGCACACTTTAAGTCCTGAAAATACAACATATGTACGAACAAAAGCAATAGTCGACTCTCCCATCGAGTTCGACGTATGAGGGTCAAGCATATCAGTTCCCAGGAAACCGACAACAGCACATGAGATTTGATTATAGTGGTGAAGGTTTCGTGCAGGACCAGCCACACTTTTTGAAGGGCCGAATACAGAGACCTGGTGCACTAAGTGCCACAAGGTCCCCAAACGATCCTCCGCCGGTTTTGAATTCAGAGTTATCCTTCTCCTAGACCAGTTGCCATCAAAGGCTATAGAAGCCATTCTGTCCTGCTATTTACCCATAGCTGGAGGGAGAAGAGGATTCACACATGGGTAAGTAAGTGAATGCAATGGATTCGACTGGAATTCGAATATACATACATATCTATATATACATCTATATATATATATATATATATATATATATATATATATATATATATATATATATATATATATATATATATATATATATATGTTAATTTATATAGTTTATAATTTTATATATATATATATATTATATTAATATATATATATATTAATACAAAATTAAAGTTTATAATTTTATATGTATATATATATATATATATATATATATATATATATATATATATATATATATATATAATGCAGATATAAAGATTCTTAATTATCTGATTGCTGTTAACTTTCGCATCCCAAATTCAATTTTCTTTTTAGACAGAACCTCCTCAAGCACTCCGTTCAGTCATCAGCGGTATGAGGGAGTCACTGCTTATTCCCCGTAATTTTTAAATATGTAATATCTGATGATCGCAAAAGGATGGAAATCATAGCTACAAACTTATATCCACAAACTGAATATGTTATCTCTATCACATGAAATTGAGCACAATGTAATATTTCCTGTTGCATATAATATAATGCATAATATAAGAACAAAACTACGACATATATCTCTCTCTTTCTCTCTCTCTCTCACACTCTCTCTCTCTATCTCTCTCTCTCTCTCTCTCTCTATATATATATATATATATATATATATATATATATATATATATATCGTAGTGGTGTTATTAATTCAGTAAAAAAAGCAATAAAACACTAAATGCACATTTATACATCCAGCAGCTGCAATGTGTCCATAAATATTTGGTTGGAAATTACCCTATGCTCGTCAGTAGGACAAAATGGTGTTCTCCACTGTGACAACGCACGGCTGCATACAGTATTTATACACACAAGAAAAACAATCTGTTGGTTTCTTCTGTTTCATTTGCCATATTAAACTGAACTTGTACAAAATAAATATTAGCCTTTGTCACTCTATGCAAAAGGAAAATCCGATTCAAATATTAGTTGATATTTTTGCACATCAAAATCCGTGGCAATTTACTCAAAAGTTGTCGAATGGTTTCTTGGGAAGAGCAGAAATTTCAACGAAAATAAGAGCGAATTCAATAAAACTTAATATCTCTTTATTTTTGAAGAATATTTTGATAAGCAAAGAGGGAACTTATTTGAATCAACATAACATGGCTATAAACTTTTATATTTATTTAGTAGACATCGATGCTTTTTGAACATTGACATTAATGTCTACCGGCAGAGGGAAAAATATTTTGAAAATTTCTTCTCTCCTTACGTAATTTTAGATGGAGAAAACAATAATTTATATATAAAATGGTTACTGCATGAATTCAAGTTGATATGCAATTTTATTAAGTTTCAATTGTCGTTCATCATTTTGTAATACATATTAATTCCCCTTAGATACGTAGTTTTATCCTGCACTGATTTTTTTTCTTTCTGAAACGATGACTCTTACTTAGATTTCAAATAGTGAACATTATATGTGTGGCATTAGGGTAGGAACTAATTAGTCATATAATAAAAGCAAAACAAAAACTGTATTGTATACTGACAATAATTAATTTGAGGGCGAAGGAATCCTTCTACTCAGTTGTTCATTGAATATCAGAATTCTGAGTGTCGAGATTCGATAGAATAACATAAAATATTTTGCGGGACTACTCGTAATTAGGCCGCTTAGAATAAATACACCATTTTAATTAAAAGAATATAAACCGGTAGAAAAAAGACATAACTTTCAATAAATGAATATCAATTTGATATAACGACAAGAATACAAACAGTTGGCTAGAGATTAGAAAGTAATGTCTTTTTGTTTTCTTTAATAAAGTTCTGGAATTGAATATAAATTGTATTTGCGTTAGTATGCAAGAAACAATAAAATGTCGTTATATGAGTGTTTGTGTGAAAGGGTCAGCAAGTGTATGTGTCGGGAATAGTAAAGATGATACCAGAGATAGTTAGAATTTGGTTTTTACTGTGAACTGTGGTGCCATAGTCTGAAGCGATCTCTTTGTAGTTCGTCGGTGCTGTTGTTTCTAGTACGTAGACGTGAATGAGGTCGTGAAGATCATCAACGAGAGTGGCGTGGAACTTGGTGACACCTGTGCGTATCTCGTTTGGTGCCGAATTTTGTGTGCTTTATAAAAAAATCTTTCATAAGAACATCGGCTCCAGTATTAAATTATGTGTTTCTTCCTAAATGGCCCTAAAAAGCCAAGTGGTATGACTTCTATGTCCGCAAGATATTTTCACGATGACTAATAAAATAGCCTTTCTGATTTGTATTCTATGGTTTTATTGGTGTATTTTAATATGAAAGCACTTTATTGAATGTGTTTGGTTTATAAATATTGTATTTGATATTTTTAGTGGACACGAAAGGGGTAAAAATAAAAAAAAAGAAAATTGGATTGAATCAAATGAAACTAATTAAAAGACGCCATAGCAAATATCTTATTTTAATGATGTCCGTCTTCCTCACAAAATGAGTTAAAATGAGAATTAAAGAAATAACTGTTTGATGACATTATGTTTACACTGATGGCTGCGAAGACGAAAAGGAGACTAATATTGTTGTCGATATTGAATGCCGGCACTTAGTAATGGTGGACCACGCACCGGGTGATCATCACGTTATTTTCGGCGAAATTCCTGGTTTAGAGTTCGGCCACTTTCAAATCTATCATTAGCCGGACGCCATAGTATCTTCCAATGTTGGGAGACGGCCTTTGGGTACTTTTATAATATGACCAATCTACCTATAAATATATAAAGAGGAAAGATACAAATATAATGAGTATTAGGAAAATAAACCATTCTAGAAGTATTTTAATTGTCCTTAAAGTACTTGTGTTTATATATTATTGGTAATACTTCAGAGTACATAATATTAGTATTTTGGTATACATAACATTGATATTTATTCAGAGTACATAACATTAGTAAGTATTTATACATAACGTTGGCAAATATTCAGAGTATATAATATTAGTATTTGTGTGTACATAACATTGGAACTTTTCCTATTTGATGCTGCTTGGATATCGAAACTGAATAAAACCAGGCTAGAATGAGGCCATCGACACCACGAGATAGTTCGTCTGCTTTTTTTGTTGTTATAAAGGAACTGATCTTTTCTGGCAATTGAAGACTTTTAGAAAAATTATGTAATATTTTTGGAGTTATAGGGATTCTTGGAACTGAGATAAGGCGAATGTGCTTTCCCAGTTTTTTTTATTAGTCTTGAATCAAACATGGGAAACAACAAATATAATTTATGCTAGATACACACACACACGCGCGCGCTTATGAATGTACATTCTTATCTGATTCTCACACAAACTTGAATTTTTATACGCTTACATACATATAGCAATACACCCTTGTGCAAATTTACGACGAATTTCCAAACTGATATACGTAGTAATAAAGATTATTTATCAGATAAAAAACATTCCCGGGCGACGAACATTATATATTTCGCTGTTCTAGTTCCATTGCTTATGCTGTCATAACATATAGGATCAGTATTGAATGAAATACCAACGTTATATACTTAAAGGATATATAAATGTGTTATATTCCGCACCTATGAACACTAATGGGTATATCCTCTCCTTATTAATAGGCAATTGGTGGTAATATGCTATCTACGCTGGCAGCGTGAGCTGTCTACGCTGGCAGCGTGAGCTGTCTACGCTGGCAGCGTGAGCCGTCAACGTCGGAGGCTCTTGCCGTGTCGAACTGTCTGTCCGAAGGCAGAGAATGGCAAAGTCTCGTCCGGGTAAGTAGACAGATACCCGATCCCGCGTATCCAGGGTCTACGGGCAATTTTTGCCCGATCCCACGTGCTCAGATTTTCCCCACATTAAACTGGGCCTTGCACCACATCCTACCTCGTCGAGAGGCAAATAAATATCGTAATATGGTTGCCTAAGTAGTCAACCACTAGCAATGGTACACCTACCTCACGCCCCGCTGGCAAGTATTATATTTTGTTGATTATCATAGCTTTTACAACCTCCGTTTTGGTTATTCCTCATTCAGTAACATTTTCTAGGTTATAACACAATGTTAGTCACTTAGAACAAGTATCAGTGTTTAGATGGAATAAATACCAATGTTATGTACTCAGAAGATCCGCTAATTTTATGTTGGCAGAAATAAGTCTCATATACTGACATGTACCAATGTTATATATCAGAATTACGATTCTTATGTATCCAGTATGTTATAATGCTATGTACTGGTAAAACAAAAGGATTATATTATTTATTTTGCATTGGGCAGCAGAATATTTGTTACTCCTATTTTTCATCTTTCAAAAACCTAAAGAAGTTATATATATATATATATATATATATATATATATATATATATATATATATATATATATATATGTTTCAATAAATAATATAGACAAGTGTTGTCTACTTTATGCAAATTCTTTTTAATTTTCAACTGTTGAAACCTACCCTGTTGAAACCTACCCTAAACAAAATAAACTATGAAATCTCCACAAATATTCTTAAATGTGTATAATTGGTAACAGAAGACATTGGTTTATACCAGCGGCTTCCCATAGTTAATACTTCTTGAATTCAGACTTGCGGGGGATGTGTGACGTGATGAGCTGCGGTGCGATTTTCGCTTCCAGCGTCTTATATGTACGTCTTTTTCGTTGCTTGGAAATCATCCATGTAAACAGAAACAGACTATCATCACATTCTTTTCCGTGTATTGCTTAATATATTGCACTTTAATTGCCATCTTTGATAATAGCTTATGCAACGCGAAAGCTTAGATTGGATTAAAAATATGTATCAATATTGTGATGTTCTTTCTTCGTTTATTGATAATGTTATTAAGCTGATCAGAAGTTATGAAAATAATTTACACAAAATAAATCGACAACACTTGTCTACATTATAATTTATGAAACCTGTATGAATGAAAAAATGCTGCCTAATTACACACACCATATATATATATATATATATATATATATATATATATATATATAGTTCATGGAAAACTAGTTAATCAATATGCGTAAACCTAAGGAGGATATAATCCAGAGAGCTCAATGTAAATCCAGAGCAAATAATTTAAATAAAAACAGACCACTTTAAGGTTCCATGTAATAAATTATTTCACCACAGCCCTTTTAAAATTACTGCGGATCATCAGACTTTACTTCCAAACAAAAAATGAAAAGAAAATTTACACATTTTTGACGGGCCGTATTAAACATATGTAAATTAACGAAGTGAGGAAGTGAGGGGGAGAAATAGATGACATGAGTGAGTTTATGCCTCTCTCTCTCTCTCTCTCTCTCTCTGCGTGTTATATCGCATATTTTATATAGTCCTGGAAGAGTCCATGTTGTAGGTATGTTACGGTCTCACAACACTTATTCCCTTCTTCATGCTCTCCGTCGCTACCTTATGTAGGAGAATTTTGTAATTTTTTACCGTGTCTGATATCAGTACTCTGTCATCTGCATATCTTATGTGGTTAAAATTGTGGCCGCCAAAGCTAAATCCCGGTAGGGTTTCCAATTCTCTCAGAATTGCCTCGCTGTATAGGTTGAACAGGTCCGGTGAGAAGACGCATCCTTGCCTGACGCCTCTTTCTATTTTTGTATATTCGCTGAACTCGTTCTCTATGTGCATCATGCTGTTTGCTGCCAGTATAGCTTCTTGATTATTCTGATATCTTTCCCGAATATATCAAAGTTGCTGAGAAGTTCCAGCAGATTTCTGTTGTGTACATTGTCGAACGGCTTTGCACCCAATAAAGTTATAGTGATTTTCCAAGCGTAGCTTAGATGTAGCACAAGGCCGAAAGTATGGGGTACCCAGTGAGGATCGAAATCATTACTCAGTCGTAATTATTCTAGCGAGACAATCTTGTTAACCATTACACCGCCTTGGAGTGCCCCATCCACTAAAGTTATATGCTAATAAAATGTGAGTATCATGCAATTTTAGAAGTCTATTTTCGTCCATTCTGTATAAACCAGGTAGCTGAAAGTTAAATCATTATTTCTTTAAAAACATAACAATAAGCGAAATTATTTTTTAATATAAGTAATAATTATCGACTTATTACCAACTTTACTTTTTGAAATATCGTATCAGTTAAAATGTGTGTACGTTTTGTATTTCCGCCATCTTGCAACTGGCAAACAAAACTGAAAGAAGGTGTGTGTTTACAAGCCATCCACTAATGGGTTATTTACACACTTTTGTGCTGTGGCGAAACCTTCTCAAGCTAGTAACTTTCTATATTAAGCAAAATACTTTATATGAGAATCAGCAACGTATTTAGCCCCAACGCTTTGAATAGGCATGGAATTGAATAGCACTTAAAGAGAAATCAATATTGAAATAAGGGGGAAAGAATGTTTGCAAATATTGTATTGCAAGAGAAATCCTTAACGATTCTTCTACTCTTTTCTATCCAATTTTGCCTTTTCATTCTTTAGGTAATTTTTCTTTTTTTTTTTTTTTCTTTCCTTGCTTCTTCTCCTTTAATTTTTCCATTGTCCGCCTCATTTTGTATTGAATTTGTTTTTCTATTTCTTTTTTTTTTATACTAACCCTTATTTCTTTTCAATTATCCCTAGACATCGGCTTATATTATTACGTCTCAAATCGCAATTTTTGAATTGCACCAATTCTCTAAGATAGGGGAGCCAAACGACTTTAAAAATCACAATCGTAAATTCTGCTTTGTTATTGCGGTATTAGCATCCACATCGGACACCAGTAAGTAATCAGGAACGAATTAGGCCAACTTCATTATCCATATACACAAATGCTTAGTATGCTATAAGGTTCAAGTGAAGGTTATGACTATCTTAAAAATTGGCATTTGAAATACTAGTAAAATACTTTAGTTCTGTGTTCAGTATCTGCTATTGCTGTTAAATAGGAAACTATCTCAACAATTAATTCCTCATGTATAATACTAAAAAAAGCATAATTAGGGGTGCGTATTATGCACAGCTACAAAAATATCTTTAAAAAAATTACCGTTTCATAGGTCAATTTCAGTTGTGAAATGACTACTCAACACAAACATACGACAATTTGACACCAACATTCAGCGATTCCAACCCCATAAGGATGTCAAATACAATCATATGTACCTAACAATACTTACAAATTTAAAATAAAATATGAATTATCATAAAACTACATTAGAATAATATTATTCTATATTTAAATCTATTTTTAAATCAGAGTAGGGAACATTGGCTGTAATGAAACTAGAGGGGTACAATTTATAGGATTTAAATACCAAACAAGGGGTGCGTATTATGCGTGAGTAGAAGCATTTTCTCACTCAGCACAGTTTTAGTGTATTATGGATGAAGGCGTATTATACATGGGGAATTACGGTAGTTATTGTCCGACTCAGTCCTAGATTTTGCAATCTATTTCTTTTTCCTCCCTTTTCTATTGTTTGAATAATTTTATATTTACTAAACATTTCCATTTTCCGGCTTTCCTTGACATTTTTGTTATTTTACTGAAGGCGTCACGTCTTTTCCAAGTCTTTCTTTCCTTCATGAAATAACGCAGCCTTGCCGCATTAATTAATTCTTTCTTTCGCTTAATTAAATATATTCACTTCCCGCCTTTCTTAAGTCCACCTTTCACTTCATTAAAAAACTTATTTTTCCCGCCTTTCTCAAGTCTTTCTTTCACTTCATTAAATATTTTCACTTCCCCCCTTTCTTAATTTTTTCTTTCACTTCATCAAATACATACATTTCACGCCTTTCCTATGTCTTTCTTTCGCTGAATAAAATATATTCATTTCCGGCCTCTCTTAAGTCCTCCTTTCATTTAATTAATAACTTATATTCCCCGCCTTTCTCGAGTCTTTATTTCAAGTCATGGAAAAGTTACTTTTCCAACAATCCCTAAGTTTTTCATTCAATTCCCTGTTTATCTTACTACTCCCTTCTTCGGACGTTTCTTCTTTTGACTGAACACTAATAACTGCCGGGCATTTAGGACATTTTCTTTTTCATTTTAATTTATACAAATACTTTCAATGTAATTTTGCAAATATTCTTAGCATTTATAATTCCTTGCTTCCTCGTCTTCTTTTCCTTTTCTTCCTCACCATTTTAAAATATACATACTTTTGTATTTTCTAAACATCCTTCTTCAATTTTACATATTCTTGTTTTTTTTTTTTCTGCTACCTTCAGCTTTTTCTATATTTTCCCTTAATTATTTTAAACTTCTATTTCCGCCTTTAAAATGTAGGTTTTCTTTCCTTCTTTCTTTTCAGCGATATACGAAAAGCCATTAACTCCCAGGGTCACATTGTACCTTTAGCTTGATATTCCCCAAAGCAGAGTGACTGGGCTTGATCCCGTTTAGATAACTGACACACCGCTCCCATCAAGTCTCGCACGGTTAGAGTGTTGCCCCGCTGACATTCACTAATGAGGGTCGAATGAGATTTAAACCATACTAAATTGCTTTCGCCATTGCCGAATTGAAACGAAAAAGTTTTTATTTCCCCAAATTTACAAAAGTATTTGCTAAGCGCCAAATTCTTAAGAGAAGAGGTTAAAGCCGGATATATTTAAAGTGGGTAAAAACGGTTTAGTTCTCTTGCGGGTAATTGGATAAATAAAATATCGCAATATCACGTATTTATTTCCTGTTTTTCCACCTTCACTGTTGAAATTTTCTTTTTCTTTTTTTTCTTCTAATACATTCAAATGAATAAATATTATTCCAGTAGATGGTGGTTCCAATAGTACATCTTAATTTCCCTAAAAAAAAAAAACGTTAAAAAAGAAGTAAAAGAATAAATATCTATTGTAGAAATACAGCCGATTTCCAGTTAGATTAAAACAAAATCATTGGATTATCCCACTTGTCTTCCAGGAAACGTCTACTAGCTGATGCGAGCTAAGATCAGTCCAAAAGAAAAGAGAGCGAAATCTCTTTCTCTTCTGTTTTTGCTCTTTATCCAGAGGATATACTAGGAAGGTGGTATTCTTAGTCCCAAGCTAATCACGTGTCGTATCATACACAGCGCAGCAGAAAGATACCATCAGATGAATCGCCATCAAATCAAGAAAAAAAGTCTTCTCCGGCATAAGTAAAAGTCATCAATTGGAATTTAAACGCACCACTCGTATAAATAAGAACGATACGTTATACAAACTTCTATTCACTCCCTTTTATAGTCTTTTCATTTAATTTTGTTAAAACAGTAAAGCCAAAGAACCTGACTAAAATATTATAATACGCTGTTTTACCTCACATGAATATACATAAAACAATATTGTATATAACCCAGTAAAGATATCAGTGCACTTTAGCGGTGGTTTACACTCTCTAATAGTAAGAAGTTTGGCAACCCCATAGCAGTCAACGTGTATAAGAAAATGTGAGCTCACTATTCCTATAGATATTTGCTAATTATGGACACAAAGCCTGGCACGAAGTCATTAATATTAGGCGTCCTTTTTTATTTCATCATCGGCTCTGATTTCTATACGACTGGGAGATTTCTAGAGACTCTATTTTCTATATATATTTTATCAAAAGCCACAGTACTGTCAGCTTACTACTGGAAAATGAAAGAAGAATTAGGTTTTCTTCTATGTTCTATGTACGATTCAGAATATGAGATATAATGGCTCTCCACAATTTCCTGGAGTTTTCAGCTCTTAGTATATTTTATCTTTTCGCTATCACTTCTAAACACTGTTCTGACAACTGTACAAACTTGTCCTGGGTATGACGATAAACTACATCCGTCAGTAAGGCCTCTGATCGGCAGATTTGAGGTTTTTAGGAGCAGAGAACCATTTATTAATTGTTGTTGTTCCCAGGTCAATTGTCACCTAGGGGGATAGAATTTGTTAAGGTTCTAGCTAAGGGCAAACAGTGAACAGTACATTTTATAATAAAATAGCCAACAATATATTTTTATAATAAAATGATCAGCAATATATATAATTACAATTAATGTAACACTAAAAATTATAAAAAAATATTTTTATATTAAGATTAGCAACAATATATTTTATGATCTACAAAACATATATTTAAAAAAAATGCTTTACTTGAAAAGTATAAGATTACGTATGATATATCTGTAGTTGAAAGCATAAAGTTACATACAAAATATTTCGATTTCAGCATTAAATAACCCACAGGGTTTGATATCCCACCAATCAAAATCAACCAAAAAAAACAATCTGATGTAATGAATATGCATACATCTGTGTTCCCCCTCATAGGAATATGGTTGGCTGGTGTCAGCCATAAATACAGGCTAATATAGAGGTACAACGATTGATGACGACGCCCATTGGACTACGCCATTGACTATCCTATTGGTCTACGTCTATTTCCTATACCTATGGACTGCGACTACGACGAATACTAGTTCTATTACTGCTACCTGCTAGATTATTGTACACGGTTACAGTAACCTAAACCACTTAGCTACTTCGATCAAATATATCCCTTCCCGGGACATATCACAATTTGAAAGTACTCTTTCATGACATTCATCTATATAATATCCTAGTATTTCTTAAATAAGTGCAAGTGTATCTTAAAATATAGCTTCAAAAAAACTACAACATAAAATCCATATATCACCGCCTCAAGTAATTACGCCAGCACAAATATGTGTATGTACAAAATCTGAGTATCATCTACCCTGTATTCAATTGTGAAAGCAGAATAACACATATATTTTTATTACTTCAAAGCTTTCAAGAAAATTAAATCTCGGCATTAATATGCCGCTAAACAAATTAACCAATCAATCACTTAGTTACACAAGATCGTTGTGTAGTTCCTCTGTCCTTCTTGTATTCAACAGGTCCTGTAAGTGTCAAATTTTCTAAACCATCTTTCCTCATTATGTGTCCTAGAAATTTCAAATGCCTCTTTCTTATGTTAATTATATGTGTAATCTTTGGTTCTATTTTCACCAACAACTTCGTTGTTGCTCATATGTTCAGACGAAAGTATTCCCACCATCCTTCTGTAGAACCATATTTATGTTAGTTGTAGTTCCTCTGCCCCTCTTGCATTCAATAGATCCTATGAGTGTCAACTTTTCTAAACCCTCTTTCCTCATTATGTGTCCTAGAAATTTCAAATGCTTCTTTCTTATGTTAATTATAAGTGTAAATTTTGTTTTCATTTTCACCAACTTCGTTGTTGCTCATATGTTCAGACGAAGGTATTCCCACCATCCTTCTGTAGAACCATATTTATGTTAGTTGACTGATATATAGGAAGGTCATTTAAAATCCGTTGGTAAGGTCTTAAAGAGATCAAGCAGTAGGAAAGTAGCCGGGACAAGTATAGCATATGTTTTTGGAAAACTTAGCTGTATTAGAACTGAGTAGCGACGTACGATGCTTTACTAAAAGATATGAGCTGGAGAGTGCGTGCACAGAATTTACTAAACATCTATTGTTTCATCTAATTCACCATAGCGTGGTTCGATCCTCCCCTACGTATTCTGAGATCTGCGGGTTTGTATTTTTTTTGTATTATATTTTCCCTACGCAACCTTCTTTTTAAACTATATTCCTCCTTTTTTTATATGACTGACTATTTAAATGCTAAGTGTTCTCTATACCCTTCTCACATCTTGTCGCCCATCAGTCACCGTAGCATAGATTTATTGGTAATGTGTGCTGTTTGGAATTTTAGTACATTTTATCAGTCCCTTCCTATAAATATCTAATGGTACCTTTTCGGAAAAGCTCTTCGCTATTGTATATACATGTTATATATTTAAACAAAATACTAGAATGGGAGGGTGTCACCAATTTGCCTGTGAGTAGGCTAGATGTAGCTGTAAGTATTATGTTAACATTTTCTGGTGTCGTACTTCTTGCGTGTAGAAATCTCTTGCGATTACATGCTTTCCAATCCACTAATATTCAAAAATTAAGAGCAATATCAATTGATATCAAATCTCCTCCTTATTACTCTTCTTTTGTTCTCGCTCCTTTACTACCTTACTTGGTTTGAACTTGGTTAAAGATTTATTTATAAAGATTTTCTTGGGACATTTTGAAGATATACCGTCGAAAAGAAACAAAATATTGTAGTTTTATTGAATGAAGTCGATCCATGCTGAGAAAATTTAAATGACTCAAAACGATTAGAGACCAAACAAAACAACAATTGACATAAGGGCAAGATTAAAACATGCAAGGAAATAGATATAGATATTTTTAGAGTGTAATAGCAAACAAATGTGTCATTTGAGTAGCAACCTGTGACATCTTGAGGAAAGTTAATCTCATTAAAGTAATAACATCCACATACGCCCATGGATAAAACAAAAGCAAGAGTGACAAATTTATAATGGCTGCGCCGAAAAAAAAAATCATGTTTGGAATAGAACTCAATTCACTTACTGAAATATCAGTAAAAAATCCAGTTAAAATAATCTGCTTATGCCCCAGGGAGGCGTCGAAACGCTCAATACCTCTTCATTACCTGGCACCTGAAACCTTCCCAAATGGTGAAATGCCGAAGGGTCTTAAACAATTTTGTCACTCTGATCCCTCGTTAAACTAAGTCTTCCTTGTGTTAAAATTCCCCTGATAAAGGCGTGCGGATGAGTATCTTTCCTTTTCGAAACTGCAAAACAGCCAACATGATGAGATATATTGTTATGGTAGGATTTAATTTTGGCAACTTGCTTCATCCCCACTTTTCTCATCTGCACGTACATTTTAAACGCACTGAAACATCTTAATACCAGTGGCATTAAACATGGGCTGTATAATGACGCTTTGTTTTCGTTCATCTTTCTCTTAATATTGTGGGGCTCGCCATTTGTACACTGTATGGACTCGTTCAATATATACTTATACTACGGAGAGATAGCGTGACAAAAGAGGTCGACACAGGGTGTTCACACGGAGTTACGAGAGTCCAGAGTTTCTACTAACCCGCATTCCTGGACTACTAATCTTCATTTCACATTGTATTCTCACGTTAATACACATATTTTCATATTTCTAATACTGGCGTTGTTATTTATTTGTGTCTGATTCCATCCCCGGAATCCACAACACTTAACTTTTACGGTGTAATTTTTCTTGTATTTTTTACATGTTTAAATGAAACGCGCCATAATATACGAATATTTGAAGTAATTCCCCATTTCTAATACGTATTTTTTTCAAAAATGTAATGAGCAAAATCAGGAGTGCATATTATGCAACAGCTACAAAAATTCTTTAAAAATTGCCGTAAAATAAAATATGAATTATCATAAAACTAAATTGGAATAATATTATTCTATGTTTAAAACAATATTTAAAAAAAAAATAAAAGCAGGATTGGCTGATCGTAATGAAATTGGAGAAGTACAACATATAGGGATTGATTACCAAAAAAAGAGTGCGTGTTATACATTAGTAGAAGCATTTTCCCAAACTTTCAGCACAATTGTAGGTGTGCGTATTATGGATGCATATGTATTATACATGGGGAATTATGGATAAATGGGACTCGAATATATATACATCAAAAGCTATTAATATTTGAAGATATTTAATTATTTTCACATTTGCTGGTCGGTCATATTTCATAGCATTTTGCCATAGGTAGATTAGAACAATTATCATCTAGTTCCACGTATTGGATCTCTAATGCATATTGTGAAATGTGTTTGTGTGTCTTACAAACGGATAGTTAAGAAATGTTTAGAGCAGACACTCTCATTGTTTACCTTGAATTAGTGGCTTCTTGGTGAAATCAGGCAAATTTTATTACTATAGATCGATGCATCCTCACACAAATTCGTACCTTAGTGTCATGGTAACAGACACATATGACCGATGCATGTTCGTACTTAAAGTATATTTGACAAACGTTTGGTGTCTCTAGAAAAGTTCGGAGCGGCTGGAATTGCATGCTTGATTCAAGTGCATGTAAAAGTTGTCCATATGCTGATTTTCTAAGCCTAGCCGAAAGGATGGGGCACCCAGTCAGGATCGAAATCACTCTCAAGTTGTAATCTTTTTAGTAAGACAAGCTTGCTAACCATTACAATACGCAGAGGTGCCTGAAACTGGCTATATATATATATATATATATATATATATATATATATATATATATATATATATATATATATATATATATATATATATTAGGTTGGTGCAAAAATAATGACGTAATAATGTCGTTTTTGACGTTAAAATATACGTCAAAAAACGACATTATTACGTCATTATTTTTGCAACAACCTAATATTTAATATATATATATATATATATATATATATATATATATATATATATATATATATATATATAGTTTCGAGCAATTACAACAATCATTAGGCATGTTTAAGAAGATAATTTTTTTTCCGCTTTGGAAATTCCAGAAAACGTTCTTGCATATTATTTTGTCCATTAAGACGTTTTGTTTTTGTAAACAGAGGGAACACAAACAAAAAAAGAACGTGTTTTATTATTTATTTAAAAAATGGAATTATTTCACCAAAACTGAAAATTTGGTACATTATTTACATTATTCCGACTGTTGTCCTCATCTTTGTCGCCATATTTATCACAACGTTTCGTCCGTAGTACGCTCCGGCCTTCTTCAGCTGGTTGGAATGTCGAACTGAACCCTATATTTCGCTCATTGGGGTAGACTGTTCTAGTTCCACGTGCCATGTTTGACGGATGTCAGTTATTAGTTATCTCCTGCTAATTTCCCTGTGAAAGCTCCCCCCCCCGCCTTAACCGGGTATTGAACTCACACTCTATGGGTCACTGGATCTAAACAACGCTTTTATCCACTGTGCCATGTGTCCTTGAGGTATGAATTTCTGGGTATTATAAACCTAATGTTTTCAGCAACATTTTTTACCAGTGCTCATATTGCAATTTTTGATGTTATCATTACATGTTTTTACCAGAGCTCATATTGCAACTTTTGTTGTTATCATTGCTTTTCTCTGGCACTCCTTATTACTGGTTCCCATATTGTATATATTTCTATGCTTGGTCGGCTCAGGAGATTTTTGTGGTATAGCATATGTGCTGATTCCTTAAGTTTAGACAGACTCTGAAAATTTGATGTGTGCAAAAGAACGTTAGCCCTTTTAGTTAGTACCCTATAGAATCTTCTTTTGCAGCGATTACTTCAAGGAAACTTCTTCTCTAAACACTCGCAACTGCTGTTGGGGAATTCTTCCCAGTCCTTTTTGCAAAACTGTTGAGTGAGGTTGAAGGGTCATTTCGTATGAACCATCAACTTCATGTCTAACAAAATTTCTATTAGAGTGAAAACTGTTTTTTGACTCAACCAATCCAGAGTACGAATCCTCTTCCTTTTAAGCCATTCTTGAGAATTTTGCTGGCGGGCTTAAGGTCATTGTCTTGTTGCAGAACCCATTTTCGGCCAAGCTTCGAGTCCCAGAATGTTTTAATAGAACTGAGAATTCATATTTCCATGGATAACATGGAGACGTCCAGGGTTCAGAGGCAGAAAAGCAGCCACAGATCTTAATATTTTCACTACCATCCTTCACTGTTAGATCGAAGTTATTTGGTCGAGAGGCAACGTTGGCACTTTTCCAAACATGTCAGTTTTGATTGTGAGTAGCCAAGTAACAAAGGTACTACTTCTACCCATTGCCACCTATATGCATAGAACGTAAACTGGATGTCAGAGTAAACAGTCTATCATCAATGTGCAATATATTGCTACAAATTATAAATAATAAAGTATAAGAGAACATATTATTATTATAATTGTTGTTGTTGCTGTTGTTGCTGTTGTTGTTCTTGTTGAAAGTATCCTCGGAGGGCGCTGAATTCTTCTGTTAATTGTAGTATCGGAGAGGTATAACTCTGTGATAATAAAAGCTGAGGGATGTTGTTCATTGTGTCTGTGGCAAATATTTGCACCAATTCCTTGTTATCAGAACTTCCAATAAGTGCGGCTTGTTCTAAACAGGCCTTCACCACTCTAAAAAAAATTTTCCAAGTGGAACGTTTGCAGTTCAGTTGTGTGTTCCTTCTTTGCTATTCCACCTGAGCAAAAAGTCCATTGGCGAGAGAGTCAAGACGACGGGACCAGGTACAGGATTAAAAACTGAATTGAAAGACACTCAATGTTGAAAACGATCGGAGAGTTCATTATATATATATATATATATATATATATATATATATATATATATATATTCATCATATATATATATATATATATTCAGTATATATAGATATATATATATATATATATATATATATATATATATATATATATATATATATATACACCTCTAAAATCATATAAAATAATTCAACGTTAACGATGACTTTGCAAAATTATGGAATATCATTAACATTAGTCCGCAACCAAGTTTATCAAAATCATAAATTAGGTCGATAACTTAGATACACATAACGTAATGAGTACAGCAAATTAATTTTCTATTTAAAACAATTTACTTTAAATTATTTGCTAGGGTACAGCATTAATTATTACGAGGATTCAGGAATAATGCAGGTCTTAGATTCTTCTGAATTGAAGGGAACTTTTTAAATTGTACGTATCTCAGATTTAATTCTTTTTTTTTAGTTTCTCATTCGGATAGTGATTATTTACACCACTAAATATATTTTTTGTTACCTTTATTTTGTAAGGAATTATTCTATTTTTCTATGAAGATATTGTAACATTTTATTGCTTCAATAAAATCGTATAACTTCGCGAATACATATGTGTATTTGTATATATATATATATATATATATATATATATGAAGAGACTTTATATATGTATATATATATATATATATATATATATATATATATATATATATATATATATATAATATATATATGTGTGTGTGTGTGTTTGCATGCATATAGGTCTGAGGAATTGGATCGTGATGACGATACCAATGTAATAAATTATAACGATGGAATATTAGTGTTTCAGCCTTTTATATTATATTCTTACTCTGTCCTGGACATTGAGTTCTACTTGGATTCTATCCTCTTGGGAATCTATACATTCATACATACACACGCACACACACAAACACACACACACACACACACACATATATATATATATATATATAACGATATATAATTTTGTATAATTTTCATATATCAACAAACAGCATTTAGAAAAATAGTATGACAAATTAGGATTTAATCGGACTGGGCTTTTAAATTATTCATCTCGGAGATGGATTAGAATATTTTATACTGCACCTTTATGGAAACAGATATAATTTAAATATTTAAAAAAGGTTAAATAAAAATTATAAAAACATAAAATAATTAAAATTAAAAAAAACATAATCATGTAAATATTTAAAAGGAAAGTGATGTTTGCGAGTTTGAAATTAAAGTTTTAAGAGGCTTTGAATAAATTTATAACCAAGCAGATATTAACACTTTGCGCCCTGGCAACCGCTTTACCGGCAGTAGAGAAAAATGACGTAATGCCCAGCCACCGGTTGAGCAGAGAAAAATGTCTGAACTTCAGCTACCGGTTGAACGGTGAGTAAACATTTGTAATTATTTTTAAATCTACTGTGAAAATTTACATACCAATTATTTGGGAACTTTGACTCAAGGATTCAGGCAGAAGGGTTAAGATTGTTCAGGAACGCAGAGCTCAATGGGTTAATGGTCTCAGCAACAAAAACACCAATACTTAGGCCGCAAAATCTGTTGGATTGGTACATAATTATCAGGCGTTTTTTAAACAATATTTTTTATGAAAAAAGAAATATAACAATTCAACAATAACCATTTTAAAATCAGTATGATTTCTATAACCTGAAAATAATTTTTATTTAAAAAAGTGAACAAAAGAGCATTTTTTATTAACAAGTAACGCCTTCAAAAACGCCTGATAATTATGCACCAATCCAATAATAATGTACTTTCTCTATTTCTCCAACACATTTTGTACAATGTTTGTTTTCATTACTTCACCACAAGCAAGTCAATAAAGTCACTAACACGGAAAGTTTTGCGGAATCAGAAAAATATGTACGAAATCATTATAAAGGAGAGAAAACAAGAACAGGGATTAGTCTCTACTAAACGATATAGATCGTCAATTTGTGCAAATTATGAAAAACGCGAATGAACTTTTAAGAATTTTTTAATAATTTCCCCCACAAACTCGGTGATAAAGCCAATTCGATGTATAAGGTTACTGTGTGCGAGACAATATGAGGAAAACGCTATTATGAAAGGAATTCAGAAGAAAAAAAAGATAAAGTTTGACATTTCATTTACATTTTTGAGGATCAATGTTGACCGGGAAGCAAACGAATGGAAGAGAGTTCGACAAACGAGAGAAGAATGTGTTTTGATAGATCGCCATCGTCTCACCATGCATCGATTTGAGAATAAGGCGCAAAATCTTGTACTGTGTGTAAATTTGTAAAGCGAGAGTTATCAAAGTGAGAAGTTCGTTAGAATGATAACTATGAAAATATTGATGTTTTTTTTAGACTTTAATGTCGAAGGGACCCTACCGCCATCCATTGCCTCCCGGTGCATCAATTTGACAATAAGTTGCAAATTCTTTTACTGTGCGTAAATTCGTAAAGCGGAAGTATCAAAGTGAGAAGTTCGTTAGAACACTTATGAAAATATGCATTATTATTTAGACTTTAATGTCAAAGGGGCCCCACCACTATCCAAATCCTCACCGTGCATCAATTTTGGAATTAAGATGCAACATCTTGTTCTGTACGTAAATTCGTAAAGCGAGAGTATCAAAGTTGTAAGTTCGTTAGAATAATAACTATGAAAATATTGATAGTCATTTAGACCTTAATATCGAAGGGGCCCCACCGTTGCACGTGTCTTTGGCAAGGTAGTCTAACAAAACCCAAATCTCTCCAGGATGGTTTGAATTTAGAGTTTATCTTCTCTTCGTCTAGATAGTTCTAAAAAAAGCCTATACGATTCTTTCTTTCTATCTACTTATAGTAGGGTGGCGGAGAGATGGATTCGTACCTTTTCCAAGAGAAAGTGAATCTCATGACCACGAATTGAATTCGAACACGGCTTTCTGATTCCTCAATCAAATCCGCTATCCATTGTCTCACCCTGTATCCATTTGAGATAAATATACAGCCTCTTGTACTGTGATTAAATCTGTAAAGCGGAATATCAAAGTGAGAAGCTCGCTAGAACAATAACCGTAAAAATATTGAGGGTTATTTAGGCTTTAAACAATTATAAGTCACCAGAACTTGCACCAAATCAAGCAGTGATGATTTGTCTGTCCATATCTATCTATCTATCTGTCTGTCTGTCTGTCTATCTATGTATTTATTAAAATGTTGAATTACTGCCCACTTCTTGATAAAATCTCACTGCGGCGAGGTTTTAAAATTATCACGCCCTGACAATTTAAAGGCGGCGCGAGATTTGAAAGACTGTCTTTTTCAAGGCGTAAAGATGTATTTTTTCGTTCCTGCAAAATGTAAGTAATCAACTACAGGCACTTAAATTTGTTTTGAACATCTCAAATTGCATTTCATTTCTCATCTTTTCTTTTGCAAAATGTGCTGACAGTGTATTTCTTAATGTTTCTTTGTTCAATATTTACATTATTCGGACTATTATCCTCATCAGTCACCATATTTATTACGGCATTTCGACCGTTGTACGCTCCGGCCTTCTTCAGCTGGTTGGAATGTCTAACTGAAGCCTTTATTTTTCACTCAATAGGGTAGGCTGTACTAGTTCCACGTGCCAGGTCTAATGGATCTCAGTTATTCTCCTCTCCAAGTTCCCCACCGCCTTAACCAGGTATTGAACTCACACCCTTTCGGTCCTGTCACTGGATCTAACTAACACCCTTATCCATTGTGCCATGTGTCCTTAGGGACATCTGTGTATGAATTCTTGGGAATTATAAAACTAATGTCTTCAGAAATCATTTTTTACCAGTGCTCATATTGCAATTTTGCTGTTATTATTACATATTTTTACCAGAGCTCATATTGCGATTTTTATGTTATTATCACTTTTCTCAGACACTCCTCATTACTGGTTCCCATATGTATTCATTTCTATGGTTGGTCGGCTCAGGAGATTTTTGTGGTGTAGCATATATGCTGATTCCTTAAGTTTACGAATTTTCCAATTGTGTATGATCCCATCCTGATCACACAGAGCGCGGTGATCTCCCTTTTCTCTCCATAGGTGGTCAGCCACGGCTGATTTTTGCACTTCCCCTCGTGTTACAGTTTTCTGGTGTTCTCAGTAATATAGACAGATTCTTTGTTCAAATTCTGTCTTTTTCCTTTGGATCTATACGAATCCACCAAGAATTGTTAGCGGGCCAAATGTCTCAGAAGCTTATAACTTCTTACCAAAAGAATACATACCCGCTACAGAGTATATTTTGGAATTTTTTGTAACTAGGCCGATTTTAATCTAATGGGAACCTCCAAAATTAATTCAAATCATTTGAAAGAAATGAGAGATTTGTTTTTTTTTACTTAGGGCCCCTTTAGATAAGTTAATGAAACGTCTCCATGTTGACTGGCCTTTTGCTGATGATTGGGTGACCTGAACTCTCAGTCTTGAACGACTGGCATTAAAACGTTGTTTCCATTTAAAAAAAACAAAAACAAAAAAAAACATGTTTTCCTACTCCAGCAATATTCGCCGCAAGCCTGAAAACGTGTTTGTCATCAAAACCTCGCGTATTAATTGAAAACGAGTAGACAGCACGAAGTCTATTGGCAGCCTGACTCTATAAACAACCGTAGTAGTATCCCTCCGAGCGTTTCCCTCAAATTTTTCCATCTCATATATAACGCCTCGTATAGACACACGCACACATGCATGCACACAGGCACAAATATAGATGCATGTGTATACATCCACACATATATATTCGTATAAACATGTGTTTGTATTTTAAAGCAGAAAACATATGACGTTATTTTTCTTCATTATTAAGAATATAGAATATATAATTCTTATTTCACTATGAACTGTACTCCTTCAGTTCACGGGAGATCATGATTCTCCACAACTTTCCATCACTTATAGCTCTTGGCTTACGCTCATATCGCTTTGAAACGGTGGTTCTCGTAAGATTATCGGTTAAACATCGTCGAACCCGGTAAGTACCTCGATGGGTGACAAGGAAAAGCTACAAGCTGCAAGCATAGATGCGCAGGTGGTATGATATATAACGGCTCCGAATTGGAAATCAGAGAGCCGAGTTCAGATTCCAGTTGGGTTAGTTATATTCATTTACACGCAAATATACCCTTGCACAAGGTATGAATACATCTCTTTCCCACCAGCTAAACCTTAAATCCTAGGACTTGTATCAGTAAATCATTATTATCTTTCCAAAACTGCTACAATCTAAAATATTTTTCTGGCATTAAATATGCACCAAAAGGTGGAGAATCCGTAAGAAATCAAATCAATTTGTAGCTCTTAGTAATGGTTGTCATTTTATTACACCCTCTCTGTTCTTTCATCTACGCTCCTTACTCGATGTTCCCTTTATCCTTCTTGTTTTTACTGTCTGTGAGTTTCAAATTTTCCAAACCGTCTTTCCGCATTATGTGTCGTACAAATTCCAAGTGTGCGCGCGTGTGTGTGTATGTGTGTGTATTTGAACAACATTTTACATTATTTATATTAATCGGACTATTGTCCTCATCTTTTTTGCCATATTTATCACAACGTTTCGGCCGTTGTACGCCCCGGTCTTATTCAGATGGTTGGAATGTCCTACTGAACGCTTTATTTCGCTCTCTTGGGTAGACTGTTCTAGTTCCACGTGCTATGTCTAATGGATGTCACTTATCAGTTATATCCTGTTAATTCCCCTCTCCAAATTCTCCATTGTTTTAACCAGATATTTAACTCACACATTTGGGTGCTCCGTCACTGGATCTAACTAACACCTTTATCCACTGTGCCATGTGTCATCAGGGACACATGGCACCGTGGATAAAGGCGAGATTAAAAAAGGGTTCAATTCGACATTCCAACCACCTGAAGAAGGCCGGAGCGTACAACGGCTGAAACGTTGTGATGAGGACAATGTAAATATTGTACATTACACATCATCTCAGAAATATAGACATACTATTTTACATGTGTGTATGTGTATCTCGTTAACTAGCATGTTCTTAAAGCGGGTGTCTATCTTTAGCGTCATTTAGCGCCCACGAATTTCGCATCTATCAATATTGAGTGAGACAGTTCAATGTCAGTCATATTTGATACAACTAAGAGGAACTACCAGACCCCACACTGCCCACGAATGAATGTGTGTTCGACGCACTAGCTCCCCGTTTGATGTACTTCAATAAGAGATCTATAATTACTGACAAAAATTTCGCTCGCTGAGTTAATAGCCTCTTTTATTTCCATTTCGGCGTTTTATTGATCAAACTTTTCTCTAACAGACCACTGTTATTGGGATGAGGCCCGTGCTTAGCCATGCAAGCGAATTAACTACTGGTATTAAACCCGATCATAGTCATCGGCTGAATCGTACATGACGAATACGTAACAAATACAGTTTAAAACATGACGTGTGTCAGATATATACAGAGGCAAATATACATTTCATTGTCGTGTAGTATGCGATTAATAGACGATGATATATACGTCTGTCTGTAAATAAGAGCACGTATTACACATTTTCTATTATATTATTTCTATTGTTTGTACACGGCTACTCATAAACCTTTACCCTTATATATATATATATATATATATATATATATATATATATATATATATATATTACAATGAGTCATTCATGCAAAAAGTAGATTAATAAAATTAATGATATAAACTGGCGAAATCATTTCGCCAACAAAATTTTAAAGGTGCATTAACCTACAAATCACTCGATCAATGTTATGATCTTTGTTTTTAAAAATGATAAACTGTATAAGGTCTAGCTTTAATACGCAAGTACTTTCAACTGTACATTCGGTCATCTTCAGGCATGGAAATTATTTTGTTTTTGTAAAATTCAGGTAGCATCCGAGACGAAAAAATTAAATGCGAGTCAAAATATGTTTTTATTTTTATTTTTTTAAATGTGTTATTGTTAACGGATACAAAATTCTGGAGCGTGACATATTATTATAGAAAATGCACTAGCTTATATTTAAAAAAAAAATATATATATATATATACCTTAGCGTTGCGACTGCACGCTCCAAAAATTTGTATCCGTTACCGATAACACATTTCCCCCCCAAAAAATATCAATGCGTTAATAAGTTAATGCACCTTTAAAATTTTGTTTGCGAAGCGATTTCGCCATTTTATATTATTAATTTTGCTAATCTACTTTTGTATGAATGATTCATTGTAATATAAATTGAACTGTACCACATATTATATATATATATATATATATATATATATATATATATATATATATATATATATATATATATATATATATTCCAAGATAAGTTTGTGAATAACTGAGTAAATATGAGTTGAATAGTCATAGATATGACGATAAACTACATCGAGCAGCAAGAAGATTGGAGGTTTTGAGTAAAGTAGAACCACCTTTGAATTGCTGTTTTTCCCAGGTACACCCATCCTAGCTATGAGAATATAGTGAGACCTCCGAACAAAAAACAATATGAAAGCATAAAAAAAATATTTTAATAGTAAAAATGCCAGCAATATATTTTATATAAAATAAAGATCAACAATACAGTACCAGTGATATAGTTGCTTACAAAATATTTAGTTTAAGCTATAAAATCTTTTAAAAGAAATTTGCTTTCGGCATTATATAACCCATAGATACCCATATGCCGTCCGAGAAAGCCAAAGCTGTAGTGGAATGATTGCTTAGCGCGAGACATTCTACAGTAATAATCAGTATTTTAAAGCTTGCTTTTTACTTGGCATTGGATAAAAAATACATCTTCATTTTCGCCCAGTTCACGGTATTAGGTTGGTGCAAAAATAATGTCTTTCTCTCGCATAGTAACATATGTGAGAAAACGACATTATTTTTGCACCAACCTAATATTATGAAAGGAAAAACTGGGTTGAATCACTCATCAATATGAGTTAGTCCGGCATTCCTCGAGAATAATTCTCCTAAAAACATAGCTTTTAACTGGACGGAAATGCAAGACACTTAGCAAGAAATACGTATTTCTTATTCTTAGGAAAATTCAGGTAAGCACCAGATAAAAGGAAGCTATCCAACGGAAGATCGTGTAGCCTCATTCTTCCAAGTGACGTGGACGTACTTGCCTTGAAAATCAACATTTGAATGAAATAGATTTTTCGAGCTAAGGGAAGATTGGGTAGCGTCATTACTGAAAGTAAGATAGAACCGCTTATCCAAATAATCAGAACGCCGGCCTTGTACAGTTGGGACATATGCAAACAATCAGCCAAGTTTCGTCTACAGACACACACACCCACACATATATATATATATATATATATATATATATATATATATATATATATATATTAAAGTTTATATATATTAAACGTTTTGGTTTTAATGTCGATTTTTTAAATGTATATTATACTTTTTTTTACATATTTTTGCTACATTGGACGAAGATTGGTTATTTTCACACGTTATTTAAAGAAATGTTTAACCACTGCGTTAAGACAACTATTGATGTTTAACCATTTTCTTAAGACAGTGTTTAAAAATCGGGAAAAAATAAGGAAAAGTCAATTCCTTTAAATAATATGTGGAAATGACCACTCTTCGCCTGATGAAGCTAGAAAGAGCCGAAACAAAACCAGCAAAAATATCGAAAATAAAGTATAAAATATATTTTAAAAAATTCACATTAAAACTAAAAACGTTTGCGGCTTCTATTTTCTCTTTAAAATATACACTTTTCACTCGTTGGAACAAATATAACGACTCTCATATATATATATATATATATGTGTGTGTATATGCATGTTTGTATATATATATATATATATATATATATATATATATATATATATATATATATATATATATATATATATATATATATGTTTATATATGTGTGTATATATATGCGTATACTTATGTATGCGTATCTATGTATTTATCTATCTATCTATATATATATATAAATATATATATATGTAATATATATGTATATCTAAATTCATATATGTTTATATATATGTATACGTATGTATATATATGTATATATATATATATATGCATCTATGTATATATGTATATATATATGTATGTATATATATGTGTGTGCGTGTATATATGTTTTTGTGTATATATATATATATATATATATATATATATATATATATATATATATATATGAAGAGTGAGATATAGATAGTATGCGAGAGAGAAAAAGTGAGATTAATTGAGAAGGAGGCAATACAGTGTGAGAGATGAATTGTGAGGGAGTGAATGAAAAATGAAAAGAGAAAAAGATAGACTGATACCTATGTCGAAATGTATCACATTTAATAGCATGTCTCGCAAAGCTGAATATTTTACGCGATGCAGTAACGGTTTCCAGATCTTTTCACCTAATCAATCATGAAAGGGACTACGCCAAGCATCTAGTTTTAAACTGAACAACTAACATTAACTCTGTGCCTGGCCAGGCTATAAAGAAGACAATAAAACCCTTGTATTATTGTTCGCCTTCACAGCATCCTTCACAAGAGTAAGGAAGTTAAAAGAGAACTGAATTCGCAATAACTCCTCCGAAAAATGAACACTGAATTTGAAGGGCTCCCCCGGTGACAACAATTTCTGTTAATCTTCCGGATCTTGTATAGTGCTAAGTAGAAGGCAGCTAACAGCCTACGGGCATGAATGTTTAAATTTAATATATTTACGACTCAGTTCTAAAATACACGTGATAGTCAATGTCCTAAAAGGCACGGTTTTCTCACTTCAGGAACATCAATTTCACTTTTAAAAAAATGGCTTCGACTTCTCTTATTGTTATCGTGTCATACTTCTTAATTCAATACGTATTCTGACATTCATAATTTTTGTCACATTTATTTTTTTATCAGTGATTTGACATGATTTCTTTGCAAAATAATGAAGTCGTTTCCCGTTGACCTCGTCACGGTTTAGATTTCAATGTTGTCCTTCAATTAGGCTCGCTGGGATTTGTAGAATTCAAATGACTTACCTAACTAACATGGCTGCCTCCTTGTGTCTGCTTATAAAGGCAGGCGACCTCATTTCTACCTCATTTAAAGGAGTCATATAATACAGCAGGTGGTTTAGTCTACTTTGCTAGAATGGACCTGCCCAACACATTTGCATGAGTGGACTCTATTCACCAATATATCTCACAGTGGGAATTCAAATTGAAGTGAATACACCAGCCATGTGTCAGACCACTTGCAAGCTAACCAATATCCCACATGACGCTGTGAACAGGATATTGGTTAGCATGCAATCGTCTGACACATGGCTGCCTCCTTGTGTCTCCTTGTAAAGGCAGGCTGCCTCATTTCTACCTCATTTATAGGAGGGTACCCAATACAGCAGGTGGGTTAGTCTACTTTAAATGAGGTAGAAATGAGGTAGGCAAGTTCGAGAGACCAGTTTGGCCTGATTTTGATACGTAGCTGCTTTGTAGGGGTGGGTAAATGAATTCCTGCTCTTCAAGAACGCACGAGTACAACGAGAACTTAAAGGACTCTGTCAGAATCTGAACTCGGGCGGCCGACTGCGTTTTCACTGCCTATATTTGTTACACTCTTCAATTACACCAGCATGTCATTTTTAACGTTTCCTATGGGAAAACTGAAATATCTAGATAGTGTTTAAACAGAAAAAGAAAACCATGTTACCGACATATAGGAATAAGGAAAAATGCCTTCCAAAAGCTAAGCTTAATATTAAGAAACAGGAATATTTCGTTAGTAACAAAGAAAAGTGTGAGTGTGTGATTCTTTTTCTGCGATTTATCAACCCTTTGCCGATTATTTAAAGCCAGGAAATATTTTTATATTGTAAGAATGTTTTGGAGGGGAAGATGATAATGGTTTAGCGATACAGTTCTTTACTATTTAACCCATATCTGGTGGAGAAGCGGTGGATATATGCCCGAGAGTACTTGTGTGTAAATCAATATAAAGAATTCAAAGGGAACTGGAACTCAGCTCTCCAATTGAGAATTCCGAGCTATCATTTATTACACCAACCGCACATCTAAGTTTACAGTACATGGTATTCCCAAATGGTTACCCATCTAGGTACTGACTATGCTCGACGTTGCTTAACTTTACTGATCATACGGGAACTGGTGTCTCAACGTGATGTAGCTGTAAGCAAATGGCGGTGTACTCTTTTGCAATATTAGTCCAGCTATATGACAGTGAAGCAGGACAATCTTCTCATGGATGTGGAAGAGAAATAATGCAATATATGGGGTACTATAAAAGGTTTTTGAGAACAACCTGGAACAACCTGGACTGAATATGTGGCTAGCCAAGAAGTTTTAAGAAAATGGAGATATAAATGACACTTCTAATCAAAACGAGAAAGAGATATTTCTAGGGTAATTGAGGAAAGAATGCTTGGAGAATTTGACAATCACTAGTCATACTGAAGGCAAGACGTACAAAGGAAAACAGCGAATAGCCTACTTAACAAGTCTCTTTAAATTGTAGGTAGAACAGTGATTAGAAACGGTATCAAATAGGCAAACCTTACTAAGAGCTAAAATAACTGGAAATCTGGACAGCCATGATCCCCTACTCCCTGAAAGGAGACGACACATGGTGATATATAAGCTTACAGAATATTCAACATGATTTTGATACTTTAAACCATATATAGTCATAAAATCATTATTCATTTCAGTGTTCTTTTAGATTTATTAGTAACCCAATACATATTTCGATGTCCTATCTTTACAAGATCCAGATCAGACCAAAAGTTGAGTATTGCTCTCCACAGCTAGTCTGGTGCTACCCAATCTTCCCTTTTCAGCTGCGGCAGATTTCTAAACAACCGTGCCGCGGTGTCCTATGAATTATTTTCAGCCCTGCAACCCATTTCCCACGGACGAAATGTTATCCTTTCGTTACTCTATCGCCATTTTCTTGAAAGCTGTTCAGACCAGCTACATTCCTTAGTTGCACTAATCCAAAATTTCAGAGCTAGGTCTTGCCAATTTCTCAAAATTAAAGGAAAGATATATCAGAAAACCTTTGTATGAATGTAATATAAATAAAAGGAAACTAGATATTTCATATGAAGGAATAATCATCGTGAATAGTATGAGCATGTGTGGTCGTATAACGATCGTGACGCAGACCACCTACTTCCAGAGGTTTATGTGGCGTGCCAATATCTGAGTCCACTTGAATAAACTCCAACTCCATTCAGTTATATTGCCAGATCACTTTATCAAAGTACTCTCTCTGGCCCTTGTCTTGATTCCGGCGTTAGCTTGTCGGATGCTAGTGGAGCGACTACGACATATACTATTTCAATATCCTATTCTTGAAGCTACTCCAATAACTTCATATCTCGCACCTCTCGCCTGTGGAACCCCCTTCCATATTCCTGTTTCCCTGATAGCTATAATCTCCAACTATTCAAATGTAATGTCAATCGACGTCTCCAATTGCCTTGATCTATCCACTATCCTTCTCCTCATCCTTTCCTCTATCATTCCTATCTGCTCTCGCTTCAAATTCTCTTTAACCCCCTACGTGCTGGTGGCTTCCCGCCTTACTAGGAGTGAAATGCTTAAAGAAAAAGATATGAGATCATCCGACGGGATAATATCCTGTTTGATACTGCCTTGGACTTTGCCATCTACAATGTTGCCTAAGTAGGAGTTAAATAGATCGGTTCCGAAGCATGCTTTGATTCTTCACTGCCATTCTGCTATTAATGTGCCAAGATATGCAAAAATTACAGAAAAAAATTTGGAAGACCAATGCACATAACAGTCTGAGATCTGATTTTAGTATTCTTCTAATTCTACATGATTTTTTGTTTCATTTTGGGCCAAGTAAAATAATATGTTATTTATAAAAGTCGTAGTTTGAAAGCGAATAAACGAAAGACTTATAGAAAGAAAGTAATCAAGCGTTTGTAGATGGGAGATATTTATTTGCAATTATTCATTTTGAAGAGGAAAATCTCCTGAATTTTCCGCTTTATCAAACAACAAAATCCGCAGATGATTACACAGATGTGTTGCTTTTGTTTCGCTTGATAGGAAAGGCGAGTCGAATATATATTCATTCTAATTGAATGATGGACCACATATCAGACTAATAAATGATAGGGAAATAAGTCTTATCAACTTTGAAGAACTTTCCATTTTCTCATGCTTTCTCTCTCTCTAAAATTCTTGCTGTCTCTCTCTCTCCCTCTCATCATCATCATTAAAACATATATGTAATGGAATATAGGAATATTGGATAAAGCATTTCCTTTACAAATGACATCAGTTATCTGCAATTAACCATTATTGATATGCATTAGTCGTTACAAAAAAGAAAATATCTCCCAAAATAAAGTACAGATTTGTAACACATGCAGAATAAATGCAGAATATACAAATATAGATAACTAGACTCGTTTCGAAAAACCCTCGAATTTTTGATTTGCCAATAATCAAATCAATCTCGAGGGAAAAAAGGTTTTAAAAAAAGAAAGATCTACAAACATGAACTACTGTCGAACAAATCGCATAGATGCAGGTCTGAAGCCCAAAGAAAAAAACAGATACGAGTAAACAACTAAATACAAAAGAGCACAATACAACCGTAGAACAGACCTAGATACAACTTGTGAGCCAGACTTGTCTGGCTCACAAGGTGTATCTATATATATATATATATATATATATATATATATATATATATATATATATATATATATATATATATGCATCATATGATTGTTAAGGCATGTGTTGTTTAAGACAGTAGAACTTTTCTGTTCGATAACCATTTTTTTTCATTATGTTTCTTTCTGTATGATTTGATTTGAAATCTATTTGAAAATAATAAGCAATCTATTGTAAACCAAAACATCAAAACATATAGCCATGATGACGGTTGACGATATCTGAAAGCGCTCGGCAAAACACTATGGAATAGGGTCTTATTTCAAAAACATAGGCACAAAACATTAAAAGAAACTTGCGAGAAAGAAAAAAAGAAAAAGATTATTAAATGCAAAAGTTTTGTAGTCTTTAACAACAGATGTCTAAATAATAATATTATTAATAATCTGTATATGTGTGTGTATGCATGGGGGCATTAATCATTTCACCCGAAGCCGTTAATACCACTAAGATACAAAGTGCTACTGAGAGTGACTAAGTATGAGTAGACGTAAGAATGAACCTGCCACCCAATCGGAAAACAAGGGATAAGCCTCTACTCCTGTTAAAAACACTGAAGAGGACGACAGACGAACTTATCAAAACTAATATATATATATATATATATATATATATATATATATATATATATATATATATATATATAATTATTTATTTAAAAAAATTATAACACAAATATATTATAAAATCACTACAAAAATAGCCATTTTGTTTCATCACCCCCGGTGTCTTATCAAGTGATGATGTTGAATGTAAAATAAATGGCTTTAAAAAAATAATTATATCTGCTCTACTTTGTATTGAACACTCTTTTAAGAATAGTAATTGTTGCTTATTGGAATTCATTCCGTATACACCAATTATATACTTGTATATATATATATATATATATATATATACTTGTATATATATATATATATATATATATATATATATATATATATATATATATATATATATATATATACCTACCTTATGTTTTTAATACGAATTATTTCAGTAACATTTCATTTGATCTTATTATTTTTATTACATTTCACTTCTTTTCAGCATTTCTTCTGACGTTACAGTGTTACAAGGAAAAGCCTTTACAAAATCACATAAACCACATCACTTGACGTCTTTCAACAACAAACACACCTAAAAGATAGCACATATAAATGGTAAATAAAAAAAAATTGACACGATCAAGATGATTACTATCTAAACTCCCATCAATACTGGAATGGGTTATAGCAGTTAGTCTACTCGTGGAAGCTATTTTCCTGGGAGATTATTTTAAGAGAAATAGTTTATAATTTTTTACCCACAGTTGTGGTCAATGGAAACCAAATAGTAAATGGTATATCTCAAAGAACTCAGCAAAATAAAACAAGTTACTTGTGGACTTTCAATAGCAGCAACAACTAAAATAAAGTACACATTTAACAGTAACTATAAAAATATGATGACATAATGAAATTCTTGACGTTCCATAGCACTTTAAACAAAATGTTAGAAAGGAAACCCCAATCAATATTAAGAAGAAACTTGAGAAACCTAATTTGCTTAAAAAAAAGTTTTAGAAAGTCTGTAGCTATTCAACTGACAGCAGCAATGACTGTTCGGCTAATTAATATCGAATGTTTCCGTATAAAGAAAATGCTAATATTATCAATATCATTCCGATTAAACAAATTTATGGCAGTTAGCAGCTAGTCCTGAGGTTGAAATAAATCGAAGACTTCCTGTGATACCCTCAAACTATTTTTACTATATTAACTACTCTTTCCGTCAGAACAGATGATGAAATCTAATTTTAAACTTATCCTTCTCATCTACTATGCATCTCAACACCAATTTTTTCCTTTGTTTTTACACTCCGATTACTGAACTGTTATGTGGTATCGGTCCTCTTATAGGGCAGTAGATTCTGGGCAAACACCTCGCCGCTGTAGATGAAATTTGAAGCAACCCTTCTAAAGTTGAAGAATGCCATAAACCTCATATGTGAGCAACGATGAAGTTCTAAAGACAATGAAAACAAAAAGCGCATTTATACTTAATATCAGGAAGAGTCACTCAAGGTTTCTTGGAGACATAACGAAGTAATTTGACACTCCCAGGATAGATCCTAGGTAAGTGAAACAGAGGAAAGCAATGCACAACTTACCTGGGGAGCTTTAAAGAATAGACGGATCAGTGTATTGGAAAGATGTCAAAAAGAGAAACGTTATTAAAAGTTACAAGGGAGAGGAAATTGTGGAAACCATGATGACCAACGTCCTGAAAGTGACACGGGGCACAGAAAAATAATTCTAGTAACATTAATATCACAATTTTTCATCTGATGAATCATTCTGAAAGATTATTAAGTTTGACTAGCATGTCCTTTCATCGTATATATCTGTTTATATTTATATCAATAGTTATATGTATACCATTTGTCCTTGTTTTGAATATTGCCTCGACAGCTGATCTGCTGCTCCTGCTAAATAATTAAAGATTCTTGGTAAAATCCTAGAAGAATCTGCAATTTTATTAGTCCTGACCTTTTATCTCGGTTTCGGGCACTTTCTCACATCGTAACGTAGCTTCTCTGTGACTTTTCTATGAATACTTTCATGCTAATTCTTCCTATGAACTTTCCTCTATCCTAACTACACTCTATACATTTAAGGGCAGTATTAGATTGCTGGCAAGGGTTTATCCTTTTACAATTCAATTGGCTAGATTTAACCGTAACTTCTATGCTAAAATTTTCTTCTATAGCACTTCTCGCAAATAGAACATTCTTCCGGCTTCTTGCTTCTCAGTCAACTTTGATCTTCAAATTGTATTTTTTTAAGCATATCCCTCCAAGCAAGGCGTGTGTGTCATTGTCGCGAAAGTTACAGAAATTGAGAGCAGTAATAAAAAGGGTGTTTGAGGAAAGGATATAGAGAAGGACGAACATCAGGATCAAGGCGCCTGATGATGTTGATTAATATTACAGTGGAATATTTGAAGATTATAGCCATCAGGGAAGCACATAACAGGAAGGGAGTTCCACTGTCGGGAAGAGAATAACCAGCTGGAGTAGAAGACCCGGTTACATTTAACAGTTTTGACAGTAAAAGGATGGAACCGAGATGCCAACCTAGTAGCACGCTTAAATTTATGCAGTTAGGGAACCAGAGAAAGTAGCTCGTCAGAGGAGTTGCCATGAAAATACTTGTAGAAAAGATAGAGGGAAGCCACAGCACGTCTATGAGAGGGTGACTGTAGATGAGATGCCAGATTAGGACCTATCACACTGGATATCCGTCTTTGTATTTTGCCGAGGACCTTGAGATAAACAGCGGGGGCACCAGAACATATACGGCAGCGGTACTCAATGAAATGCAATGTCAATCGTGAAATTTTGTCTCCTTAAATCCTGTTTTAATTTCCTCTCTTCACTAGGGATTTTTTTCTCATATCCTTTAGCACCCAATAACCCCTTGCATTATATTGATTTCATTACATTACTTAGGGTGGAATGATTTAAAAAATCTTAAATTTTCATTTGCGATTTTCATAATGTTCACAAATTGACAATCTAGATTGTTTAAGAGACAGAACTGAGTTAAAATAAATTACATATTTACAGTGTGTCTCTCTTTGATACCAGAAAGTCTCGCTGAAAACCAGCCGAGTAAATAGATGATCATATCTAGCCATGTACACAACCCTCTGTTCTACAACCTAGTGACAGTCACATATTTGTCAGTCGCTCAAGTTTTGACTTGAACAACTGTTCGGTTGTACTCTCTTCCTACGGACGGGAGGAACCCGAAGAAGGCTACGCCGAAGGGGGGAGTCTCCTTCGAGGATGTAGACCGGCCCTGAACCCGTTTATACGGGTTCAATGGGAATATTTTGGGCCGAACCCACGGGCTCGGAATGCCCACGTTAAAAAGGCCTTGTGCCACATGACACCCTTGTGGGGGGTGACTGAATATCGTCACATATTTGTTTATCTCTGAAATTTTGTGAATGAGGAGTTGCTATTAACTTAACATTTATGTGGACTATTATGTTCCTTGTCGTCGGTTAATAATAACAAAGACCAGGATATTAGTCCGAATTATAATAAAGTAAATGACATCTTTGATTTTACACGAGTAGTGTTTATTTGATACACGGGTTTTAAATAGACGCCCATTTGTTTTTTATTTGCGCAATCGAAAAATTTAAAGAACGTGTGCTCTCCGGTCCGGTGCCAACTTGCGACCCTCTTTGACTGAGAAACCGTCGTTTGGTCCGACGTGCTTTGAATCGCTATGCGCCAAAGTGCATTACAGACAAGCAAGGTTATTTTTTCTTAGTTAAGAATATTTCCCGAAAGACCATATTTTCTCAGTTTCCTTTTCGAAATATGAAGAAAAAATCTGTAAATAAAATGCAGTTTATTTTTAATTCGAGATTTTTATTACTTCCAACATTATTTCTAGCTGATACCCGTGTTTGAAATAGACGACCGTCTTATTCTAAGCACTAGAAGTATTTTTTTAACAATACTATCCTTATTTTTACGACAAGCTGAATTCCCGAATGTTAATTTTGACGAGTATTTATTCTCGTTTAAATTTTCTCTAGGTATATAACTTTTGACAATTCTTCCTTGAGGCAAGACGGACACGAGTTCGCGTCTAACAGTCAGTCTATTATTATTTTCGATCCGTTTATCGAAAATGCCGTTAGATATGTATTCACCATCAATTTGAAAAAAAAAAAAAAACTCAAATAAAATCATAAAAATGGCTTGTAGCATTTGTTAAAATCACCTTGCTGGATTCTTAAAATGTTTGCTGAAGGCGAATTCTCTTCTCAGTTCATTAACCAAGCTTGGCAGCGATGGCTAATCGAATTTATTCTCGATGTACGAAGTTTGACGGGAATTTTTCTGACGCTAACCTTACGGCCCGCCATCTGACTCCTTGGTAAGATTTAATTACACGTGTTTTTATCATCATCTAAACTGAGTTTCGTGTAACAAATGACATCGCGAAGGTTACAATGCTTGCTGGCAGCATTACAGTAGTCAAGATTTTGGTTATAGCAATGATCAGAGGTGATCTGATAGAAAAACTAGGATTATGGGAAGTTTGATTTTGCAGGTTTTTTCAGTCAACAATAATGTTGATAGAGAATGATATTTTATTTTATGGTAGATAGAAAATTGTATTATGTAGGACAAAGCTTTCTCAATAAAAATAGATGAATCGATTTTATAAAAAAGATCAGATTATTCTCATATATATATATATATATATATATATATATATATATATTGTGCATTTAGGCAGCAATCCTTCATTTAACCATGTTTCATTAAAAAAGACGGACAAGGTACTACTGTTAAGCTTTTTATTTAATTGTTGTTGTGTTTGAACGAGAGGGTTCTTTTTTAGAGTGTGTAGAAACTTTCCAAATGTTCTATAGTTCAACCATGCATTTAGCCATTATTAGGGATTATTTTATTTTTTCAGTTTAAAGAAATACCCTACCCCAATTGACCCGAAAAAAAAATCAAATTAATTATCTATTATAAAAAATTAAGACACCTAAACCTATCCTCAAAAATAACAATACACCAGCTAATGTAAAATTACAACGAGCAAGTTCAAATGTCCCTTCAGGAACAGTGTTCCTGATCAAACCGAACTCATAAATAATTACATCGGTTACACAACTACATGCTTATCCAGACGACTTACGTTACACCTATCTGAATAGAACTCAATTAAAACCCATGTAACACACACACAAATCTACCAGACTCCATTTAAAACATACTAATAGAAAACCAAAACATAATAACCTCACCCACCTTTAAAAAAATATTAAAAATAATGGAAACCCTAATAATAAAAAAAGAAAAGCCCTAATAATAAAAAAGAAACAGCCAACTCTACACAATATTATTAGGTTGGTGCAAAAATAATGACGTAATAATGTCGTTTTATGACGTTACAAAATACGTCAAAAACCGATATTATTACGTCATTTTTGCACCAACCTAATAACTATGAACAATGCCACAAAGTGCTAACCGTATTCGGAAAATAAAACATCTCTATAACACAGTAAAAACACACACATAACGCACTCAATCAAACTGAAAAAATAAAATCATCCTTGGTAATGGCTATACTTTTAGAATTATAGAATATTTGGGCAGTTTCTTCACACTCTGTGTCCCAAAAATAAAGCTCTCGTTTGACCACAAGGAAAATTAAATAGTAAAGCTAGCGGTGTACTTTGTTTGTAGTTTTTTTAATGAAACATCCATATATATATATATATATATATATATATATATATATATATATATATATATATATATTTAAAAGAAAAACAGACCACTTTAAGGTACCATTATAATAATTTATTTCACCAGAGCCCTTTTAAAAGACACCGGATCATCAGATAGCACTTCCAAAAATGAAAAGAAAAAAAAAAGTCTTAGTCAATATATATATATGTATGTATATATGTATATATATATATATATATGTGTGTGTGTGTGTGTGTGTGTGTGTGTGTTTGTGTGCGTGAGCGAGAAAGAGAGATTTTCTCATATAAGACAATGCATTCACAATGATATGCTATTTTCTTATATAGGACAATGCTTTTGCAATAATATTGATATTAACCACCGCTGTTGTTAAAAATTTCAGAAGATAAAACACACACCCACACACACACACACACACACACACACACACACACACACATATATATATATATATATATATATATATATATATATATATATATATATATATATAAGGAAGAGGTTATAGTAGTTCCAACGAGAGAAAAGTGCGTATATTAAAAAGAAGAGCGGACCACAAACATGTTTGGTCATAACGTGTATTCTTGTGGGCCGAAATAGCTAATTTGGGATCTATATCCTATGTAATATAATGATAATTAATATTTATTGACAAACACACGCGTATATATTTTCTATCAGTTTAAAGGTTATTTTTACTGGATAATCCTATTTCAGTAGACAATCCGTTTATTTTTAAATATTATATTTATTGATTTGTGTATATTTTCCTGAATATTTGTGAAATTTTATTAAATAATTTTATTAAATAATTTGCAGAGCGCATTCTTTATAAGATTTACTCATCAAGCCTAATTTAATTGATGTGACAGGATTTTGGATGGAGTAAGCTGAAATGTTTAATGAAACATGTAACAAAAGTTTACTTGTGACGCTTTTTTGTCTTTCAGAGTTTCATTTCAACTAAATTTGATATGTTGGTACGACTATACATGCGAACGAACAAGGGTTGCTAGCTGAATTCATTTAGAGTCACATGACACAGTGGATAACGGCGTTGGTTTGATCCTGTGACAGTGTGAGTTCAATACCTGGTTAAGGCAATGGAGAACTTGAAGAAGTGAATTAACAGGAGATAACTGATAACTGACATCCATCAGACATGGCATGTGGAATTACAACAGTCTACTCCAGCGAACGAAATAAAGGGTTCAGTTCGACATTCTAACCACCTGAAGAAGGCCGGAGCGGACAACGGCGGAAACGTTATGATAAAGATGAGAACAATTGTCTGAACAATATAAATAGTACTATTTAAAGTATTTTTGTTATCTTTCCCTCATGTGATAATGTAGCATCTGCCAGGAATGGTGAAATATTGTAAGAGTCAGGGAGCAAATTTACTGTAGAAGACCAGGTGATCAAGACACTCTTTAAACATTTACATCGTAATGAATTGTTTTCTTTGATCAGAGTAGCCTTTTTATGTCAACACTGTGGTCCGTCTCGTTACGGTGGGCAACCAACGTATTTGATGTATTGTTTTGTAAAATGTCCCTTTTATGTTCACATAATCTTATATCAACATTCCTTTAGGTTTCTCCTATGTATTTGTTTTGACAATTATTAATGGCGCTGAATTAATTCCTCTTTCAGGTTTTACATTATTGTTTTGTGAATTATTGACTAAGATTTTTATTGTTTTAAATGTTGTTGTAATGAATTTTATGTTGACTTTTAAATAGATTCTTTTTTTATTGTTAGCTGATAAGATCAAATATTTTCTGATTCATTGGGTTTTTCAGGAAGGGTCATTTTTTGTTTTGAAATATTTTATGGGCCTTTTGTTTGGTATTGAATATAAAATAATTAGGGTACTAAAGAAGCTTGAAAGTGTTTTCAATGTCGTCCTCCTCTTCGTATAAAAATGCGGGCTGCTTATTGTGAGTGCTCTTAAGTAGATCCCAATGATTATGCCGGATTTTATTTTGTTATGAGTTATGAGAAGAATAGAAATTTATTAGGTCGTTTTTTGCTGGTTGATTTCCGGTGGACGCCGAGTTTTAAATTTTTATTATTAAGGAAAGATAATGAATTGTGTTCTTTCATTTCGTATGTAAATTCTATTGTGTTCGACTTTCTTTAGTTGATCTATTAGGTCACGTAAATCAGTATCACGAAGATATATAAGTAGAGCATTATCAATATAACGAAAGAATGTTGATTGTTGGGGTAAAAAGTTTATTGAAAAGACCGGATTCAAGAAATTCTAAGATACATGCCAACACACCACTGAGTGGAAATCCTATTGGTAATCCAAATTTTTGTTTGTAACAGTCATTATTAAATGTGAAATAGTAGTTGTTTTTTTTTGAGGAGACGGCAGATTATATTATTTTAGCTGTTAATAGAAAGAGCTTTCCTTTCATTGTGTTAGATGCTTTTTTTTTTTAGAATATTTGAGCATTTTTCAACTGGGACGTTGATATCGAGAGATTTTATATCTAGACTTAACATGCGTGTGTCAGTTATGTTTATTTCCCTTAGATTAAAACTATGATACTTGAGTTCTTTATACGAGATGAACTGATTATTCCACAGAGAGGAGTTAGCATTTTTATTATGGCTTTTGCCAGTTTATGGGACGCGCCCTCTATTCCTGAGATGATGGCGTGCATTGGGATACCAGTTTTCTTTGTTTTAGCGAGACCTTACAGTTTCGGTGTTCCAGGTGGATATTATATGAGTCTCTCCCAGGATATTTTTTTAATTCTAATTAGTTTCCTGTGTTTATTGTTAAAAAATTATGCTTCAGTATTTCTTTCTTGTTAGATTATTTTTTCGTGTGTGAGTTAATATTTCTCTGCAACTACTATTGTTCATGCCACAATAACTTCTAAGAGGGAGATATGTAGATTTCCTTATTTCTCTCTAGGTTTTTAGAGCATTCAGTTGTCTCTGTGGTAATGTATTTTCGTTGTTGATTTCTATGGTAGCAGTATTATGCCTTGAATGTAACCTTTGGTGAAATCGGAATCGTTTTGCTTCAGTTTTTTTTTTTTTTTTTTTTTTTTTTGCTATAGTGTCTAATATATCTCTTTTGCGAATTCCGTTGGTAAATTTTAAAACGAAGATGTGGGCTTCCCGTTTTGTATTCAAAAGCCTTATCTCCGATAGATTTTCTATTAGATTACGCCTCCTAACTTATTTCCACTTGATTTTGCTACATATGTTGTTGAAACTTTGTCTCAGTTTGTTTTTTTGATTGTGACTCATTTGTTTTATCCTTTGAGATAGTCGAGCCATTTCCGGCTTTGATGCACGATCTTTTTGTGGAGATGCAGTCCGGCAATTCTGGATTTTTTAGTGGTTAGTTTTTTCCAACACTTCTAATACTTCAGCAGATGCTTTTAGGAAATGACATGCGTAGGTTGGAAAAATGTGATGTGGTGTGACCAGTATATTGCGAATGCGCTTTGTGGTATGAATTTTCCTCAATACTTTACAGTAAGAATTTTTTCAGTTTCTCATTGAGTAGCCAGAGTTTAAGGGTATTTTTTTATATTTATATATTATATTTGTATTTATATATGTTTCTATCTATATACTTTCCAATAGAGTTTTTTCATGTCGTCTGGTCACAAGTGAAGTTTTTCCCTTTTATGATATAATTTCCCCAATATCGTTCTATATAAATATGTATTGTTATATATATATATATATATATATATATATATATATATATATATATATATATATGGAAGAGGTTATAGTTGTTCGAACGAGAGAAAAGTGTATATTAATACAAGACTGGTCCAAGAAAGACATTTGAATCACTACCACGCAAAATATTAATTTTTAAAATATGTAGAAATATCTCGTCTTTGCCTGAAGAATGTCGCGAAACCAGAAACATGTGTAGCAGAATTATGGAAGATAGAGTATAATATATATTTTCTTCCAAAAACCTTTCCGATTTACTTTCTTTTTAATATATATATATATATATGTGTGTGTGTTGTGTGTTTGTGTGTGTGGTGTGTTTGTGTGTGTGAAGGGGTATGAGTGTGTGTGTGTGTGTGTATTTGTGCCAGCTGAGAATGAAAAAATCTGTATGAATCTTGAATGTATGCAAGTATGAATCTGACCATCGATTCTAGGTATTAAACACTCTGACCACGTTTTTTTTTACAAGTTCTCTACCTCTGACATCGAGCAAATTTACATATAAAATACCATCCTTCTGTATATATTTTTATCATACATATATATATATATATATATATATAATATTTAATAAAAAATATTTCTGAAATACATCTCATATGTACAGGTCCTGATGAATAAATTGTCGTCTAAATTACGCAAAAAAATTAACACTGATATCTCTGTTTAATAGCTATATTTGCCAAAATGACACAAAATATCTTGGAATACTAAACAGTAAAATTAGTCAATAATATCGCCATTGATTCCAACCGTGGCCTTCAAACGACCTCAGAATTTCTTGCATCTCTTCTGAACAGACTCCTTGTTTATTTTGTTGCATGCAACAGTAAATATTTGGTTTGGGACTTGTATATGAAAAAATCATTTTTATTCTCAAAGGTTTTAAGAGAAATATTAACTAGAAAGAAAAAACAGAATTATACTTCTAATCTAAAATAAGGTTCGTCTTTAAATAATCCAAAAATGTTTGATAGTTCGTGAAAAACAATAATAAAAGTGACAGATGAATCAATCAAAAAATTATTTTCGCAATTTTCAGCGTTGTTTCTTCATCAATTAACAAGTTTATCTATGTTTTAGAGACTATGAAGACGCGTTCGAAAATTACTGCACAAAAAACTGTTCGAATTGATAGATAACTTTGACATATTTGAAAAAGATATGAGAATAATCCAGTATCTACACTTGCAGTAAACCACCTGCATACGGATACAAATTGAATTCAGTAAATATACAAAAATATAAAGAAGTGTAAGAGAAATGTGTCTTCTCAACTGACATTCAGTCTATACAGCTGCGGTGATTCTGAGACAATCAGAAATCCAACCAATATGGCGGCCACAGTTTTAATAATATAAAATATGCTGATTACACAGCCTTAAAAAACAGAGACAGTAAAGAATCTATAAGAATTCTTACAGATTGTAATAAAGGAAAGCTAGAAGAAATGACTAAACATTAATTGCAATATGACAGAACAAAAATCAAATCTGTAAACCTATTCAAATATCTAGGACGTGTTTTAGCAGAGGACAAAAAGTCAGAAGACGCATTGGGATAGCGAGAGATGCCTTCCAGAAGCTAGTCAAAGCATTGGGAAAGGAGACGAATTCGTTAGAATTAAAGAAAAGAATACTTAACTGGTACAGAATAACAGTCATCCTTTTAGGTTGTGAAGGATGGTCAGTCTAGTCATAGATGACGAAAAAACTTGAAATAACAGAAATATGGCTTTACGTGTTCATTATACCGTGGACTGAACATGTGACCAACGAGGAAGTTTAAGAAAGATTGGAAACAAAATGGACTCTTATATTTAACGTCAGAAATTTCTAGGACACATAATGAGGGAAGTGAACGTAAAAAATTTAACGCTCACGGGATATATTGAAGGCAACACGGACAGAAGTAAACAGCACATTACCTACCTAACGATGTCTTGTTAATGGATTAAGTGCGATTAAGTGATTAAGTGAGATAGAAAAAGACAAAATTTACTAAGAGCTACAAAGGACAGGAAATTGTGGAGAGCCATGATCACCTACGTTCTTAAAGTTGAATTTTTTTTTGTTTAATAGCATATCAACCTCTATAGGTTATTTAATTACGACGTGTAAATATTTTGTACGCCATATTACTTTTACTTTTTGAGATACCAATGGTTTCAGTGATAAAAGTCTTACTAATTACATTAAATTGCTGCGTTCAAGTCGAGTTTAAAACTTTATTTATTTTTTTTTTAGAAACTTAAGAGATGACTTATATGACCGCTGCAAAACCTTTACGACTGTGTTGTAAACTATAGTATACATCACATACAATACGTCTAACAGCCTGCTACAAATATATCCCTCTAAAAATTGTTTGATAAACCTCTTTGTCATCTTACCACAAAAGTTAATAAAAGTGAAATTATAATAAATAATTTAATATTCAATAAATATTATAACAACACAAATTCTGTATTCTATTAACACTACAGCATGCATCGTATCCAACTTCATGTATGGGGGTCAAACGATAGGCTTGGTATTGGCCTATCACAAAATTGTGAGCTAAAATTCTTGAAGTCGGCTTGTACGCCTCAATTTACAGTAATCCATAGCTGGGAAGAAAAGTTAGAATTCATAACTTTCTCAATGATATAGAGAACACGACTGAACTTCCTGAAAACACACACCATATAGAGAATTAAGTTTACAATATCTTTTTTCTCTTTTGCAGTCATATTTTTCTTAAGATATAAGGTAATTTTAAATATCTGGAATTTATATATAAATAACCGAGATTACAAATATTTTTTTAATGGATATTATAAATCGACATTAACGCAGGCTCCATCCTAGGCCCCACTCTATTCCTTATCTACATAAATGACCTTCCTGACGCCATAAATTCCCAAGTTGGCATCTACGCGGATGACACCACAATTTATTCCTGCCTCAAAAACAAATCTAGTGTCACTGACAAAACTAACCTGGCCGTGCGTCTCGAAAAGGACCTCCAATCGGTTGTGAACTGGGGCAGGAATTGGCTTGTCAACTTTAATGCCTCAAAAACAAAACTGCTCTCTATTAATCACCACAGAGATCCTTCCCTGCCCTCCATTAGAATGACTGACGCTCAACTTCTCGAGAGCACCTCTCTGCGGCTGCTCGGTCTCACGTTGACTGCTGACCTGAGATGGAACAAATACATTGAATCAATTGCTTCGTCCACCACAAGGAAAGTTGGCTTCATGTGCCGTGCCAGGATGTTTTTCTCCCCGCAATCGATCCTCCAGATCTACAAATCAACAATTCTCCCTTGCATGGAGTATTCCTGCCATATATGGTCTGGGACCCCTTCAGTTTAACTCGGGTTTCTTGATAGGCTCCAGGGGCGGATATGCAATATAATTGCCCCTGTTCTGGCATCTCGTCTACAGTCACTCTCTCACAGACGCGCAGTCACCTCTCGCTGTCTTTTTTACAAATACTTTCATGGCAATTGCCCTGAGGAGCTGCATTCGCTGGTTCCCAGAGTTCACGAGTTCAAGCGCCCTACGAGGCTGTCACCCTTTTACTTTCGAAACTCCTAAATGTAGCCGTCTCTTCTACTCCAATAGCTTTATGTCTCGCACCTCTCGCCTGTGGAACTCCCTTCCCTATTCCAGTTTCCCTGAGAGCTATTATCCCCAGCTATTCAAATGTAATGCCAATCGACATCTCCAGTTGCCTTGATCTATCCACTATCCTCCTCCTCATTTTTTACTCTATCACTCCTATATGATCTTGCTCCAAATTTTCTGTAACCCCTTGCGTCCTAGAATAAGCTTTTAGACATTCAACTTATAGCAACCGGTATTAGGCAATACAGGGATATTGCCTTGTAAAGAGACAAATGAAATATTCATGCTATTGATCTGAGATTGCGATCAATACTAAAGCCTGTTTTAATTGTCTGGCGTATAAGAAGGGTTAAAATCAAAGGGAATTGAAATCTTATCACATCTGAATTTCAATGGGACTTATACCTCTTCTAAATTGGATTTATCATTTAAATCTAAGTACATCCTGAAAAACGGCATCCCCTATTAATTCCAGTTTTCTTCTGACAACATTAACTTGCATCATACAATCTGGTATAGTGTAGTGATGATTGAAGGATATTCGTGTGAATTGTGGAGATTTTCGCAATAACACTAATTACGTAAAGATTACGTAAATCGTGTCGATAAAGTGATGTTTATTTGAAGAGAGGCTAATTTGGAATTAGAGTCGATCATTTGAGATTTGTTTGAATTGTGGAGAATTCGATGATAGCGTCCATGATGAGAATTTTGAAGAATCGATTTGTGCTATTCACATCATTCGAAATATAGGGCTATCCAATTTTTCCCCTAAGTATTTCGTTTCATAATTATCTCAATTGGCATTTTGAACGGCCCTTCCTCATTTTCCGAGTGAAACCCTTCATTTTATCTATCTTGCGTATTAAACATGCATTTACCTCAAACGCCTGCAACTGAAATACTCGGATCTTGTAAAACAAACTTTATATTAGGCAGTCGTATGCACCTGAAACTCTCTAAGCTTCTTCCAATGGATATATCTTCCTCTGATACCCTCCCATATATATATATATGAGAGAAATTAAAGAGGATTTGAGATAATTATAATTAGGTAATTCATAGAGTCTAGAAGAAACATGAACAGAAAGCACAAAGCACTGGACGGCCGTTTCGTCCTATATTTGGAACTCATCACTACCGAAAATTGAAACCCAGACAGTTACGATATGAGGCAACCGTCATATATATATATATATATATATATATATATATATATATATATAGGCAAAATTTATATATATATATATATATATATATATATATATGAAGAAATATAGTATTAAGCCATGCTAAATTTATGGAATAAAGTGATCACTATCAGAGAGAGAACCTGTGTAAATATAATGCGAACATTGAAGTTAAAACTGTTTCATGCTAAACGCAATCATCAGGCCTAGTTGTGTTTAGCATGAAACAGTCTATCGCCTTTTATTGTTGACTTCGATGTTCATTATATATATATATATATATATATATTTATATATATATATATATATATATATATATATATATATATATGCAGTAAACATAAATTTTGTATATATATTGTATATTTTTATTTATGTATATTTTTTAATTTATTGCCTTTCTAACTAATGAATAAACATACTTTTCATAAAATTAACTGTACACGGATGCATAATAACTAAATATACATAGGAAATAGATAAAGGATTTAAGAGAAATAAAACCCATTTTTTCATTTTAATTCAGGAAAAAAGTATTCGTACAATGCAATTCCAGATGTACACCGATGAATTCCGCTGAAGCAGCAATCAGTCCGCACAATAATTGGAGAGTCCGGCTAAAACGTGTGACTTTCAAGCAGTAATTGCCTAAGAAAACAAAAGCAGAATGCGAGTTAAATCTATCAATGGCATCATCACCAAGTCATCAACAGCGAAATATCTTCACTGACTCTTAAAAATCAAACGATCACTGGAACAAGCAACGAAACAATTTGCGTTCAATGAACAAAGAAATACAGCTACCTACTCAATATTTTTTCAGAGGAAAACGCCTGTGTCGCCAGTATACAAAAAGATACTAAGCCTAAGGTGATTTGCTTCTTCTGCGGAAATTCATGTCGTCCGTGTCACCTATGTCCAGCGCGTAATGCCGATTGCAAAAAATGCTTAAAAAAGGACATTGGGCAAAAGTTTGCAGGTCTTTGATATCAGATGCACTATACGATACTGACACGTTCTTGCATGACGTAGAACGCAAACAAAGGATATTATCTTAACCAAGTTCAATATAAAAAGAAACGTTTTCAATGCCATGGTAGATTCTGGTAATGTGGAAAATTTTATCAACAAAAGTACGGCAAAAATGTTAAACCTTTTTTCATACCAAAAGACAATAGCCCTGATAGACCCTAACGAACATGCTAAACTTGCGAAGCGTTAGTTGATATCACCCTGAACAGGACACATTCTAGCATTATAGTGGAAGTGATTAAAAATCTATTCATTGATACCATGATGGGAAAGGACTCACTGAAAAAAATATAACAAAGTATCTTTGAGAGTTGATGAACCCGGGGATGAACGTGTTATCGTAGTGGTCACGAATAATAACCCATCCATAGACGTTCCACCTCCCTAACTCTTTTCCCATCTCTCCATTAATACAAACCCAATGGTCACTAAATCAGGTCGTCATAATATCGCTGATAGTAAATTCATAAAAGGGGAAAGTACTAGAATTTTGAGAGATATAGTAGAGTCCTCAGTGTCTCCTTGCCGAGCTCAAGTACTTGTAACGTCAAATGAAAACCACAAAAAGGTAAGGTAGTATCCCTCATATCCGGAATCCCTCATATCCTACTTGCCTCATATCCGAAATCCTGCATATCCGGACACGATTTCGATGTGTATATTTAAACGATTTCGGTGATATGTAACTGATTCGAAATTTTTGTTTTTCAGGAAATTTACTTTGGTTAATTTCTAATGCTTATTTCACCCTAATGTCTCTTATTGGTGCCAAGGATGATGGCAATAAAAGTAAAGATGATAATGTGACACATCTGCAAGATAGAGATGGTGATGAAAACTGAACTGAAATTGAAAAAAGCTAGCTATTGAAATGTTGTCAGTTTTATGGAAAGAAAGCCAGCATTCATTTATGACGATTGCAATAACGCATGCAGAGTTAAAAAGTGTGTTTCGTTTAAAAAAGTTTCTGAACAAAAGCAAAACGAAATGCGGACAAAAGTGCTAATGACATTGGAAGAGAAAGAATCATCATACAACAGCGATTAAAAAAATCCTCATTACATTATTTGTTTTGCATACGTGGCATACTTAATTTAATGAATTTTCATTAAGATTACATAATTTATTTCTTTTTCCTTAAAATCAATTCCGTTATATTTCACTCACCATTAGCTTATTTTGTTTACTATAAAACATTGAAAATAAATGTTAAACCTGATTTCAGTTCTTTTATTTTAATCTAAATATAACCCCTCATATCCGGACTTTGTAATTAATTCCTCATATACGGAAGGCTTTTTTCTCTGGCCATCAGGGATTGTAATGTAACTGATTACATCGACATGCTTACCATATGCCCAATATTTCAAAGATGGTTGAGGTTGGCCCAGTACAATATATTGAACTTAAATCTGATTATCATCAGATACCTATCAGCGAAGATGATCGTAAGTACACTGCTTTTAGGTAAGTGGAAAACTATACCAATTTTCTCGCCTTTCCTTTGGCGTTACTAATGGTGTATGTGCATTCCAACAGAAGTAATGACAACATCATCGATAAGGAGACATTATCAGATATATTTGTCTTCGTGGACAAGGTTACTATATGGGGGAAAACCCAAAAAAGAATAAGATTGCAACCTTAAAAATCTGTGACGCAGCTACGAAGTCCAGAAGCACCCTAAACAATAGTAAACGTATCATTTCAGCGACTTCAATTACATTACTTGGCTACAATATCCAAAACAATCAGATATCCCCTGACTACAATGAAATTCCCTGTACCACCTCTAAATTTAAAATCTCAAAGACGAATAATTGGAAAGTTTTGCTATTATGGTAAATTAATACCAAACCTTTCGGACAAGATTGAAGCACAACAATGAATTTCCACTGCTCCATTAGTGTTACACTCCTTCCAAATGCTGAAAAGCAATTTAAAAGACGCTACCCGTGTAACTGCTGACCCTGATAAAAGAAATTGAATTAGAAACAGATGCTTACTCGTTACTGCATAGCTGTAAGGCCGATCTGCTGCATTCTTTTTTCGTACACTAAAATCAAACATTATACCGTCGAAAAAGACGCTGCCGCCATAGTCAAAGATCTACGGAAATGGCATCACTTTCTATTTGGCACAGACTTCAGAGGCATAACAGACCAAAAGATTATTATGTTCGATAACATTAATAGACCTAAGTTAAAAAAAAAAATGATACGACGTTAGTTCATCGATCTGTTACAGCTTTAATTCAGCATCATTTATCGTCCAGGAACTGAAAATACTGCTTCCGATACTTTATTTCGCATCTCTGCCCATACTGATCTTCGTGAATTACATCTTTAAATATGTCACCGTTAAATTACACGCCTCTTTCACTTTACCAGAGCAAGAAATCTCCATTTCTCCTTAGATCAAATAAAGAATGTAACCAACTCCCGCACACCCTGCTAGAAGCTGAAACCAAATTTCGTAACCGGTTGCAGAGGCACACTTGTAAATGCTATACTGCCATTTCAACAATTAAATATAGATTTTAAAGTACTCTTACCGTCGTCTATACACGGTAAGAAATATCTTCTTACAGTAATCGATGAATTCTCTCGTTTTCCATTTTCCTTTCCCTGCAAAGATATATTCAGAACTATCATCCACACTCTGAACCGACTTTTTTCAGTTCTTGGTATGTCCGATATGATCCATGCCGATAGAGCTAACAACTTATAGAATAAACTAAACATTACTTGCATGAAAAAGGCAACACCACAAATAGATGACCCCCTGTAGGTAATAGACAAGTTGAGAAACTAAACGACACCCTATGGAAAGCTATTCAGGTAACTTTACATACTTGTAACATGTAACTCTTATTGGGAAAACATTGTACCTGATTCACTCCACTCAATTAGATCCTTACTCTGTACAGCAACTAATGAAACCCCTCTTGACAGACTATTCAAATATAGCCGTAAATCCACGTCTGGGCCCGCCTTTCCACTTGGACAAAACTAGGACCTATATGTCAGGAACCATGCCAAGTCATGTAAACACGACCCTCCCGTAACCCCTGCTAGACTTCTCGAAATCAACCCTCATTATACTCATGTACGTCTACCATCCAGCATCGAAACTGCGGGAAATAGGTCTTAAATCTTTTGATGGAGAGGAAATTTATCCAAATGACATCCCTACAAACCCCGTAGACGCACACGAATGATCTAGTTGTAGTCATGAAAGAAAACAGAAGGCCCTAAACATAAAGAAATCGATGCTTCCAAAATAGTCAAAGCTGATGAAGAAAAACCCACCGAATCTGTGGGAAAGTCTTCGAGAATACGGAGAATTCCCTACAAATTCAGAGATTTTTGAAATTGAATAGATTAAGAATTACCTCCCACTTTCTTTTAATACTTCTTGAATGAGAAAATGTAAATTAAATGAATACTTCCATTTACACCGTTACTACTCCTGTCTGATACTATACTGTAACGCAAAGAGACACCTAATTATTCCCCTTTCCCGTTAGGCGAAAGCCTCCTGGAAAGAAATCCATCTTTGTACATAACCTGTGTTTTTGTTCGAGAAAAAAAAACTATGATAATGGTCTTTTAGTCTCGTATTCATTTCAACTCGCACAAACACACACACAGAAACACACACAAACACACAACACACACATATGTATATATATGTATATATGATGGATATATATATATATATATGCACTGAATGGGATAAAATAGCATTTATTTTACGCAGTATGTATTTCATAATGGCAGTTTTTATATAAGCGGTAAAAATTTCTCTAACACTACATTATACTGAGTGTGATGGATAAGTTGTCTAAATTATGCAAAAATGAAGATTTTAACAGATATACGGACCAAAATTAAACAAAAATATCTTAAAATTCTAAAAAAATAAATTTATTCAATAAAATCGCCATTGGCTTCAACAACGACCTCCAGACGAATGCGGAATCTCCTGCAACCCTTTTGGACGCCCCCCTTTGGACGCCCCCTTTTGGACGCCCCCCTTTGGGTATACTGCGATAATTCTTACCTCCAGTTCACCTTTGGTGCTACAATGAGTTTTGTTGGTCTCTCACTCAACTGGGGACCACACATAATATTTAAGGACGCTGCAGTCTGAGTAAGGGATGATGTGGTGGCAAAAATTGACTTTCAGCCACAAATGGGTTCTTCTGCTTGTGTGTCAAGGTGCAGAATCTTGCTGCTAAGAGTGGGGTCTTCCAGTAGTTGCCCTCTTGACCAAGGGCAGCGCCACCTCCTCAAGGTCTTTGATGTAAGCGTCCATGTTGATTGTGAGTCCCTGTGAAGTGGAATATTCAATTTTTTCTGGCATTTCACTCCTGGTAGCTCTCTGAAAACGAGTGCCACCCACGTCTTGCATGGGAGGAAATGGTTTACAAAACACACACGAAATGATATGTTAGCATTGGGACATCATAAAGATGTTCGAAACCAAATACACTGGCATCAATGAAGCAACAGCAGAGTATCTAGTTCACTGAAGAGAACGAACATCGGTATGAGGTGGCATTCATTTTCAGGAAAGATATTACAGGAAGTGTTATCAGCTGCACTCTCATCTCCAACAGAATCATCTTCATCCGTATATTAGCCAAATCACATGACATGATCATCACCCAGGTTTATGCTCCAAGTGTAGCCCACGATGATGAGGATGTCGAGAGGTTTTATGAATTCATAGAATCCACAGTAGCAGAATTACTCAAGAAAGGCATCGTCATTGTATAAGGGGACTGAATGCCAAACTAGGCACAGGTGTATACGAATAATGGCAAGAACATTTGGGAGAACTGACATCGGAAAAAAAACAACAGAGTTCAAGACTGTTTGAGTTTAACAGAAGCTACCGCTGCATCATGACCAATATTAAACACCCCATAAGATGTCTCGAATTTCACCCTGGCTTTCACCTAACAGGCGAATCTGCAACCAGATTGACTTTATTTTAGTTCTGCAGCACATCAGTTCCAGCGTCAACAAGGAGAAAATATCGACAGAGATCATGACCTTTTGAATAAAACCTTAAAGATAAACTAAAAAAAAATGAGCCTAAGAGCCCCCAACTCGACGGTGATTTTGCAGCTCTCAGCTTACTTGGGAGTGCGGTTGGTATTCTCGCATTCGACATAAGATAAAACATTCACAACAGTTGAATAGGTTCGGGGAAAGTCATTGGGGAAAATTCAGCCGTGTAACACAAAGGAAGTGTTGAATTTGTGCGACTAGAGTCAAGACCTAAGACGAAAGAAGTGATATAGCTCGGACGCAGTACCTAGATCTGCACACAAATGTCATGAAAAATTTATGATCAGTCAAAGGGGAATGCATATAGGAGCAGTGCAGCGCAATTAAGAAGGGCATAAAACAGGTGACAGAAAAAAGGCCTACAATATCATTTAATCCCTCTGACCAGCCAACCAAGAACAAAGTTCATAGATGACAAAGATATTAATCTATTCATAGCCATAGTATAAGTTTTGAAAAGGTAGAACGAACACTGCCACGGTCTGTACAATTACGTGCTCAATCCAGATATATATTTACTGCAAGCCGACCAGTACTACACGGCAGGCGAAGACAGTACACCAATACTGAAGAAGGATGTACTAGCAGCAGCATGGAACTTGAAACATGGCAAGCCATCTGCAGTGAACACGATACCATCTGAACTGGTGATAAATGGAGAGTTGTTAGGGCCCCTGCCCGATGACTGAAGCAGTTAAAGTACTGATTATGATGATGATGAATATGATGATGATTTTTGGATTCTGCCAAGAAAACCTCTACTACTACGAATCTTCGTATGTTATCTTGGTGATATCTAAGATTACTGGACTGACATGTATTTTGCTGTTTTTTCATACAGAGAACATAAGTCACTGTTTTCTCCTACGATCTGTAGGGGGAAACAGTGACATATGTTCAAAAATGTGTTTTTTCAGGTTGCTCTCCAGAAAGCGTTTGTTATAACGAATTGTTTTGGCAGAAGCGGCTTTTTCTAACCAAGAACTAGTTTTTACAAATATAGATTTTACAAAGGAAATAAAATAGATAATAATAAAACGAAGAAAAATCTAAAAATATCAAACACTGTCTATTTAAAAATCATTTGCAAACAATACGTTTGTTGATTTTTTTTAAGCGTAGATTCGATGCGGCACAAAGCTGAGAGTATTGAATTCTCAGAGAGAATCGAACTCCATATGGAGTCGTAATTGATTTAACTAGACCTAAAATGATTTTTTGTGCATATATTAGATGTGGTACAAATGTGAAACAGTCAATAAGGAAAATGATTTTCATAACGGAGCTTAAATGCGACACAAATGATGCTTTTCAGTTATAATTGATCTAGCGAGGCAAATTTTCTAAGAATTACACCACGTCAATATATTTAAATGGCCAAAATATTCATTCGGCTTACATAGTTGATCTAATAAGATAACGACCAGCTAATCACAGGTAGTGTCTCAATACTATCACTGTTCCTAAGGCAACAGGGAAATCACCTTAGGATCAAGAACTATCATGGAAATGAATGAAACAGATATAATATGACGAAGTATTTCTTCAAAGTGAGGTGTCCATTCAGGACATGGGTAATCATAGCTCTCCACATCTTTCTATATATTTTATTAGTCTCATTAAGATTTCTTAAGTAGATTACTCAATGTTACTGCTTGTCCCTTATGATTTGTGAGTATTTATTTCTGATTCTAAATATAATCCTTAACTTTATTTCAATTTTCCCTAAACATAAGCGTCCATTTTGTTTCCACTCTCCTCGTGACTCGACGTATTTCACTCCCGGTAACCTCCCTTCACCACTGCGAACTAATGGCATCTTCGTCTTGCTTATGGTGAAATGATTAAAAAACACACATGAACTGAGAGGCTATCGTTGAGACATCATAGGACTGTCCGAAGTCAAATAGACTGTCATTGATGAAACATCAATAGAGTATCTGGTTCTATGGAGAGGAGAGGAAACATCAGTATGGGGTGATATTCATTGTTAGGAAAGATATTAAAGGAAGCGTCATCATCTGTACTCCCATATCCAGTAGATTCTTCTCCAACCGTATATCATCAAACCACATAAAATAGCCATCATCCAGGTTGATGCTCCAACTACAGGATCATGGCTCTTCACAGCTTCCTATCTATTGTTATCCGCATTAAGTTTGTTTTTAGGTAGATTATTCACTTTTATTGTTTGTCCCTTATGTCTTACGAGTATTTCTTTCTGAAAAGTAAGTCTCAATTTTGTTTCATTTCCTTAAACATAAGGGACCATTTTGTTTCCAATGTCCTCGTCTCTTACATGGTCAACCTGCGTATTCTTAGCGTCACTCTGTTGGATTACATTTCTCTCGCTTTAATACCCAACTACATAAACTATTTTTACGGTATTCGCTGTCATAAATGTCGACACATACTTGATAAGTTTTCGGCACATTTTTCTCTTGTTTCTGACTTTACTTAGCTCTTGGAATACTTATTTTATTATTCTAATCCACCTTATTAGCTAAGATCTCGATATCATTATACATCTGATATATATTTAAACCAAGCTACACAAAGTTTGATAAATACTGTTGACAAATTTAACTAATGGTAAATAATGCTGGATGAAGAAAATATTTGATATTTCTATTATTTATTTCTGATAAAATACAAGACTTTCTATTTGGTGCTAGAGATTATAAGAAGGGGTTGAATGAATCAATAACAATTTTGAGTTGGAGTGACAGAAGAAGTTTTAATCTAAAGCAATCTGCATTTAAAAGTGTAATAAATTAATACACTTGCGATATAGTCGCAAAATATTCATGGGAATCATTAGCAATCTTTTTAGCCTTAGACACGAAAACTGACACGACGAAACTTTCTCCTCACTAAAAAAAAAAAAAAAAAAAACTACGCTAGAGCATGAACGTGTTAATTAAATTACATAATTATGTGAATTTAAGCGAAGATGATGAATAAAATTCTGTTTTTGAGGAAGCACGCGAATTTTATCCTTGAGTTCTGACGGTAGTAAAAATTGGTTTTGAAAAGATGTTCAAAAACTGGGTTTCTACAAAAGCAGACAATATATATCTATTTAGAAATAAATTTCGAATCAGCTGTGTGAAATAGGATAACACAGTCTATGGTATGGTAATAAACTCCATCCGTCAGCAAGGGCTCTGATTGCAATATTGACGATTTTGTGGAGAGTTGAACCACCTGTTAATTGCTATTGTTCTCAGGTCTAACCTTACCCAATGTCGGACTCACTTGTTAGTTTCCCAGTCATCGGTATATTGAACCACCAAACAATAACGCGTCCTGGGTATGACGATAAACTACATCCGCGTCCTGGGTATGACGATAAACTACATCCGCGTCCTGGGTATGACGATAAACTACGTCCAACAACAAGGCTTCAGATAATCTTTTCGGAAAAATAATGTTGCCAGCTATACGTTTTTGAAACAATAATGTTGCCAGCTATACGTTTTTTGGAAAAAATAATGTTGTAAGCTATACGTTTTTGAAACACTAATGTTGCCAGGAATGCGATTTTGAAAAAATAATGTTGCCAGCTATACGATTTTGGTAAAAATAATGTTGTCAGGTATGCGTTTTTGAAGCAAGTGTTGCCAGCTGTATGTTTTTGAAAAAAATAATGTTTCCAGCTATACGTTTTTTTGAAAAAATAATGTTGCCAGCTATACGCTTTCGAAAAAATACTGTTGCCAGCTATGCGTTTTTAAAAAAATAATGTTTCTCGCTATGTGTTTAATAGTACTGTATATTTAATATATGTATAGATATATATGTATGTATGTATGTATGTATGTATGTATATATATATATATATATATATATATATATATATATATATATATATATATATATATGTGTGTGTGTGTGTGTATTTGGCATTAAATGACCCACAGTGTTTGATATGCCATAAAACCCAACCAAACAACAAACCAACCATACAATAAGAAAACACTATGAATGTATAAAAATACATTTTTCATAGTAAGATTATCAACAATAACTATTTATATTAAAATGATCATGAGTACATCTTTAAAGGCAAATGACGAATAAGACATTTTCTAGCAAAATAACAAATATTGAAGGGATACAATTACATTTTATAATATATTTAATTGAAGGTGTACCTCGGGGCGGCGTAATGGTTTGGTTTGTTTGATTGTTTTGTTTTGTGGCATATTAACCCCAATGGCTTATTTAATGCTGAGAAGATTTTTATTGGTGGTAATATTTTCTTTTTTCAAATATTTATTGCTGATATTTCTGGTATTAAAACATATTTTTACACTTTCGTAATGTTTTGATTCAGGTTGTGGGGTCAACTATTTGCCCACAGCTAGGACCCTGACAGATGCTACCACCCCGGGTCAGGGTTAACCTGGGAACACCGGCGATTAAGAGTTCATTCCCTGCTCCTCAAAACCTCCCGATCAGAGGCCTTGCTGTTGGACCTAGTTTATCGTCTTACCCAGGACGCTGATGCAGTTTATCGTCATACCCAGGACGGAAGTGTAATGGTTACAAGCTTGTCTTGCTAGAACAATTACGTCTGTGTAGTGAATTCGATACTCACTGGGTGCCCAATACATTTGACCTTGATCCAAGCTTAAGCTACGCTTAGAAAATCTCTATATTTAGTTGATTACATAAAACTGTGTTTAAAATATTTAGATTTTGGTATTAAATAGCTAACAGAGGTTGGTGTACCGCTAAACAAAGCAAATAGAATAACGGCTATACAACCGGAAAAGATATCAGCACAATTCGGTACTTTGGTGATTATGAATCTCCGCAACTTCCTGTCTTTTGTAGTTCTGCTTAGTATGTGTCGCTGTGCTTAGATCTATAAAAGACATGAAATTTTGGAGAGCAGAATCGTGTATGTCCTGAAAGAAAAAAACACGGGAGACAGAAAAAGAAGTATAAATTGATTATGACGTATGAAGTTCGTTTGCCGATTTCTTTTCTTGGTATAGTGCTGTTATTTTCCCTCCAATCACGTAACGCTGTTGATATTTCTAAAGAAAAACATGTATATAATGTTCCTTGAGAACGCAGATACATTTCCAAAAGACCCTATCACTGGTCTAGGATGAGTAAGAACTGGTTAGGTTAGGGCATAAACATTTTTCTTATAACTAACCTATGTTGGAGCAAGTCGCTGTAAACTCCATTGTCAAATATGACAGGTTAAAAAATCCGCTGAACAGAAAATATACGATCATTGATGGCTGTATTTTCATATAATATATCTATTTTTTTAATCTATTCTTACAAAGAAGATAGAAGGGACAGTTACTTAGTGCGCATAAAGAAAAAATCGCTTCACTTAGTGGCTTATTATTGGCTGAGGTATCATCAGCTTTTGTATGGAATTCATTGAACAGATTGGCTTATGGTCATATCATATTGAAACACCGGTTCTTTTACGATCAGCAGTGAGATAAGTCAAGCAACGCCGAAAATAGTCTGTAGATACATTGGTGACCGCTTGGGAATGCCAGGTGCTTTAAACTGGAATGAGCGAGTTGTGCAATGGATATGGATATATATATATATAGTTTTTGCGACGTATGAGGCTCAAGGAATTCAGTTGCTAGGAACAGACAGCCAGATATCTGCACATATGATTTGGTTATATTGTGAAGGCTTTGTGCAGAACCAACCAGACTTTTTGAAGAGCCGAATACAGAGAACTGATACACAATGTGCCACAAGATTCCCAATCGAACCTCCGCAGGTTTTGAATTCAGAATTGCTCTTCCCCTAGACCCGTTGCATTCGAAATCTATAGAACCCTGTCTGTCCTGTATATATATATATATATATATATATATATATATATATATATATATATATATATATGTATGTATATATATATATATATATGTATATATATATATGTATATATATATATGTATATATATATATGTATATATATATGTATATATATATATGTATATATATGTATATATATATATATATATATATATATATATATAGATCAAATTATGTATATTAATTTTTATGTACCAGAACAATGTCATGAAACACTAATGACAAGACAAAGTAGGGAAAACTATAGAACTTTAGTGATCTACGTTGTCAAAATAGAAAATCTACCAAGAAATATAAACTCTTTTAAGAAACTGGATGCAAATTTCCTGTGGATGATCTAGCGACTAAAACATTTTCCATGCACATTATTCTTAGTGAAGTGATGAAGACATGAACAAAACGAAACTGACTGTAATTGGCGAGACTTCAATGTTTAAAACTTCAGCATCCCCTTCTTCTTTCTCCATAATTGTAGTCATATTAACATAAGCGTCATTTATATTCAGTAAAATCGTCGCATCTACGTTTTTTTCCCGCTTTGTCATACATTTTTAATCATTTCACCACAAGAAATGTAATAAAGTCTTAGTGACTTCATTGCCTTGCTTGTGGTGAAATAATATAAAAGAATCAAATATTAGGGTGAGAAAATATTTTGACATAATCAATTATGTCATATTTTCATGATCGTTTCAAGGATGATTCACTTGATTTGGTCACGGCAAATGTATTTTTTCGTTGAATTTATATGACAACGTACTTATTTCTGAAACTGTTTTTCCACACCGTATTCCTTGTGCAGCTGTTATGACTTTAGTTTTAAAAACATAGTGAAATATTTATATTCAGAACTACGAGAGACAGACAAAACAGATAAATATGAAAGTCCGAATTTAGTACTGACAATTTTAATGCTGAAAATAAAAACTGAAAAATTAACCTTTGTTAAAAAAAAGAAAGATTATTTTCCTTTCACTGTTTTGAAAATATGTAACTTAGTTTGGCAAATTGCTTAGAATAGACTTAAACAATATTTTATCAGATTGTCTGGTGTTAATTGTGAACAGGAAAGAAACATATTGGGAATGGTTAATTAAATAAGAAGAAAATTTCACAGGTTCAGCGGTTTTTAACTATTATAATCCAACAAAGAATATATCTAATATATTCCTTATAAATCAGCCTCTTAGCGTAAATACCCTTAAGTAAATACAGATATCCTTTCCATCAGGAGATTATTTTTCTATTATTTGGACTAGGTAGAGCTGGAATTCTACACGTTAATGGTAACAATTTAAATATTTCACAAGTAGTTTCATTCGCAAACGTTCTTTCTTCCTGACATATGTGTATTTCCGTCTGTGCTACGCGAATTACAAATTAGAAATACCAAAATTAAACAAGTACAACAATTTAAATATTTAAGTTTTGTCTATGTTTCTTAGATGAGGTATTATGTACTCTATTTACATTATTCGGCTATTGTCCTCATTTTTGTTGCCATATTTATTACAACGTTTTGGCTGTTGTACGCTCCGATCTTCTTCAAGAGATTGGAATGTCGAACTGAACCTTTTATTTCGCTCACTGGGATAGACTGTTCTAATTCCACGTGCCATGCCTAATGGATGTCGGTTATCTGTTATCTCCTGTTAATTGACCTCTCCAAGTTCTCCACCGCCTTAACTATGTACCATGTATAAAGGATATAAACGTCTTTATCCACTGTGCCCCGTGTTCTCAAGGTCTGTTTTTTGGCGGAGACCCTGGAAGGAACAAATATTCCCCTCAGCCCCCTCAGCCCCCGCAACCGTTGATTGTGCTGACCTCGGCCTGAGCACCGATCCCTCCCTCTGGTGCAATAGGAGGGCGCGGCCTAGGGCAGCTGTTCCCCAGGGCAGGGTACCTCTCAGTATTATTTCCCTCAGTTGTCCTTTGACAGAGAAGCCCCTGAGCGCACTCTACCCAAAGACAGAGACGCATCTGCGTGATGTTAAATAGACGTGAAATTGCTCCAATGAGTTTCTACACTAATATGAGAGTTTTCATACCATTTGGATGTGGATATTGTGCGTCCTGAAAGATGGTGATTAATTGTTTCTATATATTGGTAACAGAACGTATATTTTTGGCCCATATATTTATGCAAGATATTAGTTTGGTAGTTGCCTGTAAACAGGCTCTAGTCCTGTGCAGCAAGAATAAACTCTTCACTCTTAAACACCTAAGTCTCTGATTGGTTTCGAATTGACCTACATCAGCATTTTGGCTTCAGAGTAGAAAGTGTCTATGATAAGACTTTTGGCACTAGCTTTCTTCTGTTTGATTTGAGCAAATTTTCGTTTCTTTTCAGTTTTCTTGTTGGTTTCGTGGCAGTTGAATCTACCTCGGCGCTATTTTCAAGATTTAACTCGCATTCTGTGGCACATTTATGAGATTCTCTTGGTACAGAATAAGGCCTTTTTTTTACTTTTCTCCATTCTGATTAGTAAAATCCATGACAATTCCAGTTTAAACATGCCTCTACAACAACTGTTACATGGCAGATACAGACGGTCAATATCAGACCTAGAGTGGTACATTATATTACATATGAGTAGTATGTGAAATCTTACATCAATCCTCTTATGTTTGATATCACTTTGACGAGGAAAGTTACAAATAAGATGCAAGTGTGATAACAACCGCTATTATCATTTTTGAATTCAGTTCAATTTTCATTCTTAACCGCTCTCCCCGATGCGCTACTTACTGATTTTTTTTTCTTTTCAGATAAATTATTCTAATACCTTCATTCACAACAATTACTTGTAAGTTCCTTCCTGGTTGGCTTCCTTAATCACAGTATCTACACTAAGAATTATATTCTCGTTGTTGTAATTGCATTATTAATAAACTAAGTATGAAAGAAGAATTTTAGAATTTTATCCATTCCTAGCGATTTCCAAATGTTAGATTTGTTTAGCTCGTCCTTTCTGTCCAGGGTATTACGATAAGCTATATCCGTCAGCAAGGTCTTTTGTCGGGATATTTTGACGAACGTGGAATCACCTCTTAATTGCTGTTGTTCACACGTCCATCCTGAGCATCTGTTAGGTTCCCAGATATAGGCAAATAGTTAACCATCATACTGAGGTCAAAACACTATGAAAGTATAAACATTTTTATAGTAAATATACCAGCAATAGATTTTCAAAGTAAAAAAGATTATCATCAATATATTTTTGAAAAAGAAAAAATGAATTTTGTGAAAAAAAAAATACCGGCAGTATATTTCTGTAAAAAATCAAAAATGCTTCCAAGAAAGTTAAATTTCGGAAGTAAATGACCCATAAATTGTTGATATGTGGCTAAACAAACAAACACAAAAGATTAACTCGTGTATTGTTTCTTTTCTTCTAAGATATTGTCGTTGTTATTCTTGGAAGTTTCCTGTATTTTTCTCCAGTTCTTCAAACCATTTAGCATCGTTATTGTGACATTTGTCACGTCCCTATATGCTCTTCCGGATTATGCTTATTTCTCATTCCATTGGTGTTTTCTCTATTTTACTTTTTTGGTTTCCTACTTCTCTGTAAACTTTCTTTGCGTCTGTTTCAAATTTCTTGTTTTCTCTATAGAATTTTTGCATTTCTCCAGCCTCCGGAGACGTTGCTCTTTACATTTTATTTTTTCTTTTGTTTAAGTTCTTTTTTCAATTGTTGTATTTGTTCTTTATTCTGCAATTGATATTTTATCGTAACTTTACGTACTTTATAAATTCTTAGTTTATTATTCTTACGAGATTTCTCTAAAAAGTATATTTCTTCTCCCGTGTTTGTTTTCTTTTTAATATTTTCACGATGTTTGCCTTCTACCCTTGTTTCTTATTTGGTGACCTGTGCTTATTCTTTTTCTGGTTTATTCCATACTTTGACTGAAGAACTTTTGCAACTGCATATACCAATTATTTTAGTTCAGTCAAATTAGGTTTTGTTGTATTGCGTATTTCTCTTAAAGCTACAGTTCCTACATACATTATATGTTATAAACTTGCTTATTTCTGATTTCCAAAAGAGGCTACCTTGCAGACAGGTCAATGTGGTCTTCATTCAGGAGATATTAAAATTGTTTCTTCTTTCATAGTTCAAATATCATCTGCATATATTTCTTCAAATTCCGTTGTTTCCTAGTCCCCTTCAGTTATATCATTATCGACTTCATTGTCAGCGTCATTCGATTTTTCTATACGTATCACGATGTCGTGCGTACATCGGACAAAGTGGTGTTCTCATCTTCAATTTCAGTCCTCATCTGTTCTCCCTATGTTTCTTATTCTCATTATTATTAGTATCATTATTATTACATTCTTTAATCTATATTGTATACTTCCGGTTTCCAAACTGAAATGGCAGCATGGCATTTTCCACTGCAGCCTGGGTAATAGAAAAAAAAGAGACATGCACATTTTACTTAGGTAAAGCCCTTAGTATAGTGCGTATCATGTGTATAAGAACATGTATTTCGATTTCCTTTAGATATAAAATATCAGGGATCCAATCAATGAGTCTATCATAACTTTCATTCTGTCAAAACCAGGGCGCCAACCACGACTGGAATTACTCTTCTTGTGCCATATTTTAGAAATTCCCACTCTGAGATATTTGTATTTTTTTAAATTTATCGAGATATTCGAAGTTACATTACAGTCTGCAGGAAATGCTATGTCAATAAAAAATACATTTCTAAAACCATCAGTCTATTTATCATACCTCTTCTTCTTCTTCTTCTTATATTATTATTATTATTATTATTATTATTATTATTATTATTATTATTATTATTATTATTATTATTTCCTTTGGTTTCTGGTTTATACACATTTATTTCCGTGTTCGAACCAGAGACCTAAGGTCAGAAATGGCCTCATGACATTTTTCACTCAAAAGTTTTGAAAAAAAAAATGAGACATATTTTACAGAGATAAACCCCTTCGTAACATGTGTGCTGTACTTGTGAGTATGACTTTTTGTATTTATTTAAAACGTGGGCTACCAGGTATTCTTTCTACAGGAATCTTTTTCGATCAGTCCGAGGGCTTTATTATTATTATTATTATTATTATTATTATTATTATTATTATTATTATTATTATTATTAATTTTATTTCCTTTGATTTCTAGTGTGTACACATTTCGTACCGGATTCCTCCCAGAGACATAAGGTTAGAAATAGCATCCTGAAATTTTTCACTAAAACAAAAAGAAAAAAAAATACATAGATAAAGCCCTTCGTCAGGTGTGGGCTATAATCGTTTTTGTATTTCTTTACAGCATGGGCTTCCAGCAATTCCTTCGATTAGTCTACTGGAATCTTTTCCAACCAATTTCAGGGCTCCAACTACAAGATGGATAGTTGATGTTCACATGTGCCACATTTCGATTTCAAGGTCCTTGTATCTTGATAGCTTTTTAAATATCTTCAAAGATACATAGCAGTCCGCAGAGACTGCCATATCAATAAGGAGGCTCTTTTTTTGGTGCAGTCTCTAATAACAATGTCTGGGTGGTTGCCTTTGATTGTTTTATCATTATTATTATTATTTTTATTTTTATTTTCTTTGCTTTCTGGCGTTTACACATTTCTTTCCGGGTCCCACCCAGGGACCTAAGGTTAGAAATGGCATCATGACACTTTTCACTGACAAAAAAAAAAAAAAAAAATTACATAGATAGAGCCCTTCGTAAAGTGTGGGCTGTACTTGTCAGAACAATTTTTTGTATCTCCTTGAGGCATGGTCTTCCAGGAATCCCTGCAATTAGTCTACTGCAATCTTTTCCAACCAGTCCTAGGGCTCCAACTACAACAGGGATTGTTGATGTTCCCATATGCCACATTTTCGAGACCTCTATTTCAAGGTCCTTGTATTTTGACAGCTTTTTGAATATCTTCAAAGATACATTGCAGTCAGCAGGGACTGCCATATCAATAAGGAGGCACCGTTTTTGTTTGTGGTCTTTAATAACAATATCTGGTCGGTTGGCCTTGATTGTTCTGTCAGTGTGAATTGTGTAGTCCCATAGAATTGTAACAGGTCCTATCTCCGTAACTGGGTCTGGGTGGTGTTGGTACCAGTTTCTTTCAGTTTCCTTCCCGTAGAAGTTGCAGATTTTCCAGTGCAGATATTGGCCCACTCTGTCATGTCGGGTTTTATATTCAGTGGGTGCCAACATCGTGCAACCTGATACAAGATTATCAATCGTTTCTGGATATTTATCACAGAATCTGCATTTTGGGCTGACACAATATTTTAGTATATGTGCTTGATAATTCCTAGTTAGCAAGCATTGGTCCTGCGCAGCAAGGATAAAACCTTCATTTTCCGCTTTCAACCCTGCACTGCGTAGCCACTGATGGGTACGGGTTTTGTCTACATCAGCTTGGTTGATACGGGCAGAGTATTGGCCATGAAGCGGTTTATCTTGCCATCGCTTCTGTATCTGGTCGGTTGCATTCGTCTTTGCTGTCTTTTTCAAGTATTTTGCAGTTTCAGCCGGTGTATTGTGCTGTAGTTGCATTTCTACGCCCATTTGAAGCTCCAGTTTGAATTTGTTGGCTTCTTTCATTACGGAGTAAAGACGCTTACTACTTTCATGTTCCTTGACGCATACCATCATCCAGTCTTCTGTAGTTTCCAAGTATTTTTGGAGGCCAATTGTTGTAGTTTTGTAGGACAGTTCTAGTTGAACTAATCCTCTGCCTCCTTCGGATCTGGGCACATACAGACGATCAACATCAGCTTTGGGATGATGCATGCGATAGCAAGTGAGAAGCTTTCTCGTTTTGGCGTCCATTCGCTTAATTTCAGCTATGGTCCAGTTAAGGACATTAAAGCTGTAATGCACCACTGGGACAGCCAATGTGTTTATAGCTGATATTCTATTTTTTGAGTTTAGTTCAGTATTTAGTATCAGACGTACACGCCTGTAGTACTCTTTTCTTATTTTTTCTTTCATTTGGGGGTGTTGTATGCCATCTCCTTCGCTAATTCCTAGGTACTTATAAGCTTCTTCATGCTCCAATTCCCTAATCTTTGTGACAAAATCTAAATCTATTGAGGGTGTTTCTGTAATTCTACCTTTCTTGAATGTTACTTTTGCACATTTATCTAATCCGAAGTCCATACCTATGTCGTCACTAAAGTATTTTACAATATTGAGGAGGCCTTTCAACTCATTGTCGTCTTTGGCAAAGAGTTTGAGATCATTCATGTATAGTAGGTGATTGAAAATTTTCTTATTTATTTTGTAACCATAGCTACTGTTGTTCAGTTCATGTGTATTAGGTGTATTATTATTATTATTATTATTATTATTATTATTATTATTATTATTATTATTATTATTATTATTTCTTTTGACATTATCTTCCGGGTCTTAACAAGAGATCTATAGTCATAAATAGCTTCATGACATTTTCTACTGATTATTTTCATTAAAAAAAAAAACAAAAAAAAAACTAATCATACATTTTACATATATAGAGACATTTGCATCGTGTCAATTTTTTATTTCTTTAAGACATGGGCGTTCAGGAATTTCTTCAGTGAGTCTATCCGAACATTTTCTAATCTAAGGCTTCAACGACAACTGGAATTATTGTTGTCCTCATGTACCACATTTATGAAATTTCCGCTTCAGGATCCTTGTATTTTAATATTTATTCGAAGATCTTCAAAGGTACATTACAATCTGCAGGGGGTGCCTTGTCAAAAAGAAAGTGCATTCTGCCTTTGTTGTCTTTGATCCTGATGTCTGGACGATTAGCTTTGATTGTTATGTTTGTGTACATTTTAAAGTCCCATCAAAATGTTACTGGTACTATCACTGTAACAAAATCTGGGTGATATTCATACCAGTTTCTTGAAGGTTATTTCTGTTGTTCATAATGACGGTCGTCTTGAGTAGAGAATCCAGAGGTTAGCAGTGAATATCTTGAAGACAGTAGGAAAGCGTTGTTCAGATTAGCAGAGAATATTTTGGTAAAAGGTAGCAGAGCATAGTTCGTTCTTCTGTATCTCTTCGCCTGACAAGCTGGACTGGACATTCGGGTAGAGTGAACAAAAATGGCCGCCTTTATACACGACGGATTGAATGTTCTACGTCTTCTGATTGGTTAACCTTCTATTGGTGGACTATAAAGTGAGTCAAGGCATTTTGACTAACTTACTAGTACATATATACACAAAAAACTGCAACAATTTCTTGCATTTTTTCTAGTGCAGATGTTGACTAACTCTATCATGCCAAATTTTATATTGAATGGGAGCTACCACTGTACAACCTCATACATAATGGTCATTTTATCTGTAATTGGGCTCGATACAGTTTTTGATTAAGTCTGCTTGGTAATATCTATTCATCAAGAATTGATCGTATGAAACAAGAATAAAACCATCTGTTTCAGCTTTCAGGATCACCACTACGTAACGAATAATGGGTATGGTGTTTGTCAACATCAGCTTCTTTAATACGGGCAGAGTATTGACTCTGAAGAAGTTTATCTTGCAATCGTTTCTATATTTGGTCTATTTCTTTTGCTTTCTTTTTTAGATTCTTTTGCGCTGCACTAAGTGCATTTTGGTTTACTTGCATTTTTTACATTTCTTCATCCACTTGAAATTATCTTTTGAAATTGTTGTCTTCCGTTATTACTTAATAAAGATTCTTATTGCTTTCGTAATGCATTTATTATTATTATTATTATTATTATTATTATTGTTGTTGTTGTTGTTGTTTTTATTGTAGTTGTTGTTGTTGTTTTTTTTCCTTTGATTTCTGGCGTGTACACATTTCTTTTGGGGTCCTGCCCAGGAACCTATGGTTAGAAATGACATCAAGACACTGACAAAACAAAAATAAATAAAAAATACATAAATATAGCCCTTCTAAAGTGTGGGCTGTACTTGTCAGAACATTTTTTGTATCTTTTTGAGGCATGGACTTCCAGGAATCCCTTAGTCTACTGCAGTTTTTTCCAACCAATCATAGGGCTCCAACTATAACGGGGATTGTTGATGTTCCCATGTGCCACATTTTTGAGATTTCTATTTCAAGATTATTATTATTATTATTATTATTATTATTATTACTACTACTACTACTACTACTACTACTACTACTACTACTACTACTGATTTTTCTTTTTCTTATTTTTTCCGAATCAGTGAATTCAGGAGGACAAATTATGTAAATTAAATACTGTTTATATTTCCTCGGTAATGAAAAAAGTACCCACTTTCTTTTAAGCAAAGATTAAGTATCTAATCGCAAACAATCTATAGTCTAATGGCCATGGAGAAATTAATTGATATAGCAAGGAAAGAAACATTTAAAATATCCTGCTAGGAAACACTGTAAGAACTGAAGACAACTGCATTTGTAAACGTCATATTTTATATTTTTAACCTATTATTTTTCTGTAGCGAAGGGTTTGTAAGTTAGTATACAGTTCACTTCGTATGTGTTTTTCTACTTTAATTTTTAAAAGAATCATCTATATTTTACTGAAGAATTTCTTATATAACTAAATGTATAATTGCTTCCCCCTGTAGAACAATGACTTGATGCGTTTGTGTGTTTTGAATTACCATTAACTTAACTAAAGATATTTATATTTATATAGATTTATTTTTGCGTGTGTATGTAAGCAAATATATACATATACGTGGAGCGAGAGAAATACCTCCTACATTAAAGCAATTATTTTTCGCTGTTGTTTAAACGGAGAGACGTAGTTTTTATAAATTTAGTTTTTAAATTACATACTCCAAGGAGTCACCTCTATTTTCCATAAATTTTTCGACGATTTTCTAAAGTTTTCCATCGCTAGACACCATTGCTCTAAAAGGTATTCATGCTGTACCATATATATTAATATATTTTATAAAAATCAAGTGAAAGAAAATTATAAAAATTATGAAAGTAGAGTTAAGAACATTATAAAAAGTAGAACAATAGTTGACAATAGCAAAAAAAATTGGATTAATTATTTATTACAAAAAATTTAACATTATAGTTAAAATAACAATTCATCTCTTAGAACAAAATTAAATAGGGCAAATATTATTTACGTATTTAAATGCCTATTAAGGAACTGTATTCTTGATCAATCAAGATTCGTAAATAATTATATAGGCAACACTACAACATGTTTGTCACGTAGACTCACTCTACCACTTTCTCATTTAAATATTCATGGCGACTTACCAGACCATATTCGTAACATACTTGTTGACAACACAAATATAATAGCATCATCTACATGCAAAAAATGCTAATAATAATGGAAGCCTTATTAATAAAAACACAAAAACCAACACGCAGTAATATCATCTCTGATCATGGACACAATATCAAAAAGTGAAAACATTATATAAATACATACATGCAGAAAACTATTTCTTCTTTAACAGTTAAAATATTTCATACTTGAAAATGGATAAATATATAGAAGAAAGCTCTCGGTAAAAAGAATATTCGGATAGTTTTTATATAATTTCTCATATGAAAAGAAAACAAATATTATATCGCATGAGAAATTGTATAAAAAACTAAATGAAAGCACCTTGTCTCATATTCAATGAAATGGACATGAAAGAAGAATTGCTGCCTAAATACACAAATATATATATATATATATATATATATATATATATATATATATATATATATATATATATATATATGTGCGTGTGTGTCTATGTGTTTGTGTGTGTGTGTATTTCTTGAATATTCCGGCTGGTGGATGAAGTTGGATATAAAATAGTGTTTAATTACAAAAAAAAAGTTCTACTCGAATATGTGTATCGATAAAAAATAACGTTAAACAAAAAAAAAACATGTCGGATTTATCCCGAAAAGGGATATATTTGATCGAAGTAGCTAAGTGGTTTTGGCGACAGTAACCACGTAGTACACGGTAGCAGTAATCGACTGGTACTCTTCGTAGACGCAGTTAATAGGTATAGACCAACAGAATAGCCAATGGCGTAGTCCAATGGGCGTCGTCATAGATTTAAACTATGTCGTACCTACACGTCCGTCTGTATTTATGACGGACACCAGCCAATCATATTCCAGTGAGGGGAAACTCAGGTGTATTGCATATTCCATTATATTACTTCAAAAAAATTATATATATATATATATATAATCTTTACTTCAGGAAACAGGTTTCTCAAGTCCAGCGCCTTCTATCGCTGTTTACATTATTAATGTGTGCTTCCTTGCTAAACTTTCGCTTGAAGTAGTATTGAATGCCAATATTTTGATTATGACATTATATTACCCTTCGATATGATATCCAATGGCAAGGATCGTTCTATAGGCAAGGTCGAATTTACTGCTTATAAACTTCAATCTTCCATGAATTTAGCACATTCATAACTGCTCATGGCGTATCAAATGTAAACAAATGACGTCATACATTAAGAAATGGACAAAGTCCGACAATTTTTATTTATTAAAGACATTTTTATGTTTAACGTTCTTTTTATAGATACAAGTATTTAAGTAAAAATGCCGAACGATCTTTGGTGGCCGAGAGGTTAGGCACGTCAGCGTAAATGACGGTTCCGTATAGGATGCAGGTTCGAATCCTGTCCAAGGACGAATATTTTCTATGAAAATTTCTCGGAAATTCAGGCCGGTAAATGTTATTTAATATTGTTTATTATAAACAGAGCATTTACTTAAATACTTGTATCTATAAAAAGATCATAAAAATGTATTTAATAAATAATATAGATAGATAGATACCTTATATATATGTGTGTGTATCTCTGTGTTAATATTTAATGTAGATGCTAGCATCGAATTTGTATAACTGTATTAAATATATATTTTCCAAATAATGCTTTTGTCTATATGAGTGCACAGACATTCACACAGACACAGACGCACATACGTGTGTGTGTGTGTATATATATATATATATATATATATATATATATATATATATGTGTGTGTGTGTGTGTGTGTGTGTGTGTGCACGCGTATATATCGTATTTTTGAAAATAGAATCAATGTTTATAATTGTCTGTCTGCACGATAATCTGTCCGCATCCATTTCACTAAAGCAGATAATCATCTTATTGTAAGAAAAATATATTGGCGTAACTTGGAAAGTTAATTGTTTCTTACTTTTATACTTACAGCACTAATCTCACTCAGTTGGAGTCTACAATCAAATTCCAAGTTTTCTTTCTTGTCATATAAGTTTCATTTTTCTCTTTCGTGTCTTCCTTGTTGTGAACTGATGAACCGCCAATTGCGAATATCCGCCGACTTGATGCGATGCACTTGCTCTGAAATATCACGCCTTCGTCTTATTGCCCATCAGCCTTATAGTTATATTGTCTAATCTACCGAGATCGGAAGCGCGGCATAATTGCGTATGTTCGTTTCGATGTCATTTTATCTAAATCTGGACTTTTTCAAGATTACAGGCCGCCATGTTTTCTTAGCGCTTCTTCAATTACTTGCTCTTGGCAGCTCAAGGCTACACCATCGTCGCACGTTCGATTGTAGCGCATGCGCGAAAGCAAATAATAATGCATCGTGTACATGAACTGGTATCAAATCTTCTAAAAAATTCGCTCATATTCTGTGAAATATATTTGTTATATTATATGCTCGGTGTATTTTTATTTCTTTCCTTTAAAATTGTTCGCCTTAGAGAAAGACGCAAAGTTTACGGTTTTGTTAAGATGAGCATCTAGCGACGTCCATTCATTTGACGGTTATAAACACTCATATACCCCTACACCCAAAATTGACGGATGACAGGCTGTATCACGTACAATTAGTAACCAACCAGATATCTGGATTCTATAAGATCCGACTTGATATGAAATTCATCATGTATTCGTCCAAATAGAATTTTTAACAAATAGAATGCCTCTATAGAGTGCGTTAAACACTAGTTAATACGAACACAAAGAAAACTTGAGTCCCTTACTAAGAAGAAAAAAAAATGAATATTCACTCGTATCAAGTAGCTGGATTGGTACCGCAGCAACTTCAAAGAAACGAAAGTCCCCTGCTATTAACAAAATACCAGATAGAGAGTAACCGCCAACTGATTATCTTCTTTTCGATTATTATATGTACGTACAAGATGAAATTCTCTTCCTTATTATATAGTCGCTCTTTCGCACATATACATATTTTTCTTTATCATTTCATCTATATAAAGTCACAATAAAAATCTTTGAATGGTAAACTTTAATACATTTTTAGATACAAATTTGTTTACTGATTTTTGTTTGATCGTTGTTATATAAGTTATTATTAAAAGTACCTACTGTTTTACTTTCTCGCTCATTCGTAATAATTTTGGAAAATGATATCTTTGTTCCAAATTCTTACAGTTTGTTCAGTTATTTAAAAAAAAACTATTCTTTCCCACGGGTTGTTATGTAACATATGTAGGAACAAATTAATATGTAAAATATTTTAATTGATTGCATATTTAGAATAAATCAGAAGACTCTTTGAAATGAATCTGTGGATAATGACAGTTCCTCAGCTACCACATCAAGCAAAAAGCGCTCCGTGTTATTGTAATATTTAGAATTAAAAAAAAACCTAAAATATGCTAATTATTTTTAAACAGAGTAGAATACGTGATTAAAATCTTGTTAGTCATCTTGGGTTCAATCGTTATTTAATTATGTTCCTAAAAATTAATTATAGATTTGTGATTTAATATTGAAGTATTTCCTTTTGTAATCATGTCTAATTTTGTTAGTAGTTATTTAGTTTATTAGTCGTTTAGTTTTGAGACTGTATACATATGTCGTGTCCACTAAAATATCAACTACAATATTTATAAACCAATCACACTCAATAAAATCATAGATTACAAATCAGAATGTTTGTTGTATTAGTCATCATACACACACCTCTCGCCGATGACCTTCATGACCTCATGTCAAAAACGACACCGTTGACAAACTCCAGACCACGGCAACAGTAAGAAACAATTCGTAATTCTCGTATCCGTTTTTATTATGAATCACGCACACACATATTGACTTTTTCATACAAACACACATATCACAACATTTTATTGTTTCTCACACACGTACACAAAAACAGTTTATATTTTATTTCAGAAACTTTATCAACCCAAACAAAAGACATTACTTTTCAATCTATTATTAACTTTTTGTATTCCTATCGTTATATTAAATCAATGTTTATTTGTTGAAACTACGTCGTCTTTTCTACTGAATTTTATTCCTTCAATGAAAAGCGTTTGATTATTTTAGACGGCCAAATTACGAGCGACCCTGTAACGATATTTTATTAATATATTGAATCCCGACACTACAAATTTTAATATTCAACAAAAAAACCGAGTAGTTGGAAGCTATTACCAATTTTCCGCAACCGACGTCACTAAGACAATTGCGAAGATTTATAGGCCTTATCAATTATTACAGGAGATTTATACCCAATTGTTCAGCGGTACTGTCACCTTTGACAAACCTACTAAAGAACAAGGACAAAAAGATTATGATACAGGAAGACACTCTAGAAGCATTCAACAATGCTAAAACAGCTTTAGCTAACTTTACTAAGCTGAATTACATCAAGGATAGCGAGGAAATTAAGCTTACCCTCACAACAGATGCTTCATCAACAGCTGTAGGTGCGGTTTTACACCAAATCTTAGACAAACATGTCACACCTATATCTTTCTTCTCCGCTAAACTAAATAAGGCACACACTAAATACAGCACATTTTCGAGAGAGCTATTAGCAATATATCTTTCTATTAAACATTTTCAGCACCTCCTGGAGGGCAGAGATTTCATCATATACACAGACCATAAACCATTAATATATGCATTACACACACATACTGACAAATATAATCCTCGGGCAATCAGACACCTAGATTACATTTCCCAATTCTCTTCAGATATGTAACAGGTCAAGAAAACATAGTGGCAGATGCATTATCACGTGCCACAATTGCTTCTTTAGATTCTAGTTCTTTGAACATCGAATTAATCGCTATAAAACAAACCACAGACACTACACTCCAAGAAGTACAACAAAGCACATCACTAAAATTAGTTGAACTACTTGTTCCATTCAGTGATACTAAATTTTATTGTGACATTTCACAAACTCAACCACGACCTTATATACCACCAAATTTGAGACAGCAAATATTCCAACATTTCCATACATTGTCTCACCCAGGAAAACGTGCAACTGTGAAGTTAATTACTGAACGTTTTGTCTGGCCAAATATGTCAACTGACATAAGAAATTGGACAAAATCTTGTTTATCATGCCAGAAGAACAAGATAAATAAGCACACCAAATCACCCGCAGGCACATTCAGCACACCTGATGCAAGATTCACGAACATACACGTTGATATTGTAGGACCTTTACCTTGTTCTCAAGGATATACATATATCCTTACTATCATAGATAGGTTTACTCTCTGGCCTGCTGCAATAGCAATCAAATATATTACAGCCACAGCAATAGCTAAAACTATCCTTACTGAATGGATCGCAATATTTGGTGTACCTTCAGTAATCACGACAGACAGAGGAGCTCAGTTCCAGTCTACATTATTTAGAGAGTTCAATCACCTACTCGGAACTCGACACATAAAAACTACAGACTATCATCCTTGTGCAAACGGAATGGTAGAACGTTTCCACAGACAGTTGAAGACAGCTCTAGCAATGAAACAAAACAAAACTAATTGGCTAGAAAACTTACCACTGGTACTTTTATCAATCAGAAACATTGTAAAAGAAGATTTGGGTGGTACACCAGCTGAAATGGTTTTCGGCACATCACTGACTCTACCTGGTCAATACTGTGATGACAACACGAATATTTTACCGACAACAACGTTTGTACAGGAATTAAAACATAGAATGTCACCATTAATATTTACACCAACACGGAAAGCAAACAAAAATACATACCTACCAAATTCTCTTTACACTTGCACATATATATTTATAAGAAATGACAGTGTAAAAAAGCCTTTATGTTCAAACTACTCAGGTCCATACCAAGTTATTAACAGAAAGGACAAGTGTTTCACCATCATGAAAAATGGAAAATAGGACAATATTGCTATCGATCGGATTAAACCGGCTTATGTCGATAACCAATTCTCACAGCAACTACAAAAAGAAACAAACATGACCATTCAGGCTCAAATATCACACAAAAGACGAATGAAAAAACATCCAACAAAACAAATGACACCTCACCAGAGACAATAGCAGAGAAGAATGTTACAACAAGATCTGGGAGACAGATGCATTGGCCAAAACATTACAAAACATATCTGAGATATTAAATAATTGTTTCCTACATATCATTATAAATAAATTTCTAATGATCTACAAGGGGCCTATGCCATGTCCACTAAAATATCAACTACAATATTTATAAACCAATCACACTCAAGAAAACAATTACATCTTAAAACACACCAATAAAATCATAGATTACAAATCAGAATGTTTGTTGTATTAGTCATCATCATTTTTAGGTAGATACCGAACAAATATCGTACGGACGTAGTAGGAGACATACCACGTGACTTCTTAGGGCCAATTAGGAATAAATAAATAATTTAATTCTGGAGCCGATATTGTTCGGAAAAAGTGTATAAAAACATACGAAATTCGTTCCCGAAACAATATACACGCCGCTGCCAGCAAGCTACACACACCTCTCGCCGATGACCTTCATGACCTCATGTCAAAAACGACACCGTTGACAAACTCCAGACCACGGCAACAGTAAGAAACAATTCGTATTTCTCGTATCCGTTTTTATTATGAATCACGCACACACATATTGACTTTTTCATACAAACACACATATCACAACATTTTATTGTTTCTCACACACGTACACAAAAACAGTTTATATTTTATTTCAGAAACTGTATCAACCCAAACAAAAGACATTACTTTTCAATCTATTATCAACTTTTTGTATTCCTATCGTTATATTAAATCAATGTTTATTTGTTGAAACTACGTCGTCTTTTCTACTGAATTGTATTCCTTCAATGAAAAGCGTTTGATTATTTTAGACGGCCAAATTACGAGCGACCCTTTAACGATATTTTATTTATGTATTGAATCCCGACACTCCAAATTTTAATATTCAACAAAAAAACCGAGTAGAAGGATTCCTACACATTTACTAGTTTCAGAATTGTTAATTTTTCCGGTTTATATTTGAGTCTAAAAGTCTTTACTTTTTAAGGGAACGGGTAAATATATGACGTTTATATTTGTGTCTATAAGTATTTATTTGGTTCGAAATCAGGTAAATATTTTTTTTTCATATTTGAGCTTATAAGCATTTACGTCATAGGAGATAATATTTTACGTTTATATTTTGTCTATAAGCATTTACTTGGTTTGGTGATAGGTAAATATTGTTTGTTTATAAGCTATTTGTCTCGAAGTATTAGCTTTTATTCTGGGTAGGTAACCATTGTTAGTTTATATTTGTCTCTAAAAGCATTTATCTATTTATAAAATAGGTAAGTATAGGTCGTTTATGTCGGAGTCTATAAGCATTTTCTTGGGAAAGGTAAGTATTGGCCAATATTATTTGAGTCAATAGCCTTTTGACTGGCTTGTGGTTACTTTTCGTAATATAACCTTCTAGGCAGTTGGAATATTCAAGCACCCTCTTGAAGTGCAGTAGGCTCCTTGATCTGTTAACTAAATCCATTTCTCCTTGTTCAGCAGGGAAGGATCAGAAAGAACCTCACATGAACAAAACGTTAGAAAATTCCTCAAATCAAAGGAAAAAAAAATTAGTTAATTTGCAGTGTAACACCTGCACTCAGTTCCTATTAAAAAATTTCCAGAAAACTTACATTTATGTGTAATTGTACATGCTCCATTCGAATCTGGCGCAATAAATTTGATAAAATCTACTGTTTTGGAGTTATCGACAGTGAAAGTTCGGATTCATTCGCGTCACGGGAAGCCATTACTGGCGTTGTTTGTATATATTCGCTGCAGAATAGCTATCAGTGTAAGTATCATTGCGCAAACTGAGCGTGTGTACGTAAATAGTTCTCGTGCGCATTAATTGAGGTAAATTTAAACAAAAAAGATCAGTTCCGAGCTTAGATTTCCGTAGTCTTCCGCGTTTAGCTTTCCGCGGCGAGTGTAAGCAAATAAGGCGAATAACGTCTGCCGCCAACGAGGCGAATGAATCCCAAATTTCACTGTCGATAACTCCAAAACGGTAAATTCTATCAAATTTATCAAGCCAGATTCGAATGGAGTATGTAAAATTACACATAAAAGTAAGTTTTCTGGAAATTTTTAATGCGAATTGAGTGCAAATTAACCAACAATTTAAACATATTTACAAGAAAATAATTTATTTGAAATTAATTCCACTAAGTTAATTACAGGTTATATAATGCCAGAAAATATTTAGATTGTAAGAATTATTTTTGATATAATAATGGTTTAGTGATACATGTCTAATTTCCCCAAGTTATTTTCAAGTAAATTAATAAAAGGACTCAACTGAAATTGGAAGTTCATTCTCCGATTAACGATTCTTAGCCATTATCCATTACATCACCGACACATGCAAACTTATAGAAACTAATATTCTCAAGTGGCTACCCATCTAGATACTAACAAGACTCGATGTTGCTTAACGATTCTTAGCCATTATCCATTACATCACCGACACATGCAAACTTATAGAAACTAATATTCTCAAGTGGCTACCCATCTAGATACTAACAAGACTCGATGTTGCGTAACGTCCGCTAGGTTCTTTTAAATGACGAATCATTACCGTAAGTACAAATATGCTTCCTCCGCTACACAGGAATTACCATGTTTCAATAACAGAAGCGAAAAACTTCAAATTTAATTATATAATTAAATTAAGAGCAATAGTTCTTTTTCCTCTTCAAGCGAAATGTGGAACCAAAATTTTGGATTCCAAAATTTTAGATTCGAAAATTGGCTTGAAGATGAAACAGAACCAATGCTTTTAATTTAATTATATAATTAAATTTAAATTTTTCGTTTTGGTTTTTGAAATATGGTAATTCCTGTGTAGCGAAGTAACTATATTTTTAAATCAGTTAATTTATTAGATTTATGGTCTGTCAATAGACATTGAGCACTGTTTAGTAAAAAATAAAAAACATCAGTAAGAACAGCGGATTATAAATCTTACTGTTCTTTCTTTTCTTACTATAGCATATTATATATATATATATATATATATATATATATATATATATATATATATATATATATATATATATATAAAGCATAAATAACTTTGTAACACTTTGGTATAAATGTATAGATTTTCATGTTTCTTATTTCAAAATATTTTAACAATGTTTAACTAGAGTATCGACGAATAAATAATGTCCGGTACTAAAATCGAATATTATTTTCTGAACAATCTAATATCTACTAAGAGTTACTAGTGGCCATTTGAGTAAAGTCGTAAGTGAGAAAGAATTGACTGCCAGTTTTGCAGAAATTTGATAAATGACCACAAAAAAAATCACTCGCGCAATGTAAATCAAACTTCATATAAGTTTGTAAGCTCATTAATAAAACATTAAACCAACAAAACTTTTTTCACACCGAGGTCACCATACAATTATTTGATAATCAGTTTGGGTCTGGTACAAGGACACGCACACACACACACACACACACATATATATATATATATATATATATATATATATATATATATATATAATATTAATGCTCTGTAAATTTACATTGAGCAGTATTTTGTAAAAATAAAAATATCTATAAGAACACCGGATTATATATCTTACTGTTCTTTCTTTATATATATATATATATATATATATATATATATATATATATATATATATATATATATATATATATATATGTGTGTGTGTTTGTGTGTTTGTGTGTGTGTGCATGTAACAACCAGTATGGAAATAACCCTTTTACAAATTTTCACACCAAGGTCACCATACAATTATTTACAATTATTTAATAATCGGTTTTGGTCTTGTACAAGGTCATATATATGACATTGGTTTGAAAAAAGTTTTGTTGGTTTAATGTTTTATTAATGAGCTTACATAATTATATGAAGTTCGATTTACATTTCGTGAGTCATTTTTTTTTTTTTTGTGGTCATTTATCAAATTTTTGTAACACTGGCAGTCAATTCTTTCTCACTTAGGACTTTACTCAAATGGCCACTAGTAACTCTTAGTAGATATTAGATTGTTTGGAAAATAATATCCGATTTTAGTATCGGACATTATTTATTCGTGGATACTCTATTTAAACAGTGTTTAAATCTATTGAAATAAGAAACATGAAAATCTATACATTTATAATAACGTGTTACAAAGTTATTTATCCTTTTGTGATGAAAAAGCTAAAGGTGAATACATCAATAAATCTTTGAATGCAGTTTATGTCTCATATGTGGAACAGAATGTCCTTTTGCTTAAAAAATTCTCGAGGCGTTAAATGTGTTGTCAGTGAGAGCGAGAGATAAGGGAGTATGGTGTGTGGCAAAGCCTTGTATTCAATCTGTGAACTTCTTCAGTGTCGTTCTGTGTTCGGGTATTTTCATGAGGCAAAATAGTAGCTCAATGATTAACCAGTACCGGTAATATTTTGCTTAAGTCAGTCTACATCTCATCCAGTTACTGCCAGTAAAATTCGAAGTTATAACCTGGTTAGATTCTAAAAATCAGCACTTGATAATGCCAATGGCGCACCACCACACAGTCATAATAATTTCTTGTTGGTGCAATTCCAAAGTGTTATGGTGCTTCGTTTGGACCGAGTGTCTTCGATTGTCATAAATGAATCATTTTATCATCACAACTCACTATTCGATCAAGAAATGAATCATTCGAATTTCGTATCTTTGACTTCATGTAGAATTCATGTAGAACCCACTTCCCACAGTTCCTCACATTGTTAATTCTCTAGTTAATTCTCTTGTCAGAGTTACCTCCTCCTTAATTCCCAAATTGTCACTCGGTGTCACTCTCCTGTACTATAAATACTGGGCGACTTCATGCCTCGTTCTCTTTCCTTCAGGCCTCGTGCCGCATTCCACCTCGCGTAAAGGTGAGATAAATCCTCTTTTTCATTTCTTCATTTCAGCGAGTACAATGTTGTGTCAGTTCTTTGATGAATGTTCGTATTTTGGTGAATGTTCGTACGTACGTGTATGTGAGTATAATGTTCATGGCGTCTCCCAGAAATGAGAAGATGCGAATCTTCTAAGTCGCTATAAATAAGAGCAGGTACTGCCTTCTGGAGAGTGAAGTTTCCAGCAGTTAGCTATGACAGTTCAACCGAACATACTTGCTGTAGTACTCTCGTTTATTATATGTCTATATTTCTGAGATGAAGTATTATGTACATTATTTACATTATCCGGACTAATGTCCTCATCTTTGTCGCTATATTTGAGCTCTGGTAAAAACATAAAATGATAACAGCAAAATCGCAATATGAGCACTGGTAAAAATGGTTACTGATGACATTAGGTTTATAATAGCCAGTAATTTATACCCAGATGTTCTCAAGGACACATCGCACAGTGGATAAAGGCGTTGGTTAGATCCAGGACAGGACCCTGGAAACTTAACCTTCCAGAAGGCAGTACCTGCTCCTGTTTATTCGTGCGAGTGTAGATTACCATAATAGGCATTCAGAAAACAATGACCGATTTTAGAATAAAGCATTTAATAATTTCTGGCGAGCTTTATTATAATAGTTTCACTAACAGGACCCAAATTAGTGTGAGTTCAATACCTGGTTAAGTCAGTGGAGAACTTTCAGAGGGAAAATTAGAAGATAACTGATAACTGACATTCATTAAACATGGCACGTGGAACTAGAACAGTCTACCTCAGTGAGCGAAATAAAGGGTTCAGTTCGACATTCCAACCACCTGAAGAAGACCGGAGCGTACAACGGCAGAAACGTTGTAATAAATATGGCGACAAAAATGAGGACAATAGTCCGAATAATGTAAATAATGTACTCTCGTTTACATATGTTTGTATTACTGTTTCTGTTAATATATTTGTTTAACTCAATTCCTCTCTTGTGTTTTTATTTCTCGCCCTAACAAGGCAACAACAATATCCTAATACAAATAAAACAAAGGTGTTGTTATTATTTCATCATTAAATATACTCTGACGTGCATAACTTAATGTAATTGAATGCGTATGTATTGACAGTTGTCGCCAGCGTACCTTGACTTCAAAATGCCATTGTTCAGCTCACGATACCGGGCAAACATCTTACCTGTCTCTAATACTGGAATACTTTTCATTTTAATATTTCCACCCAAGACAAAGCTTTACAGGCCATTGACTTTCAAAGGGTTACTGAGAATGACTGAGATAAGAACGATAATAAAAGAACATGATTCTCGCAGATAGAAAACAACTGAAAATACATAACTTTGTCCAATATATCACAGATTCATTCGTTTCGAGGTGACGGTAGGGCTCGATAGTGATGCGGTGTCCCTGAGGCTATGGACCGCAGTTGTCAACAAGGCAGTGTTTAGTGCGTACATGTATAAATTGGCTATTGTCCTGTGATTCCTACACGTTACTGCGTAAAGAACTTTCGCATCAATTAATGGAATCTATATACACAAACTTGTTTATTTGAGCAGGATAATGCATCGTGTCACCGGTCTGAAGTTGCATGAATTTGTTTGGGGTCATTATAGTGATTTCGGACGAATGTTTTGTTCACTGTGTTCGCTCGACATGAGCCGTGACAATATATATCGGGGTGCGCTTCTGTGGTGTATTTATTCGCAAGATCCTTGCACTTATAAATATTTAGGCACCTTAAAATGACTTTTCGCACGTACCTCTTCTAATGAAACTCTGAACTTGTCATATAATGATATATGAATTGTATAGTTGTTGATGGTTTCGCCTAAATTTTTATTCCAACTTATTACTTCAATAACGACAAGATATACTGAATAAATATAAACAAAGAAAATATTTTCAGAACATTTTGAAAATAGAAGTGAAAAGGTAAATAGAAAACTTTCAGTCGGTAACGATCACTGCCTTGATTCAGCCAAAGCTTGTTCTACCAGAGCGCGATTTGTCTTTTGACTGTAGCCTTTCTGTGGATGATAAAGTAACTCATTACACTAGGATAAACTGCTGTAAACTGAAGAATAATTTAGCCTGTTTTAAATTCGTTGTCCTTCTTCTAGATAGGTTGCACTTCTAAGTTGATGAATCACAGCCTTCTCTGCTATTTAATCCATATGTTTGTCGAAGATACTGATTTGCACTTTTACCTATGTTATGTGTGCGAAAGTGAACGCAAAAGCCACGGACGGATTTTGAAAGCGTCTAGCTGATTCCACTTTCCACGCTGATAACCTCTATGCGCTCGTCGCATGTTTATTACCATAGCTCAAACAAATTCCTCTCTTCAAATTAAAGAAATATAACTAAACCTAAATGGAAATCTTGTATAAATGGCCATTCAAAGAATTTCAGGAACCAGGGAACGTGAATATCCCCCCCTCTCCGATGTTTATATGCTCGACAAATATGTACGAATTAGGCTTCAAAATTCACAAAGATAAGAAATAAGCCTATGATAATATGATGTGTCTGTGTTATGTCATTGTGCGTTTTACAAGCTGAAAAAGATTCAGCGAAATACTGAACAAAATAGCAAAGGAAATAGTAAGGATAATGGTAATATATACTATAAAGAAACATTTATGTTATATTAACTGTTTCTTTATAAGGAAATATTTGGTATTCATTGATCGAGCCGCCATTAATATTATAGATTGTTTTTTTTTCACGGAAGTTATGTTTCTCTATTCCAGTAGCTATCGTTTTATTTTTTTCTATAATTGATAGAGAGATTCCTTTCTAACCTTTCGTTTGAAGTAGTGTGGAATGCCGACATTTTGATATTTTCTGTTTAAGTTACAAGAAGTATCCGTTTTACTTGTTGCTGTTGTTATTGTTATTGAAAATTTTCAAGTAATGCCGTTTCTGGTAAAGTGCTTTGTTTGTGATTCTCTTGCCCAAGTCGACAATGTTTGCAAAAGAATGACCCACGCTGAGATGGTTTGCAATCACTCAAAGTCATTTTTCAACATTGATCTAAAAACTTGTGAGCAGCTGACAGTTTAGTTATTTCTGAACGAAGTCGACGGGTAGAGGAAGCAGATCGACTGTTTTCTCTGACCCTCCTTTTGAAGAAAATCGGAAATAATTTTTTTCATTCATCACGCATCTAAATGTTTAATGTTTATCTGAACTAATGCCGCTAATGTGTAAAATTACTTGTTCTGTTACTCTTCTACAAGAAATCTTTGGGTGATGAATATTCATCTATCGCTACATAATAGCTTAGCCTCTTGTTAAAGAAAAATTATCAAAGTTATTATGGTTACGTCTGTCGTATATTAAACATTCTTTCTCGACAGCCCAAACAGATTATTCAAAGATTTTCTTGAAGGAATAGGGCTGTATACAGTGAATTGGTATTCAATGCAGAAGATAGATGGGTAAGCATATGGAGGGTGAAAATTTGTTTTTGTACCACGGAAAGTAGAAATAGCCCACTTTCTAGAATATTAACGGAGATCTTGAAAATGAAGCCTGTATATATGATCCCGTCTTCATTTATAATATTGCAAATCCACGGAATAATCTACATATTCAGTTTCAGGTGCAAATTCTTTAATTTTTAGACGAGTAACAGCTATAAAATGTTTTAAAAATGAAATTCAATCTTTTTGGATGTCTAGACGCGAAAATAAGTGTGTCACTTTCCTAGTAGTACAGAGCATATACACAAAAGCAAATGCTGAGTTGGGAACAAAATATGTCGAAAAGCATAAAATACTTCTTCCAGAAAGGAGCCCTTCGAGCCGAAATTGATTGAGGAAAAGCAGAATTTTAATTCGAGAAGATTGAACTTCAACCATACTCTAATTTAAAAATCTTCAACGGTTTCGAAGCACCGACGTTTATAAACAGACGTTTTGCCACATAATATCTATCTATAAAAGGCAGGATGTGTGTGTGTGTGTGTGTGTGTGTGTCTAACGAATGCACGGCCGCAATTTTTAACGGATTTGTACCAAAATTTACATGCACATGCTCCAAGTTAGTGGGAAGGCCAAGACCGACTTTGTATTTCCCAACTACCATCGATAGTGGAAATAATCGATTTTTTCATGCTTCTACGGCAGTTTCCATGTAGTTTGCGGCCATTTTCTACTGGCCAGATTGAGAGCCTATATCTGGCTGCCACGAATAGGCTGGAAGATTCTACTGGCCAGCGTGAGAGCCAACAGCTGACTGACACGAATGTTAACTAGCATGCTAGCATGCAAAAAAATCGATAACTGCATTCCTCACAAGTGGGAAAAATTTAAATCTGCATGCCACTTTACTCCAATTGACTCATTCGCTTGCTTAAACTAAACGTTGATTCTGATCTCGCAGAACTGGGTTGGGTGTGAAAAATTATTTGTTGTTAACATTCTTTTTTCATTCGGTTTTTCCAGTTACGAGACCTTTTTTAAAGCTGATCGTTTTGTGTTCATTTTGTTTAGTTCTTTTTTCGTAACAGATTTAATGTTTAATATAGAGCTCAGAAAAAAATGCAGTGTGAGATAGTCAAGAAGTAAGGCATGTAGCAACATCAGCACGGCAAAGGGCACTCCTTTAAAGGCAAGGAAGGGCAAAAATATTTTAAGTTAAATGATAGCGATTGCTGTATGAGTCGTACGATTTTTGAATCAAGCCCGGGCAACGCCTGTCCATGCTGCTAGTTAAATAATAGAAAACAGAATTGAAAAAACCATAAGTACGGAATTTGAGGTCAGTGCGAGGAGGAGGCCAACCGTTTACCCCGAGGCGAGTGCTCCTTCTATTGTGAATGCCGACTAGCTCCTCTTACGGGCGAGGGATGGCCACTTCGACAAATAGGCGTTGTCACATAAGGCGTTATATCAGGTGTTAGTGAGTGGGTCTGTTCAGGCGTCTGATTGGAATTGTCCCAACTGCGTCCTCTGCGGTGAGTTAGTGGAGACCCTGGGTCACGCCTTCTTCTACTGCAAGTTCGTAATCCCGTTGTGCAAGTTTATTGGAGACATCATGTTTCGCATGCTGCGCGGAAAGTTCTTCCTTGAAGCCAGTTCTCTTTGTGGCAAATACTGAGCACTATGTGTTATTATGCTTACTAGGTGTTATGCGAATTGTGATATTGACGACGCGACAGAAGGACTTCTATGGAGAAGATAAGTTTACCTCTTCCGAAATTATCTTATTCTTTAAGCATCAGGACGGATAGCCGGCACCTCTCTCCATCAGAACTTTGCAAATGGTGAGTGAGTCTGGCGTGTATCTGTCGAGTGAAACGAGTTGACTTAGAGTGGCATTTTGATGCCGGTTAGACATCAGGATATTAGGAACCTTGTATTAATAACAGTTCCACCCACAATAGATTAGTTTATGTTTGTTTTGTTTTTGTTTGTTTGTTTGTTGTTTTTTTTTGTTTGTTTTTTTTTAACTGTTAACTAAGCTAGGGGATGTATGCTCATTGGTCCCTTTTATTTCTGTCCCCACTTTATTTAATTCAATTCCCTATCCTCTCCCCCATAAGGAGACCAGAAAATTCAGTTCTATGGTAAATGTGGGACACTTTTCTTTTTTTATCATTTTCTCGAGTTTGTTCTTTCGTAAATGTTGTCGTTTCTGAATGTGCATATGTGTATATTTCGTCGAATGGCTGGTTTTTAATTCATCCAAGTTCAGCGTTAATTTTAGACAGATAAATTATATTTCTGCCAGAATTAAGGATTATTGTTGTTTTTATTATTAAGACCATTTCAATTACTTTCTTGAATTCGTAGTATTATTGCTTATTGTAAGTACTCATTGGGGATTTCATTTTTCAATGTTGTTATTCTATTCCCCAACACCGACAGACAAATTATACATATGGGGACTAGTTAGGACTTAGAGACTGTCAGGTGTTACGATGGTTGTATTAAGAGTGGTAAGTACGAATGTAATATTTTGCTACAATGAATATTGTATATTTTGATTGGGTCATTGATTGTGCCTAGCTAAGTTTAAAATAAAATAGTTGATGACCAGACATCTCCATCCCAGTTTATGACACATCCTTCTGTTATTACAAAAATTAATATTAGTCCGTTGGTGTCAAAGAGAATTTCTAATGACGTCAACGAGACATGATATTATAAAAGCTAGTAGTGAGTTATAACATATATATATATATATATATATATATATATATATATATTGTAAGTATATAAATACATATATAGGTATATATGCATGCATATGTCAAGATATATACGTACATAAATAAATAAAATAAGAACAAAAGCATATAAATAATATATGTAATAAATAAATAAATAAATAATGATAATATAGCGAAGAAAACGGCGACTTACCTCGTCAAACCAAGCGACAGCGTGTCGCGTGTATTCTACGACGGAAGAAGTGGCGAAAAAGAAGATTACTTACCAAACAGAGGAGCACGTATTCCGCATAACATGCTGAAAATGGAATAATTGAATTAAAGAAAAAAAAAACAAGTCAGTCGCAGCAGTCGCTATAAAAGTATTTTGATATGTAAATTACGGAACATCCTATCCCAGCTGTCGACGAATGAAAAAAAATAGGTTCTGCAGATAAAAGCAGTTGGTGTTCTCGATTCGGGGCGAAAAATTCGGTCATTTTTGTTTCGGCGTTTGTTAGAGTGTGAGTATTTTTCTGACTAGTTACACGCATTGTGATTTGAAATAGTACCGGCGAATCGTGTTTTCAGCATTTCTTTCTGCCCCCGATATTCGAGTCTGTACTTACAGTGATTTTTCTTTGTGTTGTGGAAGTAATCTGCGACAAATACTTCCTTTGCTTTCAGAACGCTTACAGATAATAACAATACAAACAACGTTGCTGATAGTATGATTATGAAATAATAAACAAGCATGAACATTAAATGCATTACAGTTAAATAATAAAAGTAACAAGAGTTATACAGGGTGTTTCAAAAAGAATACGCCAAAATCATCACGTGATGTGTCAAAAACGAAAAAAATTACAAACCTCTAGCATGAACACATGTGTTGTATATACATTCAAGTTTTATTTCATGTTTTATAAGTGCTCAATGTGGCCACCACCGGCAGCGTGGACAACATCAAGCCGATATGAGAATTCCTCCCAAACGCGCCTCAGCATGTCACGGTCCACCGTGTTGATTACAGCTGTTATTCGATCTTTCAAGTCATCAATACTTGCTGGAAGTGCTGGAACATAAACTTGGTCTTTAACATAGCCCCACAAGATAAAGTCACACAGAGTGAGGTGCGGGGATCTGGCTGGCCGAGCACAGAGAGCAAGGTCTTTAGCACCTCTCCTCCCAATCCATCGCTGAGGCATGTTTTCAATCAGATAAGCTCTAACCCCGAGATGCCAATGGGGTGGTGCTCCATCTTGCTGAAAAATGAAGTCATTCGAATCTGCTTGCAGTAAAGTGAATAGCCAGTTTTGGGTGCTCTGTTCCCCAAATGCACACATTGTGACGATTGACTGTGCCTCTCAAATGGAAATTCGCTTCGTCACTAAAAACTAAATGGGAAAAGAGAGTTTCATCACCTTCCTCCATCTCCAGCATTGACTCACAGAATGTCCTCCGCATCACCTTGTCATAATTAGTAAGTGCTTGGACGAGGCTTAGTTTGTATGGTTTCATGTGTAATCGTCTCTTTAACACATGCCAGACAGAGGTATGAGGGAATGGCAAGCTGAAGACTTGCTCGACGTACGGACTTACGTGGGCTGCTCTCAAATGCATCATGAATCCTCTCCACGTGCTCCTCTGTAACACGTGGTCTTCCAGGGCTCTTTCCTTTGCACAGGCACCCACTCTCTTTAAACTGTTTAACCCACCGTCGTATGCTCTCACGATGGGGCGGATCAATGCCGAATTCTGTTCTGAATGCACGCTGCACCTTGACAATGGCGTTTGGTTTCGCGAACTCAAGCACGCATAATGCCTTCTGCTGAGGAGTCGCCATTTTAATTGATCTTCCCACAATTCAGCTGCACCAGAAGCGGTGAAACTGACACCTAATCAAACTTTGATAAGTACTCTATCAAATAACCACTGATTGAGTCCACTACAATGCTATAGACCTGAAAAAACAGCGTAATGATTTTGGCGTATTCTTTTTGAAACACCCTGTATATTAAAGATATCAAAAAATATTAATGTGAATACTGAATAATATGAGTAATCGCATTTGTGGACCCCGGGACCGATTAGACTATAACAATCTGGGTCAACGTCCTTCAATGGAAACTTGGCTCTATGCAAGCATGTGTTCTTGTTTAAGAGTTTGGATTGTTCATATATTTTTAGGATCATTAATTTTTCAGAATTAGTTACCTCTGCCGCCTCTCTCGCTGAAGGGCTTAGCTTTCGTTACGTCGTTGTCATATTTAATTTCAACTTTATAGACTAACGATTCGGTCATCCATCTGCCGTTTAATGGGCGGGGTTTGTTTTTTCGGCTGTTGCATTCCTTAGTTGCGGGGACGTTACTATTTTGTAGTTTGTTGAAATGTTTGTTCAGAATCAAACAGTTGTGCTATGATATATACTTGTCGATGTTTTGGTAACAGCTGTAGCTAACGTTGATGTTGTTTTTGTTGAAAATCTTATTTAGCATTGGAGAATGCCTGAAGTGTTTATAGCTTTATTTTTTTTTAAACTTCCGATATTAGTTTAACATTTTGGTTGAAGAGCGGGTTAAATCATATTATATTGCGTTTGCGACATTTTGGTTTGTTGACGTCAGTATGGCCTTTGACTAAGAATTCAAGTTTAATAATATCGTTACTACGTTCTAGTGCTTCTACATATTTGCCTTGTTTGTCAAATGTTTGTCGAAAATATACTTATTGCTAAAGTTGAAGGACAACTTAAATTGGACAGATTTAAGCAAGTTATTTAGTATTGTAGGTTAGTGATTAGATTGTTTGCTGATGCATCTATGGTTGTATAAATCTTTAGTATATTGTTCATAAAACCCATTAGATAGGTTAAATGATGCATCCAGGAAATTAATTATTTATTTGGTGGTGGTGGTAATCTTATATATATATATATATATATATATATATATATATATATTTCATTGAACAGACAAAGTTGTTTGATTTAGCCCCAATTGTTATTTTTATCCGAGCGCTTTCGGCTATCCATTTAGACATTTTCAAAAAAGAAATATATTAACTGTTAACAAGAAATTGTTTTTATATGTATATATGTATTTATATAATGTTTTCCTATTCAAAACACGGTGAAGATATTGGGTCCATGTACATAATTGATAGTTCCTTTTTTTAATAATTTTCTTAATTCTAGTATAAAAAATGCACAGCACCAGGTGGCAATGGCCCCCAAAAGATTAATTATTAAAAAATTTAAAACCGCCAAACTTATAGTTAAAAATAATAATTCAGCTCTTAGAGCTAAAATAGGGTAAATATTATTTACGAGTTTAAATGTCCATTAAGAAATTGTATTCCTGAGCAATCAAAATTCGTAAATAATTATATAGGCCATACTATGTTTTTTAAATGTGTTAAAATTTTATGCTCTGAAAAATTTTAAATAGCCGCCAATTTTTAGAAGGTCATGTGATACAGGCACATACTTTGTGTTCAATGAATTTATATCCAAATTTCATTATGAGGCTGAAAATGTATATGATGCCGTATCACATAACTTGTAAGAAATTAAAACTCAATAATCTTTTTATTAAGATTATTTATTTGAATATCCCAAAAGAAAAAAAAACATTATATCGCATTACCTAGAGTTAAAGAGAAATATATGAGCGGCAAAAATCTCAAACTGAGAAATATTCTTATCCGAAAAAAAAAAAATGTGGGCTCTATTTGCTTAATATATCCATCTTTATGGCATTTTATTTCACTTAGCATTAACTCAGAAAAATCTATTCTTACACTCCGGAGGTAATTTTCCGTGTGGGGGATCACATTCTTAGATTTTGCAAATCGATTTTAGCTGAATAAAAATTATGAAGAGCCAAGATTATTAACTCAATTACAACAAATTCTTAGCAAATTTCTACAGTGACAAGCTATCCAGAGGAATATTTTCAAAAGATGAGCCAACATTGACATTTTCTAAGAGCAGCTTAGATGTGATACAAGGCTGTAAGCATGGGACACCCAGAGAGGATTGAACTCACTACCCAGTTTTAATGATTCTAGCTAGACAAGCTTGCTAACCGTTACAATACGTCGAGGTGCCCAAAAAGGTTCAAATTTCTTAATAAAAAAACGCTCTTTTACACTCAGTAGTTTGTAAGTGCTACTATAGGTGTTGTATTTATCAGCTTGAGCAACGAAGTCGACAGTTGACAGGTTCACAAAAAGACTGGATTTAATAACACGGGTAAATAAATGTCGATGAGCAACATTAGTCCTGTTTGTCGAGGTGTAAACAAGTAAAATGAATATCGCTGTAGAAAGAAAGCACTTAATATTATGTTTGAAAAGGGTTACAAATTCTTTAAAGTGTTGTTTATTTTGTTAATATAATGCATAGAATTTCATCTCCTTGTCCGGCAAATCTTTGGAACCATAAAAAAAAAATAGAAAAGATAATAGAGGTTTACGTTTAAATGAAGTGAAACGCATTTGCTGAAACAAATAAAAAAAAAAAAAGAATCAAGTTAAAAATTAGTCAGCTGCAAGGAAATAATGTTCAATCAAAACCTGCAAGAAGTTTTGGTGGTATCGAAGTATTTTAGAGTTTCTAGGCAACGGATTTCAGGGCAACAGTTTAGGATTTCAGCCAATCGAATTGGCTCTATACATTAACCACACTCTATAATTCGTATTTCGCTGTTAACCTTGGTTTGTTTACCGACATATCAACACTTTATGTGTCAGTTAATGTGGTAATTTAATTTTCTTGTGAACTTTGAAGTAATAAAATGTATTATTCTGCTTTCATAACTAAATACATGGTAAATACTAAGCTTTTGTACAATAGTCATGTTTATGTGGAAATAATATCTAGATGCCTGCTTTATGTTATAGATTTGTTGATGTTATATTTTGGATTACAGTTTGATTAAAAATAAATTGTAGGCTATTATGTGGTTTAATGTCATGAAAATCCACTCATGTTGGTTGTTTGGTAGTATTTTAATTTGATTTAGGGGAATACGCTACAATTTGTTAGTATTTGCATATTATTGGTAATCTTAATTATTATAAAACACAGATTTTGTGTGTGTCTGTACGTTTATATATTGGATCGGATTTCCTACATTTTTCCACCGATTTCAACATAACTTCACAGAACTACGTAAAATTACCTTGCGGTGGTTCTGACAGCACCAAAAATTGGAAAAACACAATTGTTTTTGCACAAAATCAATTTGAAAACACGATTAAGAGGCATTAATCAGAGGGGGACAACTCATTTCAAGTTATACTTATTAATATCGAGTTATACTTATTATAAAACCCAAGTTGTGTGTGAGTGTGTGTGTGTGTGTGTTCGTTTATATATGGGATCGGATTTCCTACATTTTTCAACCGATTTCAACAAAACTTCACTTTTTTCTGGCAGGTAGTGTTTCTTATTATCTTGCATGCTTTTTTCTTTATTTTTACATTCAGAATGCTTTAAAAATTCCATTTACAAGACAATTGTTTATAATAAAATTCTATTCAATCGGTAGACTCATAACGATTGAAAACGATGTTTTTGTTTGAGTTTGGGTTTGACCAATTCGTAAAAAAATAAAATAAAACTAATTAAGACATGCGTGCCCGTTAACCTTAAACAATAATCTTTGTCAATTTTATTTTTCAGTCTTTATGATGGTCGATACTTGGTCTATCTCTTACTATTACATCCACGGGCAACGCCGGGCTCTACTGCTAGTTTTATTATAAATAGGTATTGTTGGGAATTTTATTCTAAATATGTATTCTTTAAAACATTTCAGCCTAAACAAGTCGGTAATACCACTAGCAAGCAAGGGGTTACAGAGAGTCAAAGTAAAAGAAAATAGGAATGTTTGAGGAAAGGATAAAAATAAATACGGGGATCAAGATCAAATCATTAGACAATGACGATTGACATTACTTTTAAAATTGTGAAGATTATATTTATCAGGGAAACAAGGAAGAGGAAGGGAGTTCCACTGTCGGGAGGTGCGAGAGAAAAGCTGTTGGAGTAGCAGACTCGGTTACATTTACCTGTATCGACAGTAAAAGTGTGGGACTAAGATGCCAACCTAGTAGCACGCATTTAAGCGGGCTACTATTCAGTTTGGGTACCAGTGAAAATAGCTCGTCAGAGTAGTTGCCATGAAAATATTTATAGAAAAAGATAGAGAGAAACCACATCACGTCTGTCAAAAAATAACTGGAGTCGAGATTGTTGGTAATTTTTTATATGAAAATGTATGCTGGTATTTTTACTATCAGAATATATTTTTTTATACTTTAATAGTGTTTTGTTTTTGTTTGGAGGTGGTCAATGTACCCATAGCTCGGATCATAACAGGTGTTACCAGCCCGGGCCAGGGTTTACCTGGGAACAACAGCAACTGAAATGTGGAACCACGCTTCTAAAAACCTGCAATCTCTCATTCAGAGAAGACTTGCTGCCAGATGTATTTTATCATTATACACATGACTACAAAGTATGTTGATATTTTCTAACGAAATCGGACTATGTAATATGAATATCTCTCTAGAAAAGAGTAAAAACAACTCTCAATATCTCGTTTTTCTAATATAACAAGGATAAGTTTCATTATTTGGTTGTTTACTACACAAATAAATTTTTCTATCCGTTTAAAGAACATGGCTTGTTCTATAATTTTCATTTACTAGCTGTTGTTGATTTAATTTTGCAATTAAAAACGAATATGACCAAATATTTTCAAACATTCGCCATCTAAACGTAATTTATGAGTAACGACACTGAGTTCTGAATGATCTTCGTCTAAGAAGGAACCCACACGTCTCAGTTTTTTTTAACATACGTACATTGATTTAAACCTTTGAACCCTGACCACCTCTTTACTGGTGATAGAGAAAAATGACTTAATACCCAGCCACGGGTGGATAAAAACTTGCCTCGTGTTTTGCTATTCTTGTGCATCAAGTGAGGCAGAACCTGCTGGGTAGATTGGCATACAAAGAATGACTTCTTGCGGTAATGTGAAGGTATGCAATGGTTAGCTTAAATGGTTAAATTTAACCGTATGTTCTATGCTAACAGCTTATTCTGTCACACTTATCTCTTGTGGAACTCTCTTCCACGTTGTTGCTTCCCAGTCTACATTGAGCTTCAAAAATGTAAATGCAATGTCAATCGTTATCTACTGTCTTGTTCTTGTTCTTTTATTTTTCTTTCTCCTTAATAGTGTTTTTTTTTTTTTTTTTTTTTTTTTTTTTTTATTCCGTAGCAATCAATAATCCTTTATGTCTTTGTGGCTTTAGTGATTATCTTGGGAGTGAAATAATTAAAAATATGTTATTGGGATTTTGAATAGATCACTTGAATAAAAATACATGAAGGCTCTTTCTTCTTATTCAGCTGTTCATGATAGAATATATCAGCTAATAATCGAGTCAATTCTTTCTTGTAATATCTCTTGTATTTTCAACTGAGTTGAATAAAGAAAGGACGAAGAAGAGTGCGACCGAATCGACGTAATCATCATAACTAAGATGGAGACTCCGAAACCTGTATATAATGTAATTCCTTGTTTGGGGGCACTCGATAAAAAATGAAAAAGTCGAATAAAGCCTTATGGAGATAAGCTTATTTTAACCTTTTTACCCTAAACAAGTCAAACATACTGCTAAGACGGAAGGGTTACTGGAATTGAATTGAATTGAAAGAGAATGATAATATTTTAGTCATAAGAACGAGAAATAAAAGAACAAGATTCCAGGAGACAGATGATGGAGATTGGCGTTGTGATTAAAGTTTTGAAGATTGGTGGGAAGGAAGCCAGAAACCGTAAATGATTTCCACAAGCGAGAAGTGCGAACAAAAAAAAACTATTAGAATAGAGCATACGGTTTCATCTTGGTAGTTCAGGAATAGAACGATAAGATCTAATTTAGTAGCAAGATTAAATGTGTTCGGTTGAGGCGGAAGGACATCTCAACAGAACAATTAGCATGAAAATATTTATAGAAAAAAAAGGAAGAAACTACTTAAAATCGTTTTGTTGGAATTGTGACATATTTCATAACGGAGCTATATGAATTGCAGATTCTTCCTTGACGGCCAAAATTATCTCATTTATATAATCATACTCGCATTCATTTTGATATGACGCAGTACCAAGCTGATCAAATATTTGCCAGGAGATCAGATTTTTGAGAGAAAGTAAAGATAAAGAATAGTTAAAAAAAAAAGCAAAAGAAAGACAGATATGATTATCTCTTGATCCCTGACGTGTTGTGCGCATTCAGTTTAATTTCTAACCTGATCAAATGTCAAATATACCCCTAGGTAATGTTCGGAACTAACAAAAATCTAATAAACACTTAGTCCCAATTCAATTGTTTCACACTGAGTTTACACTTATTTAAAAAGGCTTTATTTCAGTTGCTTTTTGTAGAAACAAAGGTTACTTGTTGGCTTAAAGTTACTTGTTGGTTTACAGGTTTAGAGTTGATTTAAAGCCAAGAATTCAAAACCAGCGAATCGTGTTCAAATCCTTAATCATATTGATTGACTGTCTGCCTTTAATTCAAACTAAGAATTAATATTAATATTCAACGTCCAACGTCCATGTATTCCATCTTTCTTTACATTATCATGTCGCAGCAATATTTTATAGCAATTAATTTGTATTTCTGAAACAATGCTTACAAAACTATCAACAGAAATTTAATTATATTTATAAGCCGGATTTCCACAGATAAGAAGTGCGAGCAAAAACTATTAGAATAGAGCATACGGTAGTTCAACAACAAAAAGATGAGACCTAATTTCCAATCTAGTTGTAGGATTAAATTTACACCCTCGAGGCGGAAGGAGGAAGGCGCAGCAGAACAATTAACCTGAAAATATTGGTTGGTGCAAAAAATAATGTCGGTTTTTGACGTTAAAAAATACGTCAAAAACCGACATTATTTTTGCTCCAACCTAATATTTGTAGAAAAGGCAGAAGAAAACTACCTAAAACGATATCCAATTCCTACTAATAACCATAATACGTTACTACAATATTTATAAGCAGTTTTATTTAGTCATATATACGGCCTATATTATTTTATTATCTCTCGCTTTCCTTGAGACTATTCTCCCAATGTCTGACATCTTTCTAGGTTTTTGTAAATCTTTCCGTTAAGAGAATTCTGCCGGGAACCAAATATTCGGTAATCCAAAAGTGCAAATACCGATTTTATAAGTTATTTGGGGCGATATACCAAGCCAATACTTAACTTGAATTGCTGAATTCAGTCTCACAGAGGTATCTGACACTTAAAACTTTTAACCCCTAGCTTGAATTGGTATTATAACTGAAATCATCATCAAAATGAGCAGCCAAATTGCATATACGATAAATGAACGTAGCCAACTATGGACAAATTTGTCTTTGGGAAATTATTAACTCAAATATTATCCCCAGCTTAAAGTGCCGTAATAAATCTGCTGTGACAAGATTAAATTAATATTCCACTCATTTTTAAAATGTTAATAGGTATTGCGTCTTATACAAAGATAAGGCATAATAATAAGAATACCTAAATAGAATAGTTTCAGTTATAGGTATGCCGATATACACGAGGTATTCTGGCCTTGTGCCACATTTCTGAACATAAGAGAATAAGTATCGCTCTTCGATTTTTTAATTTAAGCTCAATACTAGACTATCAACATCTCATCAATTTACATTTCAGCTGGCTAGATGTAAGCATAAATTCTATGATAACAGTTTCTTTTCTCACACTTCTTGATTGTGGAATTCCCTTCCAGCCCTATGCTTTCCGGTCAACTTTAATCTGCAAATATTTGGATGCAATGGCAATCGCTATGTAATGTCTTCCCGATACTCTTTTCTCTTTCTGCTGATCATTATTAAGATTTCTGTTCCTAATTCTTCCACACACCACAACCCCTTGGCTTTACTTCCCTGGATAGGGTGATACCGATTTAAAAACAAAATCTGTATTAGCATCCCAAGATGATACTCTTTACGATTTGCGGCTGTTTTCTCAAAAATGCATTGTTAATAACTAATTCCATCTTCCTTTATTGTGTTTGGTTTTGCTCTATGTTGGTTTTCTTTCATTGGATACATTAATTATATAGTGTTTTATATATTGTTTTACAGCCAGAAAGCTATTAGATTCATAGACTGATGGGGAATTAGATAGAGATCAGGAAACATTGGTTAGATAACTAAGTCTTTTCCACACCTGTTTGCCCAGCGGAGGTGAAATTAACGTCAATAATAACACAAGGAATACAAAATGAAAGCAACGCCGTTTGAAATATATCTCATAAAAATGACACATAAAACACCTCATTTTAGCCTGGTTAATTTAGAAACTCCGATTAAGAAAACCGTTTCTTTGGCTTGTCTTCCAAATGCAGCAATAATTGCAACTGAGTTAAATAGATGATTGCATTTGTAAGTCAAGTGTGCTCGAGCGAATGTGATATTAACATTAGAAAGTCAACTTTTGACTTAATTCGTGCGGATTAAAACTAACAAAATTGATATCAAGATTGGCAATGGAGCACGTGCTGCTACACAGTTTGTTTGTTTTTTGTTGTTGTTTTTTTTTTTTTTTTGCTGCCATTATCTTCCTTTGCAATTTTCTTCCTTTTATATACAGTGTCTGCAGACTTTATTTTTCTTCCTTGTCTTAATATTCAAATCGTTCTCTCTTTTTCTTGCATTCATACCACAAACCTTATTTACTAACATTCTAACATGAGTGACTATTTTTTTTTTAAATTTAATATAAAAGATATTCTGCATCTGTCTATATTTCTGAGATGAGGTATTATGTACACTATTTACATTGCCCGCACTATCATCCTCTTCGTTGTTGCCATATTTATCACAACGTTTGTAATGAACACAACATGGAAACCAATAATGAGTGCTAGAGGAAAGCAATAATAACAACGAAAATTGAAATATGAGCTCTGGTAAAAAACATGCAATGACAACAGCAACAATTGCAATATGAGCACTGGTAAAAATGGTTGCTGAAGACATTAGGTTTATAATACCTAGAAATTCATACACAGATGTCCTCAAGGATACATGGCACGTTTGTTTGTAAGAGCATTCATTTTGTTAAGAAAGGTGAAATAAGGAAAAAACCTGGGCGTAGATTAATATTTGGGTAATTTTCTATGGCGGCACTCTCATATTTCAGATACATAGACGACTCATTATTAATAATTCCAAAAAACACCAATTTAACGGATCTTCTCTCCAAACTTAACAACATTGAACCTACAATAAAATTCACTTTCGAAACTGAAACCAACCACACTCTTCCGTTCCTGGACATTTTGTTAATTTCCGAGCTATGGTGACTGGGAAAATCAGTTTTCGTAATTAGACACTTCCAGTGGCCGGCAAACTGTACTTTGTTTTGTTTTTTGATTGAGCTTAAGAGAGATTAGTCTCAGTTCTCCGTTAATTCTGTTAGGCGTTGCATCGGATATACAACTGATGTTACGGATTTTTCTAAGTGGATTTGTCTATGATCTATCCAGCCGTATTTGAAGCCAAGAAGATAATGTCCAATTTCTTATTCGTACAGTAGTACTGGTTCAATCAACGTTAGAAAGGTTTGGACTGTTAAGGAGGTTAAAGGGGGCCCATATCCAGCAGACAGCATCATTAAGCTCCTTTTATATCGTGACTTAATGAGTAGATTTAAACTTAAAACAATCAATATTAGCTTTTTATACATGAATTTGATCATGTTATGGTCCGGTTCCTTGTACCATGGTGATAGTCCAAGGTAGAACCAAATAAAGAACAACACAGTTATGGAATAACATAGATATATTACAAACAGGAATATACACAGAGAAGTAGAAAGTGTTAGTACGAACAATCAGGTTTAGTAGTAATTGTCTGAACGCGACTCTGTTTCGGACTGCCTCTGACTCGACTGACTGACTCGCTAGCTCTGACTGACTGACAGACTCCTGACGGACTTCACTCTAGACTTCATACTGAACTCCAGACTTCAGACGGAACGGTATTTAGTCACCCCCACACGAGGGCATCATGTGGCACAAGGCCGGTTTAACGTGAGATTTCCGAGCCCGTGGGCTCGGCCAAAAATATTTTCAGGGTCGGTTTACCTCCCCGAAAGAGACTCCGCCCTTCGGCGTAGCCTCGTTCGGGTTCCTCCCCGCCCGAAGGCATAGAATTCAACCGATCAGCCGGTCGCCCACCTTCGGGATGAACGGTATTTAGTCACCCTCACCACGAGGTTATCATGTGGCACAACACCGGTTTAACGTGGGATCTCCGAGCCTGTGGGATCTCCGAGCCTGTGGGCTCGGCCAAAAATATGCCCTTTGAACCCGTATAAACGTGTTCAGGTTCGGTTTACCTACCCGAAAGAGAATCCGCCCTTCGGCGTTGCCTCGTTCGGGTTCCTCCCCACCCGAAGGTGTGGAGTTCAACCGATCAGCCTGTCAGCCGGTCGCCCGACTTCGGACTGCACACTATTGAGTCACTCCACCCCACGAGCGTATCATGTGACACAAGGCCGGTTTAACGTGGGATCTCCGAGCCCGTGGGATCTCCGAGCCAGTAGGATCGCCAAAAATATGCCCTTTGAACCCGTATAAACGTGTTTAGGGTCGGTTTACCTCCCCGAAAGAGACTTCTCCCTTCGGAGTAGCCTCGTTCGGGTTCCTCGCCGCCCGAAGGCGAAGAGTTCAACCGATCACCCGGTCATCCGACTTCGACTGAACGGTATTTAGTCACCCACCTACTAGGGCATCATGTGGCACAAGGCCGGTGGGATCTCCGAGACCGTGGGATCAGCAAAAATATGCCCTTTGAACCCGTATAAACGTGTCCAGGGTCGGTTTACCTGCCCGAAAGAGACTTCGCCCTACGGCGTAGCCTCGTTCGGGTTCCTTCGCGCCCGAAGGCAGAGAGTTCAACCGATCAGCCGGTCAGCCGGTCGCCCGACTTCGGGCTGAACTCCCTGCTTCCTCTTGAGGCGCAGTATTTATTACGTATGGAATAGTCCATTATGCTATTATGGGTAAGTTCCCATAACACATCAGACATTTCTGATTGTTTCATCAATAGTTTATTCCTGGGTAAGCAAAAGAACGCCATCAAGTAATAGAGTTTTGGTATTATTTGCGTTTTTTTTTATATAAAGAATATTTAATTGGCATTATCTACTCTTATTTATACCTAGATGAGGGAAAAGAAGTATCATGCCTGTCGCAAAGGCATTGATGTGAATTGAACATTGTCGAATCTATTGTCCATGCTGCTAACTGAAACTAAAAAGGAAATCTCAACGAGGGTGCATCATTGACGTAGTATTAGTAATAATGTCGTTTTCTCACATAGTAACATATGTGAGAAAACGACATTATTTTTGCACCAACCTAATACTTTACAAATTTGAATTATCAATTCTTCGCTTATTTTTATAGGTTTTGACCGTTGCAAAATTTGAAAAATGTCCCGCCAACAAATCTCAGATGATTACATTTGCTCGGATGCTGGATGAATAGGATATAAGGGATCTATATGATTTCTTGAGAGAATTCGATGAAGAATTTATTCAATAAAGAGATGCGTCTGAATCGAACGTGAATTATGAAAAAAGTGAAATTGCCAGCGAATGTTCTGATAGTATTTCCGATTGAGATAAATTCATTGCAAAATCAGGAAGAAAATGGTCTAGTTCGATGTCCCCAGTAACTCGCCTTCGCCAATGTAACATTGTCAGCAGATCGCCAGGGTCAACGCCCGCAACTCATGCCGCAACCACAATGTCTGAAGTTTTCAAAATATTTTTTGATGACCATATTGTAGATATTATATGTACATCCAACAATGCTGAAGCGTCATGTGCTGTTCAATATTTCAATATAAATGCCCGCTCCAAGAACAGAATGAGAATTTGGATAGATGTAGGTCCTGCTGAGATAAGAGCTATTTTTTGGTGTCCTGCCAAAAAGAAATGAATTCTGAAATCTGGACAACGTAAGAGAACATTGGCTGTACTGTTTTTACTGCTGTCATGGCACAGAACACATTTGTACACGTCCTGCAATTTATGAGCTTTGACGATAAATGTTCACGTGATCAACGAAGGGCAAACGATAAACTTGCAGCTATGCGTGATGTTTGGGATTGCTTTGTAAACAATTGCAAACAGCTTTTCAAACCATTTGAAACATTACAACAGAAATTACATCTAGTTGCATTTCGCGTCAGCTGTCTAAGGGGATCGCTCATGAAATCAAAACCAGAAAATTATGGGATGAAGTTCTGTGCTGCTGAAGATGTGAAGTCGTTATATTTGTACACTTTGCAAGTCTACATTGGAAAGCTTCCAGGAAATGCACCAGAGAAAATCTTGTGATACTGCGTCGTCTGTGACTTGACGGAAACATTGTCTGGATTTGGCAGAGGTATGACAAAGAACATTCTTTTATGCCGTGCCAATTGCAGAATTTTGTTACAGAAGAAAGTTACCATTACAGAAACATGGAGAGCAAAAAAAAAAAAAGATATCCCTACAAGGATGGAAACTACAAAAGGTAGAGATCTTCTGACATCGATATTTATCTTCTCAGACGGGGTAGCGATGGTCAGCTACGTTCCAAAGAAAAGAAAATCAGTTCGTGTACTTTCCACTCATTTTCCAATAAAAGTCGGAAGAAGCCCAACGTGATACTTGAATACAACCAAACCAAAGAAAGGGTGAAAAATGAAGACAAATTGATTATGGAATATTCTTGTGTCAGACGTACCTCAAGATGCCCACTGGGAGTTTTAATGAACATGCTACATATTGGAGCCCTAAATACTTTCATAATTTGGATATCGAAAAACAAAGTCTTGAAGCGTTGCCAGAAAATCACATATATCGATTCCTATTCGAATTCACAAAGCTTAACATTATGTGCAGGTAAACAATTCAAATGGTCTCAATCGTCCAGCTGTCAGACCAATTAAAGCTGCGGAAGTATGTGTTGCGCGTCAAAGCCACTCAAAGCACACCATCAACATCAGAGAAGCAGTAGAACAGTAGCAGAGCCGCAAGAGGGAAGATTCCCGTATTATCGAGAAACAACAATCAAAAAGTCAACGCAATCTGCTATGAATGCAAACGTTTTGTCTGTGAGATACATATGAAGACCAGCACAACTATGCCATTTCCTAAGGGATGTAGTGATAGCAAGAAATGAATCTGTACCATTTTTTTATGGAAATTATATAGCTGTTTTTATACCGTATTCAGTCGGAATCTAAAAGTGTAAACACTTTTATGAATAAGACTGTGTAGATTATATTTTCTTTACTATTCCTACTGTTGAGATAAATAAACAAAATATTGTTGAACAAAATATGCTGAAATATAGTTTCAGAAACCCAGAAGGCCTATTTTGAATAATCAATCACTGATTAATAAATTAAAAACACTGAGAAAAAACTGACTTCCTAAGCTTGCTATGTTATGGGTTCAGGACATGGAATGTCAGCACACTATATCAATGTAGCCAGTTATATAAGATAAAGTAGAAAATGAATAAGTTAAATGTTAATCATTTTACGCAAATGTGAAACTAGGCGAGCGAACAATTGGAATTTCGTCGGAGACAATCACAGGGTCATGTATGCAGATGGAAACAAAATGAAAGGGGAATATGACTTACATAACAATAAATAAATAAATGTGTTCTGGGATACTATCTCTATCTATAAAAGGCAGGATGTGTGTGTGTGTGTGTGTGTGTGTGTGTGTGTGTGTGTGTGTGTGTGTGTGTGTGTGTGTGTGTGTGTGTGTGACGAATGTACGGATGCTCCAAGTTAGCTGGAAGGCCAAGACCGACTTTGCATTTTCCAACTACCATCGATAGGGGAAATAATCGATTTTTTCATGCTTCTACGGCGGTTTTCATGTAGTTTGCGGCCATTTTCTACTGGCCAGAGTGAGAGCCTATAGCTGGCGGCCACGAATAGGCATGAAGATTCTATTGGCCAGCGTGAGAGCCAACAGCTGACTAACACGAATGTTAACTTGCATGCTAGCATGCAAAAACAATCGTTAGCTGCGTTCGTCACAAGTGGGAAAAATTTAAATCTGTATGGCACTTTACTCCAATTAGCTCATTCGCTTGCTTAAACTGATTTCACAGAACTGGGTTGGGTGTGAAAAAGTATTTGTTGTTAACATTCTTTTTTCATTCGGTTTTTCCAGTTACGAGTCCTTTTTTAAAGCTGATCGTTTTGTGTTCATTTTGTTTAGTTCTTTTTTTCGTAACAGATTTAATGTTTAGTTTAGAGCTTCGAATAAAATTCTGCTAGTTAACTATATGACAGAATTATTGCAATTCCACTTAAAGAGAAAACTTTCAACAAAGCACTCGTTTATATACTATTCATATGCGGACTTTCAAAGTTCTCCACAGAGAATTGTTCCACAGGGAAATAGCCAAGTGTAGTTAAATGTATTTGGTGACACAGTAACTGAGTTCAATCCCTGGGCCGGGCAGTGTGTCCTTGGACTCACTGGAAAAAGAGCGTGTAGTAATAAGCAGTACTAAAATAACAAGACATTTTATTCCAATACATGGGCAGTAGAAAGAAAACGGTCTGCTCAAAATTTAAATCCCCAGTACGTTTCACAGTTCCGCATACACCTGATGACGCCCGGTGGGCACATCGACCGAAACTTTGTGATGGGAACAATAAAGATGAGGGCAACTGCCCACATATAAAGAGTCTTAATAACGTCCCTCGGTTTTTTTTTTATGCACCGACAGCACAAATTAAGGAAATGTTTTATTAAAATGTTTCATTTTACGCTAGATAACGTCAGGTTTCAATGGAAATCACAAGAATGTTCGATCGTAATGACAGACCTAAATGCCAAAGAAGGAAATGGGGAAAATGGTGAAACAGCTGGCAAATTCTGTCTAAGAATTCGTAATGGACACGGAGAAAAATAGGTGCAATGGTGCAAAACTGACAATCATGTAGCAACCAATACCTGGTTTGATCCTGTCGGTGTTTTTTTAATTTTTAAGTTTTGATGATAGAGTTTTATGTAAGTGTCATTATATATATATATATATATATATATATATATATATATATATATATATATATATGTGTGTGTGTGTGTGTGTGTGTGTGTGTATGTGCAAATATATAGAAAATAGGAAAGAACTCGTTAGATAAATAATGCGAATGTCTTTAGTATTTTTGTTTTTATTTTTTAAAAAAAAGTTCTCAATACAAAAGTAGAGCCTAAATTTTGCTTGAAGATGAAACAGCTTGATACTTTAATTCATTTTTTTTCTAACAATTATATTGAAATTTTCAGCTCTTGTTTTTGAAACATGAGAACTTTTATGTAGCGAAGGAATAATATTTTACAAAATAATTACAATATATATATATATATATATATATATATATATATATATATTATCTAAAACTGATACAGGACACATACAAAAAACAAGTAAAAATTATTTATTATATTTACAGTAGACACACTAAAAATTCTCGCTTGGTTTTTTAAGAGTTAAAATTACGACTCTCAAAAAATGTGTTCCTGAATAACTGTCTTTCCAGAGGAAGTTGCAACGGTACATAACTGAACTGTTTTTTGAGTATTTTGCTTAGAAAATTACCAAATCAATGGTTATGGGGGACGGGAACACTGGTTTCCGTAGGAAGATTTCCCGATATGATATACTTTTATTTTTTAGGCCTTTTTGTGTGATTTACAGCTCAAAACTAGAAACAATGGAAGATTTTTCGTATTTCATTGGAGAAAACGAGAGATCTATAATTCATGAAAAAACAGTAGATTTTCCTTCTATTCGTTTGGCTTTTATTCTGCTTTGTGATACGAAAATATTATTAACTTTCTATCAATCCTGGAGAGTTTTGGGTTCCGTCAGTTTTCCCTGTTCAAGACACACTACTGCTGCCGCAGCTGCACTACATATGGTGCCCCTAAGAGTCTAATGGGTTACGGGACTAGTAATCAAGTTCGTAACTACCAAGTAATTCTTATATTCTTAATTCTAATAATTAACACTTAAGGAAAATGTATCAAAAAACAAAGAAAGATACTGTATACTTTCGGAGATACTGTATAAGCCTACTCGTCGCCGAAGAATGATTTTAAGGGGCCATGCAACAAAAATACATCTTGTTTATAGCCATTTAAAAATTCCCAATGTGCAGGCCTCAGGATTTCCATATTCACAACGACTACTGAAGAGGAAAAACTGTAAAACCAGTTGACATATCTTCCTCAGTTAACGTGGGAAAAAATAGTATCCACCTTGAAGGATCCAACGGCCAGAGGCGACCGCTCTATATAAATCCCTTAAAAACATTCGCGTGAGAAATAATACAATAAAATTCAATCGAAAATTTACAATGCTGTTGTTTTGTTCCTTTGAATGGAATCATAAGAATAAAAACGATCGTAGGGGTTTATCATTCAAATATAAAGTCAAACATTGCGTCATCGCATCGTACCTTGTTAAAAATTTAGCAGATTAAACGAAATATACCTGAAAGAAAAAGATTACATACATTTTCAAACAAAGAACTTTCTTAACTGGATGTAATGAATTGACAATTTTGTGATACTATTTGTTGTTACCGCGGTAAAATAAAACCTAAGAAAGTTTTCTTATCAATAGAAAATGTAATGTGCTGAGAAACATTGAAAAGAGAAGGGTTAATACGAAAACATATGAGAAGAACTGAGGATTTAATTCACACATAAACAACTTGAATTTTATGTGGATCAGTTTGAACAATGAATAAAGTGACTCAGATTTAGGGAACAATGTTGATTGACACACAGCTGCAAATGCAAGCTGTAAAGCGAAAATTTCAGTTTTCGTAAACAACGAATTTGAAGTTGATTCCCCTGGTTGAAAGTTGAGTTGAAACACCAGGAGGGATGGATAAGCCAGGGAACAATGTTGATTGACACACAGCTGCAAATGCAAGCTGTAAAGCGAAAATTTCAGTTTTCGTAAACAACGAATTTGAAGTTGATTCCCCTGGTTGAAAGTTGAGTTGAAACACCAGGAGGGATGGATAAGCCACACACGCTCACTGAGGAGATTTATTGAGAGAGTGGAAGAAGGGGGTTCCTTAGAATTATCGAATTCTCTTACTTCGCCAATTTGGGCAAACGTCCATGAATACGAATGCCCGAAGCATTCAGTAGATGAGTCACAGAAGAGAGAGGAGAGAGGCCCACGTTATTATCTGCCAACGAAAGCCTCCAACTTCAGCCTTGCGCCAAACTTTACCTAAGATGCAAAATCAACTTTGCCAAGTCAACAACGATGGTATCACTTCCGATTTAGACGCGGGTCGGCTGAGAATTATTGCATGTGAACTCTGATATATCCACTTATTGTACTAAAGATTTATATAAACAGTATTTAGGTTTTGTTTAATTTATTCGAGTGTTTTTTTTTTCCAGGAGGTTTTCGCCCTTCTTGTTCGCACCCAACAGGAATATATGTGCGACGATTCGGTCTTAGCCTCCTTGTGATCAAACTTAAATCACAACGTGGGAGAAGGATCTTCATTGACCAGCCGTAGTGTTGGAAGTCATGGACGGCCGGAGTCGGGGTTCTGTACGATTACAATTTTACAGAAATATTTATTAATATGTCATTTGTCGTTGTTGCAATTCGTTGCAGAATATTGGGGTGCTTATCGACATTTCCTTTTGTTGGAGATGTGACCTACGTAGGTTCTGAAGTGACGCTTGCAGCCAGCGCATGGTAGGATAAAATTTTTCAGGGGATGGAGAGTTCTTGCTTTTCTTTGGGCTCTCTTCGTCACTTCTATTTGTGCATTCCGGTGCTGTTTTTTGTGCATTACTTTTCTCCAATTGGGTCTTTCTGTAGCATCACCGGAACGAATCATTTCCCCGGCAAGGTGTGTTTCAGCTGATCCTTGAATCGACGACGTGGAGCTAAACGTGGTCTCTTGCCAGATATGAGCTGTCAGAAGAAAATTTGTTTGGTTATGTGGATGTCTGGCATTCAGGCAAGGTGTCCCGTCCATAATAGTCCGCAGCGAATCGTAATTGGTTCATATTTACGTGGAGCAGAACTTCGTTGATATTAATATCTCATAATCAGTTAATTTATAATTTCCTTTTTAAACGTGTTGAACCAAAAAATAGAAAAAAAATAACACGTCATTAGTTGATGTCGTAAATCGAACTTTTTGGGAATTTATTTTTTACGAGTTAAAACTCTAGCCTTAAATAACATAGCGAAATATATATATATATATATATATATATATATATATATATATATATATATATATATATATATATATATATATATAATAGCCGCTTCTTGTAAGAATAACAACTTGTACAGAGTAGACGGAATATTTTAAATAGTGTTGGATGCAGCTTTTAAAATGTTTTTGTTCAATTTCTTTGTTCATAGCCAGTTAAAAGTGTGGCACCATTCAACGAGGCAGAAAGGGAAAGGAAAGAAAAGAAGGAAAGGAGAGGCTAAGAACCGAATCGTAAGTGATAAGCAAGAACACACACACAGCTAAGAGACAATGAATAAAAGGATATTTTGATAAGTAACAAATGGCGAAAGAGTGTCATTACAATGACAGGGAAATTCTGAGTAAAAAGAGAGGGAAAGAAGGAAAAAATCAGATATGTGTTTGCATCGGCTGTGTTATCTAAGGATATGAAAACAAACTATTGGTACGGGAAGACATCTTATTATATACTACAGGCCGGCTGGCCAGAGAAAGAGAGAAAAATTCAAATGAAAATGTTATTTCGTTAAGTGACGAAAAACAGACAACTAAAAAAGGACTTGGACAGATATGAAAAATTAAAAACCACGCACGGAACATCCTTGGCCTGCGATAATAAAATTTTGTTATCAGGAATTTGTACCGAAGGAAATGAATGTGTTTTCTTTCTTTCTTCGAGGCGACAGACGGACTGGATCTTTGGAGATGTTCCTTGTTGAGACCATGTCAAGAAGACCACACATTCTGATAATTAGCGATAAAATACCTGACGTAAACCACGTGTAGAACCGCCATTGTCATATTGTCCCGTTCGCGGCTGGAGAAATGACAAACCATTAAAGGGAAGAAAAGGGAAGAGATAATTTTTTTTTTTTAAGCAAACAAAGCCGCAGATTCGTCCACGCCCGACTAAGACATCATTGGTCGAGTGGTGATCACGTGATGCACGAGGGAGGCTGTTGCCGCCCATCTGGAGGATGAGTAAGAGAGTTTGCCACGAAGATGTGGGGAGGGCAGTTCACGCCCCTCTGAAGTATGATGAGAAGGTGGGAGTGAGGAAAGGTTCCCAAAAATGGAAAAAGGTGGAAATTCCTAACCAGAGAGGTGGATATGTATTTAGAATTATCGAGGAACCCCCCGGCGCCGACAAACTCACCCCGGTTTTGGTCGGCGCCCATATAAACGAAGCCACAACGAGTAGAAATGAGTCGAGACCCAGCAGTTCCCAGAGTCAGTCTCCGGTTGAGGCAAGCCTCGCAGATAGCTGACCAGGATTCGCGCACTTTCCGGACCCACATCTTCAAACCAAGAACAATTATTTTGAAGAGCGACTTAGATCCAGATCACTGAAATAAGTTTTTCTTTTGACTTTCGTCCAAAGACTCACCGAAACACCAACTCCTTAGAGAGCAGACGACTTGAAGTGTTAAAACTTGCCTAGCGGAAAACGACGTGTCACAATCCATAGAACGGGTCGGGAGATAGATGCAGTCCTATGTATCGAACAACTAGACATAAAGTTTGTTACCTTTTTCTTTGATACTTTAAACTTTTGAGTTTTCATTTTATTGCCTTTTATGCGTATTTTTGTGGTATCACCCCCGTTGGACTCGGTTTTTCAGTACGGCCCCGATGACTGATTGATTTCCTCTGCCTAGATCAAATCACAACGTGGGTAGGCAGACTGGGAATCAAAGTCACAGTTGGTGCCGTGGTAGACTGGGATAGAACGACACGTTTGGCGCTGCGACCAGGGGACGTTTTTTTTCACGTTTTTTTTTTTTTTCATTTTTTCATTTTTTTTCCTTTGTCTTAAGCTGAAAGCTAGGCTGTTACGAAAACACGATATCCACTTACTTCCTGCATTTCCCTGCCTTAAATAGGTGCCTTACAATGGGCTAGCGAATGAATTTATCGTTGTAATATTTCATTATATTATTTACATTCGAACTAATGTCATCATATTTATTTTTATTATCACAACCAGTTGTTCATTGTTTCCTCCCGGTAACTTTTCGCTCTGCTAATCTTGTTAATTATCAATTCGAATTAAAAACTTTATTTAATCTTCAGAAATATATTGTTCTTGTTCTTATTCAGTATTGCTCAGCCTGTTTCCACTGGTTAAACGTCTTTGCTAAGCATCCTGAGGAAGACGATAAACTACATCCGTGTCCTGGTAAGACGATAAACTACATCTGCATCCTGGGTAAGACAATAATATATATCTGCATCCTGGGTAAGACGATAAACTGCATCTGCATCCTGGGTAAGACGATAAACTACATACGCTTCCTGGGTAAGACGATAAACTACATCCGACGGGCTTTGATCAGGAGGTTTTGAGGAACATCGAACCACATGTTAATTGCGGGTGTTTCCAGATCCACCTTGACCCGGTGTGGTAGCAGCTGTCAGGGTCACAGCTATGGGCAAATATTTAACCCCCCACAATGTGGTCACACCTCTATCAAAATATAAATATAGTTTTTAATACCAGCAATACTATTTTTGTAAAAATTATTACCAGCAGTACATTTTTGAAAAAAAGTATTACTAGCGTTATATTTTTGGAAAAAAAATATTACCAGCAATACATTTTAGATAAATATGACAAACAATATATTTTTAGAAAAAATATTACCGAAAATAAAAATCTTGTAAGTATTAAATAACCCATTGATGTCTGTATGCGGTAAAACAAAACAAACTGAACCGAATCTAGACTAAAAGATCCTTAAATTGAATTCAAGGTCATTAAACCATAAAATTCACAAACGAACATTTAAGGTATTAGACACTTGCCCTGAACCTGCAATCAAAATCTATTGTTTGTATTGGCTACCTGTACTTGCCACCGCTGATATCACTGTTAACTGTCTTCTTATTTCCTTCTCGTTGTTGCCAAAGCTGTTATTACTACTGTTATTATTGCCTGCCTGCTGTTGCCACTGCTGATGCTTTAGACAGATGGAGTTCAATTTTCACTGACTGTCTATAGATAACTGACAAAATGCTAGGACACAGGAAGGCTTACCGCCATATCACGTTGAAATAATGGTCATTTAATCACGGAAGTTAAGAAATCCCAAGTCTTATCAGGACATAGATTAGTGATCGCCAGGTGCTGTAAGTATGGTTGTGACGGTGGTATAATCAAAACGAACTCGGATTTGAAAAACAGACATCCGAATTCCAGTCTGTTTCGTTATATTCCCTTACGAGCAAATAATCTTGGGAAATATACGAGTCCACCTATTCTGGCTCTAGCTATGGGTTAATTAGAAGCATTTATATCAGTAAATCATTAAAATCTTCAAAGAATTTTTACAATCTAAAATGTTTTATATAGCCCGCAAAAGCCGCTGTACGCTCCGGCTTTCTTCAGGTGGTTGGAACGTCGAACTGAACACTTTATTTCGTTCTCAGGAGTAGACTATTTTAGTTCCATGTGCCATGTGTAATGGATGTTAGTTATCAGTTATCTCCTGTTAATTCCCTTCTCCACTGCCTTAACCAGGTATTGAACACACACTCTTTGGGTCCTGACACTGGATCTAACCAAGGTCTTTATCCACTGTGCCAAATGTGATAAATATGATAACAACGATGAGAACAATAGTCAGAATAATGTAAATAGTGAACATAATATATCATCTCATAAATATAGACAGAAACCCGCAAAAGGTTGATAAGACGTAAAAATTAATCAATCAGCGTCCAATCGACCGATTTGGAAATCATTCATTTAAGTCACCCCCGAATAACAATCACAAAAGTTGCTATCTTCTGGGGACACGACACTGCTGTTTATGTTATCTGAAACTAAGTGATGTTCAAGGATTTGTTATGACATGTCAAATTAAATTGGACATTTGCCTTTAGTTTCAGCTAAGCGGGATGTTCATAAATCGTTATTTTTTCCTAGTAACATCCACTATTTTGATGTTTGTCATAGCCTGAGACCTTCACCTTTAATATATATATATATATATATATATATATATATATATATATATATATTTAGCATTCAACCCCAAGCAATGTGGGAAGCCACTAGCGAGCAAGGGGTTATAGAGAGTTGGAGCGAGAGCAAAGAGGAGTGATAGAGGAAAGGATGAAGAGAAGGTTAGGGGATAGATCAAGGCATCAGGAGACGTCGATTGACATTAAATTTGAATAGTTGGAGATTATAGCTATCAGTAAGGCAAGAAAAGGGGAGGGAGCTCCACATGCGAGAAGTGCGAGACATGAAACTATTCGAGTAGAAGAGACGGCTACATTTAACAGTTTCGACAGTGAAAGGGTGGGAGCGAGATGCCAGCCTAGTTGAACGCTTAAATTCATGAAGTCTGGGAACCATCATAATCAGCTCATCGAAGCAGTTACCGTGAAAGTATTTGTAAAAAAGACATAGGGAGGTAACGGCACGTCTGTGAGAGAGTGGCTGCCTACAAGATGCCAGATCAGGGCCAATTACATTGCATATCCGTCTTTGAATTTTATCAAGGACAAATAGAAGAGGATCTAGACCATATATGGCAGCAATACTCCATGCAAGAGGGAATGGTCGATTTGTAGATTTGAGTCTAAATTTGAGAGTTGTCAGGAGGCAGTTTTGCAGCAGCTACTAGAACATCTATGAAATGCTGATGATAACACGCCATTTTAACTGCTCCAGGTTGTGTTTCGAAATTCCGCAGAAAGATTCGAGCTTTGAGGCGATAAGCACAATTCCATAAGTGTTTGTTTTTTTTTTTATAATTTTAATGTGTTACATTAAAACCGATAAGGAAGTTTATGAAAATCCTGTATTATCAAATCCCTTAATTCGTGTATTATTAATCTTCAATTAGCTTTATACGGAGCTTAGCAAATATTAATAAATATCTGTATACACATTTTTTTTATTTACTGCCACGATCCTTCGACACATAAGCGATCAAGCTCCCTGTAAATAACCTTTTTCCTTTATCTGTGTGCTGCCATAAATTCCTGTTAAATATAGTGTAGCTGACACACGTTGTCTGCTCCCCGATTCACTTCCCCATTTTCTTTTTCTTATATTGCTTTTTACCTGAGGTTAGGGAGCGCTGTCTACTTTGCTATTTCGTAGATACTTTGGGGATGATTGATTCAAGTAGTTCCCAAGAGAAATTGTGGAAAAGTGAATGCACAAGACTGACCGAGAATTCTACTGTGTGCGCCAATAGCTGTTCCGTTACTAACATCCATTTCACACATAAGTAATAAGAACAAATATTTTATGATTTGACGAAGTGTTTTAATTATTGCATATTTCCTAGAAAGCTTAAATGATTTGGAATGTTCATTTTCAAAACAAGCCAAATTTGAGTGAACTATTGAAGCCCCACAATATTTTATTTTAATTCTCATATCTGTTTGGTTTGGTTTATTTTGTTTTAAGGCATAGCAACCTCAATGGGTTACTTAACGCCGACAACATTTTTAGGATAGATTCGTATGAATAGAATATGTATTCTTTGGTTTAGATTGGTTTGGTTTATTTTATTTTACGGCATATCAACCTCAATGGGTTATTTAATACTGACAACATTTTTAGGATAGATTCGTATGAATAGAATATGTATTCTTTAGTTTAGATTGGTTTGGTTTATTTTGTTTTACGGCATATCAATCTCAGTGGGTTATTTAATGCCAACAACATTTTTAGGATAGATTCGTTTGAATATAATATGTATTCTTTGGGTTAGATTAGTTTGGTTTATTTTGTTTTAAGGCATATCGACCTCAATGGGTTATTAAATGCCGACATTTTTTTTATTTCTGGTAATATTTATTTATTTTTTTTTTTGGTCAACAATCTGTTTCTGGTAATAATTTTCCTACAAAATTGTATTGCTGGTAAATAATTTGTTTTCAAAAAAGTATTGCTGGCAATAGTTAATATTTGCCCATAGCTGGAACCCTAACAGGTGTTACCACCCCGGGTCAGAGTGGACCAGGGAACACCAGGACTTACATGTTTGCACGCTCCTCAAAATCTCCTGATCAGAGACCTTGCTGCTGGATGTAGTTTATCGTCTTACCCAGACTTGCGTTCAATATATGACTAGGATTTTTATAGGCAGTATTTATTTTCTATTCTTTTATTTGTTTTAAACGGAAAATTGTAATGAATCACATTTTGTTCTTTTTGACCCACCACTGAAAATTGAAATGATAACATACTGTCTTGTTCTTTGTGACCCACCATTGAAAATGAAATAATAAAATCTTATTTTGACCTTTCTGGCTCACCATTGAAAATTCTTGCAACATTTGCGTTCTGAAAATATTCTAAGTATTGAATTGATTAAATTCAAAGTAAGGCTAATTTTATGCTTTCGTTTCATTAATTAGGCAAGTAAAGATGCTTTAACGTAAACCTGTTCACCAAATAAAACTGCCGGTACGATTAAACAGTTTCCTTTTTATATTCCCTTCGGTATGTCATTTATTTGGCAAAACACGGTTATTATTTGCCTGCTTAACTAAGCGTAGTTTAGATTTTACACAAAGTTACATTTCATCATCGCCGATCGAACCCTGAACAACTTATTGTCTTTTCTTACGCTAGTGCAATACATATTAACCCTATACTTTCAGCATAATTGGGTAGACATTAGTAAAAAAAATAGATCAGCGAGACAAGCTGTTTAACAATTGGGCCAGTTCGAAGTATCCACATGTAATATTTTTCAGAAAGTTTTATCAAGTACGTTTATACTGTTCAAATTTATTAAATTTCCCACTTGACCCACAGACCTTTTCTCTGATTCTATGTTCAGTGTCTCTTCAGGGCTTTGACGCTCGTGGATCTCTACAACTTCCTATCCAATGTAACTCTTAGTAACATCTATCTTTTTACTATTGCTCCAAATCCTTGTTCTGCCTTTAATTTCCATGAGCTCGTCATTTAAGTTACGTGATGTGTCGGTTTCTCCTTCAGACCACACTTAGAAGAGATGGTGATATTTATGGGGAGAGGCTGCACAAGATTGAACCTTGTTTAAGAAGTTCAAAATAAATAATTCTTCTAAATATAAAAAAATCCAAGGTATATGAAGCTGTACATATTTGTATGTATTTAGGAAGTTATGAAATATTAGGTTGGTGCAAAAATAATGACGTAATAATGTCGATTTTGACGTTAAAAAATACCTCAAAAAACGACATTATTACATGATTATTTTTGCACCGACCTAATAGCTCTGTTGTCTGATCATTCTTCTTTTACAAGCCCTAATCTTTCAGGGCGTAAGCGATCATGGAGGTCCGTCATTTGAAAATCTCTCCTAATCCCTGTTCTTACAAATTTTAGCCCGTTAGCTTGATTATTATTTGTTTTCCTCTATCCCTCTTAAATTCCATATGTCCAGCGACTGTTAAATTTTCCGATCCGTCTTTCATTAATTTCTGTCGGAAATTTTAAATCTCTTTATGTAAGCGTCTTTATATATATATATATATATATATATATATATATATATATATATATATATATATATATATATATATTGTCATCTACAGACAGACTGTTTGGATGTATTACTGCTCATAACTGTAGCTAGACATCCGGTTGCCTCTAGCTAGGTTCGGAAACCGACTGAATTGGCATCAGTTGGGATTCTACCACTAAGCCGTTGGCTCACGGCAGTGATGAAGATGAATTTAAGCGTATTTATTTTTTAGATAAACGCACAATGACTGAGAGAACTCGATTTGATTTACCGAAAGGTCTTGCATTATTAGCCGTAATAATCACTGTTTACAAATCCGCATTTCCTCCCCAGAGAGCTCAAATGAAATAAATTTTTAAGGAGCATATATATATGGTCATCCACAGTCAGGTTGTTTCATTGTATCACAGCTCATCAGTGTGGCTAGACGCCCTGTTGCCTATAGCTAGGATCGAATCCCGACTGAATTGGCGTCAGTCGGTGATTTTATCACTAAGCCGTTGGCGCACGGCAGGGATGAAGGTGAATTATATATATATATATATATATATATATATATATATATATATATATAGACAGAGAGACAGACAGAGAGACAGAGAGAGAGATAGATAAATAGATATTAAAGAAAAAAACAGACCCCTTTAAGGCTCCATTATAATAATTTATTTCACCAGAGCTCTTTTAAAAGACGCCGGATCATCAGATAGCTATTCCAAAAAATGAAGCGAAAAATGAAATGAAAATTGATGGGTAGTGTAATTTTTTGTAATTTAACAGAGAGTGCAATATATATATATATATATATATATATATATATATATATATATATATATAAGCGTATGTTTTACTTTTTATTATCCTTAAACTTCCTGTTTTGTCCTAAGCTTTGTCCATGGTATTCTTACCACCCTTCTCTTGCAGTGAATCTCTGTTACCTCAAATAAGGAGATCGTCCAGCCTTCACTGCTAGATAAGAAGGAATTATATTACATGCAGTTCAACACTATTGCTCTTTCAATATATTGTCATTAAGCTATTTTATTTTTCCTGGTGAAATATACAAAGGATTGCTAATTTTTTTTCTTTTCAGATAATAAGTTTCAAAGGCTTTCATTCTGGATATTGTGATCCCAGTCTCCCTTGCGGTTCTTCCCTTTTTGACCTTAGACGAGAAAACCAATAAAATCACAACTGAAGAGTTCTATATCCGTCGCATTTGTAATAAGTGACATTGTTGCCATTATAATATGTTTCCATCGAACTTACCTTTCTATCCATGGTGTATTTATCACAACGTTTTACCTCTTGTAACATCGGGCATAATTTAAGTGTTCATCGTTTATGATAAGCTTAAGGGAATGTGTCTACACTCGTTTGCTTCTATGGAGAAAGGAAACAGTTTGATAACCGAACATGAGAAAAGCTAAAGGGAAAGAAAAATATACTGGTTGCTGATTTAGGTGAATATCTTTTTTTTTTTTTCGATTATGGCTTGCAAATCCAAGGATTCATTGAGTAAAATGAACTTTTAAAACACGAGATATTTGAGTAAAAATTCAAACGACTGATTGATAGACATCTTTTTTTTTATTTATTTTATGAAAATACTATAATTCTTCATGAGTTTGAAATGCGATGGGAGAAACTAAAAATATTAAATGTAAAAAAAACGTTCTGAATGAATTTCAGTTTTAGAGAAAGTCGAAACTACAGGAATTATATGACGAATTCAGATAAAAATAATGAATGTTATTTAAATATATCATTTTAGACTGAACAAATTATGGTTTGGACGAAGCGGTGACGTCATTTACCTGTAGCATGAAGTGCAGTAAAAGAGTCAATTAAAAGATACTTTAGAAAAGTTTCGTAGAAATGTTTGAATATATATATATATATATATATATATATATATATATATATATATATATATATATATATATATATATATATGAAGAAAAATATACGGAAAAACAAACAAAAATCCTAATATGCAATTATACTGTTTTAATGTTAATATATATTAACATTATATTAATATTAAAACAGCATAATTGCATATTAGGATTTTTGTTTGTTTTTCCATATATTTTTCTTCATACTGTCGTATCTCTATCAATATATGTGCTTAAATATATATATATATATATATATATATATATATATATACCAATGCATATTTCATTACATAATATACACAAGATTTGTCTATTTTAAGCAAATGCATTTGATATTGTCTGATGAGCTTAATAACATTATCATTGAAAGAAGAAAGAAAATCACCATATTGATACAATTTTTTTTTAAAAACTTAAGCTTTCGACTTACATAAGCCGTCATCAGAGATGACAAGTACATTACAATAAATTAAATAATACACGGACACAGCAATAATGAAGTGTGTTTTGTTTGCAGGGAAGATTTACAAGCAACGACAAACTCGTGCATACATATATACATACATACATACTTACATACATATATATATATATATATATATATATATATATATATATATATATATATATATATATACATATATATATGTGTGTGTGTGTGTGCGTTTGTGTCTGTGTGTGTATATATATATATATATATATATATATATATATTATGAAATGATAAAATTAATTGATAATACATATGCATAATTCAAAAGGGGATATAGATGCAGAGAGTTCAATGTAAAAAAAAAACAGAGCAAATGATAATGCAGAAAGCGGAGACTTCAGAAAACCATGGTAATATTTTATTTCGCAAAATTTGAGATTTCGAATTCATTTCATCAGACCAAACGGTTTCTACGATAGATGGATTTAAAATTCTTCCAGGCTATTCTTCACAAGACAATTATCTGTAATACGAATTGATCCAAGCAATGTATATAAAGACAAAATAACAGCAAGTCATCAACCCCTGCAGCAATAAAATCATGTTCAGCCTCAGTAGTAAAAACATGGACCACCAGCAGCAGCGGCAGGTGAAACCTAATCAGCAGCAGCAGTTGCAACCTAATCAACAGTCAGGTTCATTTTAACGCTCGAATTTACTACAGTGCTTGGGTCGGGCAGTGTCTATATGCACTAAGTGGAAATGGACCAGCAATAACCTAACAGTACTAAATAAAATAAGAATTAAGCAATAGACCCAGTAATGAGCAGTAAAACGAGAATAGTTTACCATCCGGCGATAAAATAAAGGGTTTAGTATAGGATAACCAAGAATAATTTTATATTTAAAACGTTCTAAATACATGAACAATTGTATTAAACCTAATGCAATGCGGTATTTATCATTTGCCAATTTATAAAGAAATAAAAATGCAAAAAGTTTTGTATTCATAAAATTATAAACATTTACTAAATCACCAAAATATAAGAACCAAGTATGAGGAAATCTCTATTATTTACTATTTTATAAAGTTCGAATTTACTGCTAATTAATTTTACCAAAATTTCCAATAATCAATGTGATAATAGTGACAATAGTAATCTAAAAATATATAATGTTTTATTTTTTTTTTTTTTTGTAAATTCTCAAAGAACAAAGAAAATGTATAAACAAACATTCATATGTTTTGGTATTATTAAAATTAAAATCATCACTTCTTAAAGCAATAAACGTTGGCGAGCAGTGAAGTTAGTTAACATAATAATAACGGTGTCAAGGAAAAAACTTTTTTTCACACAGCGTTACATACCCTTTCGAATTATATATATATGTATTATGAATGAATTTTATCATTTCATGATATATATATATATATATATATATATATATATATATATATATATATATATACACGCCAGGTTTTTTTGTCGGGCAAGAAGGTTAAAGATTGTCCATAGTCATATATCGAAAACAAACTTGTCTGCAAAAACTGATTTTCTCTTAAAATAACGATGATGTCAATCTTTAATCGTGTACACAATAAACATTTGTGAGCAGTGAAGGTAGTTAACATAATAATAACGGTGTCAAGGAAAAAGAAAGCGTTTTTTTTTTTGTCGGGAACGAAGGTTAAAGTTTGTCCGTATTCTTACATCAAAACAAAACTTGTCGGCAAAAACTGATTTTCTCTGAAAATAATGACGGTAATCTTTAATCGTGTAATTTATTTTTATCAAACAAAATATTTGTCATATTGTTCCCTGAGATATGTCCGGCTGCTTTGGAATGGCGATGGATTTAATATACCGATTCTGCCGACTTGCTTTGTATGATTTAGATTTACATTAAATTCAAACAACCAATCATCTTAACGCAAAGCAAAATGAACGCCCAGTCATCGAAAATCTGAGGATCATTACCCTTTGATGTTCACTCATGCGCTATAATAGCCGCGGCTCTTCTGATTTCTTATGTAAAATAGACTGTCCTCAGTGCCAAGTGTTTCGTTTCTCTCATCTAATCCTGTCCGTGTCAAGTGGAAGTCGATGCAGCATAAAACTTTCAATTTCTAAGTTTTGTAATTTGCGTAATTACTTTCGTCTCAAATCATGATTTTGAACTGGAAATTTCTGACGGCAATTAAGTTGTAAATTTTATTTGAGTGAGTCATTCACGAACCAGGAAATTGAGGTCCACTTTTCTTTGGCAAGTGATTCGTAATTCGTTTAGACTTTGTAGATATTATAATACTTATCTTGTATATAATTATTGGTCATATCTACATCAGGATCTACAGCATTGGTTTTGGTTAGGAACTTTAAGACATATTACCTACAATTCCGTATATCGATTAAAAACTCACCAACCAATAAGATGTCTATATTATTACTGCCAGATATTGATCACTAGTATAATATATCACGTCTTTTGAAAGCAATTATTCGATATCACAAGAATATGAAAATATGCCAGATATTATTGTGATAAAATTGACCTTAATCGAAGCCTGCACAAAATAGTAATATTAAAGTACGCCATATTTCTTGTTTTGGAAGAATAAATGTACAATTAATATTTACTAATTTTGAATTATTTAACACACAGCATACCTTTTCTTACTGCATACATTAATCAGCTTATTGTAGTTTGACAAATCGACATTTCTGGATCAATGAAGCACGTTGGTGATTTTGCGTTCAAAATCCATTGGGAACGCGTTATCTTTGATTAGTCCGTTTCTTTTAGATATCTTCTGTGAGAGATGGATTGTTTTCCTCTAAAACGTTTAGTGAGTAGCTTTTAGGGATATTAATCATTTGACATCGGTAAACATCCCAAGAAATGATGATAACACCTTTCAAGGAGCGGTGTTTGCGTGAGTGGAATATTTAGAGATAAATAAAGACACCGTGCTAATGCCTCGTGCATGGCTACGTAAAGTTTACTTACACGCCTTTTCGAATAAAACGGACATGCATCATGTAGACATATCGGAAGTAATGTTTTATTTTGTGTCATCCGAAACCCGTTATTTTACAAGTACGGTACCCTGCTGAATGTAGAAAATGGGTAATTGTTGGAAGGAATGTTTGGTCGTTTGTTTTGTATTATTTGTAGAGAGCTGACCTCGGTCCTTTGACAGATTATCGAGTCTCTCCTTTTCAGGGATCACTGCTGACCAAATAGATACGATAAAAGCGTCGAATAGACGCCCGATAAGCGAAGTTCAACAGGCTTGTCAGTATTAAGCAGAGAGACCGTTTCGGGATATCGGATGTCATAAGATTCAGTCGCTTAGATTGAACCCGTTAGCCTGAGAGGGCTGCTCTGTAATCGAAGACAAAATTTGATTTACAACTTCTGCTAGGCTATGGCGAAAACTATAGAATAGAAGAAAGGAGAAGGGCTGTAGAAACCATATCGTGAAGGTTTAAATTTCTGGTTGGTATCTGGCACGAGTAAACACAACTTATGGAGAAGGAAATTTTAGGCACCTCGTGTCAGTGTAAGCGTTTGAAAGATTATGTCGATAGAACAATTACGAATGAGTAGTGAGTTCGATTCTCACTGGGTGTCCCCTACTTTCGGCCTTGTGCCACATGTAAGCTACGCTTGGGAAATCTCTATGGAGAAGGAAAATATTCCTCATATCTGCATGCGTATGAATCTTTCCATTCCTAATATCGAAACTCGACACCGTCCTCTAAACTGTCCTAAACCAGTAAAAGGGCGGAGACTGATAAAACTGCTCTGGGAGGTCTCAAACCAAATAATTTCAAATTAGAGGAGGCCAATTTCTATTTCTCGTCCTGTGATCAGGAGACCTGGTCAGCTGTCCGGGATTTATGTGACAACCGCGTTTAGATGCTCGCCCAGAGGCCTCCGACTGGTAAAAAGGATCAACGTGCCGTACGAGGATTATGATTATCTCTTTTCCATCTGAGTTAAACAAACACTTTTCTAGATAAGGCTTTTGGCCACACAAATAGTATCGTACAAATCATAGGCAATTCTTACGCTTCATCTCGAAAATACCGACACTAGGAAAATACAGTCACACTGTTTTATCATATAACAAAAATGAGAAATAGATCTTCGTGTGTAACTATAGTGTGCAAGCCTCGGTGGTTAATAATTGTACGACGTCGAGGGGGACAGTGAAAAATCAAATAAGAAATGATTTCCATAGCAATCTTCTTCAATGTCGCGTTTCCCTTCAGGAAGTGGGCCAGCATGGCTCTCCACAACTATCTATCTTTTGTAACTCTGAGTAAGATTTATCTTTTTCTATCCCTCCCAGTTCGGCCAGCCATTTACACAAGGTCGTCAGCTTGTTGACTTGCACGTTTCCTCAGTCCCCCTTTCCTAAAATATATCCTATATGTGTCAAATTCTTCAAACCCTCTTTCCACATTATTATGATCAAGAAATTTGCCTATCTCTGATTCTCAGTTTAAGTGACCCTTTTGTTTCAATTTTCCATAAAACTTCCTCGTTACACGTATGTTCCCTCCATAATATTCTCAGCATCTGTCTTTAGAATCATATTTCTGTATCCTTAATTCTCTTCTTTATCTGTGAGGATCAGCCCTGGATCCACAAAATGTCGCTGCTTCATTTACTTCTTTTTATCTGGGCAGGCCACGTGTTTAGACAACGTGAGACAGATATAAATATCCATGTTAGACCTCACCTAACCTGATGATGATGTGAGGAGAGGGCTACAGCAGACCTCCGCGCTGGACTTGGGTAGACAACCTACTGAGGTAGACCTTACGTTATAGTAACATCTACCATTATCTTTAGATATTGTTATTCGCCAATTTCTGACACATCAATGTAAAATACTTCTCATGGGCTAATGAGCTGATGAAACCGGGATTTTAACAAGAATAAAATATAATTTAAAGGAACAAATGGACGTATAAATACACTGATACCAGTATTAAATTATTTTTCTTTTTCAATTGCATTTTGAGAATTAAAAAGGCTAATCCAAACAAGATAGAATGCTTTTATCATAACCAATCTGTCAACAGGGTTTGGTATGTTTCGGCTTAGTCCATTCGGCGTCGCTGATTCGGCGTCAGAAAAAAATTGACTATTCAGCACTATCTCTCCCAAACAAAAAGGATAAAATCATTGAAAACACCTAAACTTTTAATATGTCTTTTTATTCGTTTAGGGAATTAAGGATCCTATTAAAACACTAATGGAATAATGTTAATTAGAAACTTAAATTAAAAATATTGTATATCAAAAAATAAATTAAAAACATAAAGCGATTTTCATCTTAGGAATTATTTCTTCATTTCGTAATTATGAGCAACACCGTTCAGAAACTAATTAGGATTTCATGATTTAACTACCATATGAAGGAAATATAATATAAAAATGCCTTCAAGTACACCATTTCTTAAATATAAAAATGCCTTCGACTACTCTTTTTCTTGAATATAGAAATGCCTCCAACGACGATTTTTCTTAAAGATGAAAATGCCTCAAACTACTTATTCCTCTTGGGTTTTGTCTTGAATCTCTAAATATATATCAGGAACACCAGACCAGATGTAGCTTCAATATTCAAAGCAACGACACATATTAGATTAAGATGGATTTCATTCAAGACATCCATCGTACATTTGTTTCGGTATATCTTCTGATAAAATGAGGTTACTTTCCAAACAGCCAAGTAGTATATTGTCGCATGGAAATTTGTTAAAACTTATCTGAATCAACTCTTGGAACCCTGAGCACTGCTTCACCAGTGGTAGAGAAGAATGACTTAATGCCCAGCCATTAGATGGACGATGGGTAAAAACTTGCGTCGTTTTGCTAATTGATTGTCTTATTTGGGACACAAAGAAAGAATTCTGGCGAAGACATGCAATCATACTCTCTCCCTGATACGTATAATTCTTATATTTTTGCAACTATCTTCATATCTTCAGTGAAAAAATTACATACCAATTATTTGCTATTTTTGATTCAGGAGCTCAGAGAGAAAGGTTAAAATTATTCAGGAAAGCATGTGTCAAAGGGTCTAAAGTAAAACAAATACGACACTTGAATGAAAAGTAAGAAATTATTATAGAATTAAATGCTAATTTGGTGTCATTTTCAGAGCAAAATTTGATTTTTTTTTTTTTTTAACCTAAGCTGTTTCATTATAAAAGACAAACAATGCGATCGCTTATTTACTAAGGTCACGTAAGTGTAGATTCGGAACACACAAGAAAACATTGTTTTTTTTTAATAAATTTGGTTATAAAAATTGCTAAATTGGCCAAACCTAAGATTAGGCAGAGATTACATCAATAATGTAGCCTCATCTTTTGCGGCTTTTACACATTAATGTAAGTTTGAGTTCCAGGAGACTGTCACCCAAAGCAATGCCAATCGCTCGGGAGGAAACTAATGTTAATTTCTGTTGCCTGAGGTGTTCCCTTAAGGGAAGTGGCGTGGTGGCTTAATCAATTCTTGACCCTTGGCCTATCTACACGCCCCCCCCCCTGTGTAAACATGACCTTGTGTCATGTTCTTCTTTAAATTGCTTACAGAGATAAATACAATAATACACGCGCATTTAACGTAAATTTTCGCATAGACACACACACAAAAGCAAGTAATATGTCAAATCACATTGAAATCAAAGCATTTGATCACCAAAGTTAAGCAGAATAGAATCCGGCTATTACTTTGATGTGGGAGCGATAGCATACACCGGGTCTTATAATCAATTCGAAATATAGGCCGTCATTAAATTTTCATGCAAGGGGTTGATAAACCGTAAAATAGAAGTCAATCCATTAAAAAGGAACAGACAGTCGAAAGTGTTTCACAGGGTGTGACATGGCGCCCTTACTTTCAAGTTCAAATGCTAGGTTATATTTTTGACAATCTAACCATTCCTAAAAATTCTACACCGCCTTGGCACAGTGGATAGAGGCGTTAGTTAGATCCATAGGCAGGACCCAAAGAGTGTGAGTTCAATACCTGATTAACGCAGTGGAGAACTTGGAGAGAGGAATTAACAGGAGATAACTCATAACTGACATCCATTACGCATGGCACGTGGAACTAGAACAGTCTACCCCAGTTAGCAAAATAAAGGGTTCAGTTTGGCATTCCAAACACCTGAAGAAGGCCAGAGCGTACAACGGCCGAAACTTTGTGATAAATGTGGCAACAAAGACGAGGAAAATAGTCCGAATAACGTAAATAGTGTACATAACATCTCATCTCAGAAATATACACAGATACCCAAGCAGAGTTTTCACATTAAAAATCATCTGCCTCTTTCTAATTGTAAGTGCAGAAACAGTTTTTTCTTATTTTCCTCGGGTTTTTCTGGTTGTTAACATATCTTGGATGTAGTATAACTCTTTCAACAGTAGAAGCCTATTCTAGTCGCTTCAAGTGTCATATTCACCTTTGTGAAATTTGTCCAGCATTCACTGCTATATAGATTAGATATTATATAGCAGTTCAGTACTTTTTTTCAGAAAGGCCAGAAGAATTTAGCATTCCCAAGATAAGTTTTTTCTTGCCTAGTATTTCCCCATATCTTTGAGATCACTGTCCAGCATTAACATGCCATATGGATTAGATATCCCATAGCAGTTCAGTTTTTATTTTTTTGTTTTGTTTTTTGTAACGATAACTTGCTATGTCTTAAATGCTTTTTCTTATTTTTAAATAACATTCTCTGGGTCCGTGACACATAAATCTCTATATACACAGGAATATAGGCCCGGAGAATATCATTCATCAGAAAACTTCACCAAAATCATTAAACCAAATACTTCGCGAACAGTTCACTTCATTGAAAAATCAATACATAAAAAATAATTATTTTATAACTGAATGTTACTTCGCTTAAGTTATATATCGTCTAAATAATGCATTGTTTTATTATAGTAAATAAACAAAAATATTTTTTAAATGACACATAATTTTATAAACGCATTATTAAGATATAAATTTTATCTCCCTTACAGAACCATTCGAAGAAGGGAATATTCGTGTCAAGAGATTCGTCAATATATATTTCGAGTAAATTTTATTTGCTGGTATGAATTTCTTACCTTCCTTTCAACTATTGGCTACATAGTAGGATTTACCTGGAAAAAATATTGTTACTGTCAAGAAATTGTTAATATATTATTACCTGTTCGAAAGTAGATTATTCTTACACTTACAATACAAAATATATTTCGGATTAAAAAAAATCCGCTCAGGTTTCATAAGCAGGTAAAAACAACAAATCAATCAACGGTGCTTTATATGATATTAAGCATCTAAGCCTTAATGATTTGCATATATGATGTAGATGCTAAACAAAACGTATTACATCAGAAATTCAAAAACAATAATACTAGTCAACAACAAGAAAAAAAAATGAAATGATATCGAGACACTAAATACTTTTTTAGCTAATTTGAGGGCTGAATCTGAAATGACCTTACTTTTTCTAGGTTACCTACCATTTTTACTGTACTGAAATGTCCCTTTTTTTGAAAAAATGTTGTTTTTTTTTCATTTGTTTCCTGTATATATAATATTGACAGATGACAATATTTCTCAAAATAAAATCGTAGAAACATACAAATATTGGTCTGCTTCTTGAGAAATACTATTTTTGCAATAACAATTAGACCCTAAGTCTTTAAAAATAACACAATTAAATATACAAAGACTAAAAATATTTTCATCAAATTATTTAATGAAATTACAATAGAAACAAAACCTTCGTGAACATAAGAACTAAGGTAGAAATTTTCTCTTCTTGATTGTCTGTCATGTCCAATGTTATTTAAGTCCTTTTTGATACCCCAGCAGTATCATGTACAATGGAATATGTCTAGTGAAGTGATAGAAGTCAAGAGATAAATTTATGAATATCAAACAGAAAATTTGAGGGTTTTATTTTTTCGATGTCACCTTAATTATAAGGTTTAGTAAAGTTTATTACTGATAAACTTTATCAGTTAATTTGAATTTTGGCAATAAATTGAAAAAAATCAGTACGTCTACTTTAAAAGTTTTGAATCAAAAACACTTTTTATTTATAAATATAGTTTACTTCAGGTGGCTGACACAAATCTCCTGACCTACCTGAAAACAGCTGGTGTTCTACGACCTTTAATAACTAAATTTTATGATTATTCAAGATTGTAAATTGTTTTTTTTTTTTGTTTTGTTTTACCAAAAGTGAGCAATTCCAGTAAAGCATGATAGATAAACATAACAAACAGGATCGGCACCATCAAATTAGCTAAAAAAACATGTTTTGTTTCTTGGCACCAAAATCGTGTTCCCTGGTGGAAACAATAATGTTATACCTCACAGTGGATTAAATACTAATTAAAATTTCAGATACAGCAAACACTAGTATCTCTCTATATTTATGAGATGAGGTATTATGTACATTATTTACATTATTCGGACTATTTATCCTCATGTTTGTCGGCTGAAACTTTGTAATAAATATGGCGACAAAGATGAGGATAATAGCCAGAATAATGTAAATAAAGAAAACACCACTTCAAGAATTTAATATTTAATCATATCAGTAATATTTTCACTATAAGTTAATCCATAGAAAAATTTGGAAATAATTATGTGCCTTTTATCTATGTTACAAGTATTTTTACTAAACAAATAACTTCACGTTGATTGATTTCAAAACAAGTTTAAAGTTGATGGATACGTTTCCCACTTTAAAATAAGAAAACATTTATTTATTTTCATGTATGACTTCTGTTTCCTATATTCCATCTTTAACAAAAAATAGATCTCTTCTAAAATTATACAAAATGATATTTTTAACTAATTGCCAGTAAAACGATCATCTCAATGATTTGGATCAGGTTATTTTTCAGTTATTCATCGAGTTATTCTAAAGCTTTTTTCCATCGTTCAACGGTTATTCAGTGTGACAGAAACCAAGATGTAGCAATGGAATTTACGTATATTTGGGCGTGAATGGATGCCACAATTAAGCAATTTTACCAACATATTATGGAAGGCGTCGGTGTATACCCCCAACCTTTTCATTTTAGAGTAATTGTGAAACGTTACCTGGAAGACGCTTTCTTCGGAGCTAGGCATGTGAAAAATTACTTATCTCACCTGAAAACTGAGAAAATTGGAGAGACATTGAGACTGATAACTATCAAACAATAAAAAGTCAAACTGTGTTCTGAGTGAAAAATAGAGCCATTTAAATCAGAGGAGTGTATTTTAATTGACGTTGAGCAATTCAAGTCAAGTAGAACATTCAAATTTGTAGGGTCTCGATCTTCTAATTTGAATTAGTGATCTTGTGCCAGTCGAAAGCAAAATAAAATCCATAAAGGGCAAAGGTATTGTATATGTCCGACAAAAAATAGTTGAATTTAAAGTGGGATTCACATACGTACATGAGACTTGAAATAAAGGATATTTATTCTCATTTGCACTTGCGTGTTTATGAACCTTTTAAATTGTGACCTTCTATGGAAGGGGAATATTCGATAGTGTCTCATGTCAAGCTGAATTTACAGTAATACTACACCTCCACAAACACACATACACACACACACGCATATATATATATATATATATATATATATATATATATATATATATATGTGTGTGTGTGTGTGTGTGTGTGTGTGTGACACGTATATAATACAAAACAATACCCTTTACGGTGACAATAGCTGCTGGTTGTACCAGGGGTGACAATAACGCCTTAGACACCGAAATTGTGTTAACTCCCCTGGTTGGCGGTTGACAAAGTTTGGGTATCGCACTTGCTTTCACACGTCGAATGAAGAGAATTTTATATATATTAGGTTGGTGCAAGAATAATGACGTAATAATGTCGTTTTTTGACGTAACGTTAAAAAACGAAATTATTACATCATTATTTTTGCACCAACCTAATATATATATATATATATATATATATATATATATATATATATATATATATATATATATATATATATATATATATATATATATATCAGCGTGTATATGTATATGTGTGCGCGTTTGTGTATGTGTGTGTGCATGTTTCATTAAAGCTACGATACTGTAATTAAACTTTTATTCAATTTTTCTTCTGCTACTTCAAGTGTTTTTTCTGGACATAAAAATGTGTAAAAATTGTCCTTATGTTCTGCGGCTATTATTAAGGGCGATCTTTATTTTTTCATTTTTTTTTTCTATTTTTAACTGAATTTATGTATTATTATGTATGTGCGTAAATTTATAGGATTTTTTTTTTACCGAACATGGTTAGCATATTGCGGTCGTCTTTACAAATGTTGTTACTGAATGGTGTTTTTTTTTAACTTTTTGTTATTAGTGCTTCCATCATTTTTAGCCTTTCGCTTAAATATGGATGATGTTATTATATTTATATTTTCTACAAGTTTGTTGCGAATTGATTTTGCAAGGTTTAAGTGTCTGTTTAAATGAGTCCCATTTACAGGTGTAATTTAAGTCTTCTTGACGTAAGGCATGCAATACTTTGTCCAATATAATTATTTATAACTTTGGTTTAATCTGGAAAGCAGTCCCTAATCAAACGAAATTCTGATTTCTGTCCAAAGACACAGACGCACACAGAAACACAAACACATATATTCAGTTGTATCCTTTCATATACACGGACAAGATTTTTGGTGACATTATTAAAGGAAGAGAGAAAATTACTGTGTTGATACAAATTATTTTAATCCGAGTAATTCGACATAGCACAATGTCGTCATCAAGCTGTTGTTTATTTCGAGATAAGTATTGTAGTATTCCTCATTTTCAAAGACAAAATTGCTGTGTTCATCTGAAAGTTTTGTTTGTTTTTTTTTACTTGTGAAATAAAGATGTAAGTAACGGGAGATAACTAAGTATGTTGTTGAGAGTTTTAAAAGTAAATATTCAAATTATTAGTACGAACTTCGATATGTTAAACTATATACTATAAATATTAAGTTGGTGCAAAAATAATGTCGTTTTTTTACTATGTGAGAAAACGACATTATTTTTGCACCAACCTAATATTTTAAACCATTTGTTCGGTATGCATAATTAACTTTATTAAGGTTTGGTTTCAATATTTCAATATAGATAGCTTCGATAATTTTTAAGTTATGTTCATCATTTTTATGAAAAAGAATAGATGTATATTCAACAATAATGTTTGTGAATTGCGAATGTAGACAGGTATGCTGTAGGAAATGTTTAAAAATGTTTAAGGCATCAATAGATAGGGTGAATACAAGAAGATACGTCTTTACTACTATTCTGTTAAAAATCAGTTGACGAGATTTCTTGGCGCCTCGAGTAGTAGCGAAATATAGTTCCCATATCTAATTTTTAATAAAACCTCATGCTAAACGCTTTCCTCTTATATGTATTTCTTGTAAAACATTATAGTTAATAACTATTTTAAAATGGCGAATTACGTTTCAATCAACCTGTATATATATATATATATATATATATATATATATATATATATATATATATATATATATATAAATAAAAAGAACAGTAAGATATATAACCCGGTGTTCTTATAGATATTTTTTATTTTTACAAAATAGTGCTCAACATGTAACTAATGTCTTTAATTTAATTACAAAATTAAATTCGTAGCGTTTAGCTTCTATTTTTGAAACATGGTTAGAACTGTGTAGCGAAAAAACATATTTTACATAAATCAAATTATAATATATATATATATATGAATATATATAATATTAATAATACCCTTTATTTCGCTCACTGAGGTAGACTATTCTAGATCCACGTGACAGGTTTAATGGATATCAGTTATCAGTTATCTCATGTTAAAGGTTCAGTTCGATATTACAACCACCTGTAGAAGGCCGTAGCGTACTACAGCTGAAACGTTCTAATAAATATGGCGACAAACATGAGAACAATAGTCCGAATAATGTAAATAATCTACATAATACCTCACCTCAGAAATATAGACAGATACTATTACTAATGTTCACTAAATTCAAGACTCGAGAGCCACTTGATGTAGAGGGTTACAGAAGGCCGGAAGAGCGTTAGTGAAGTTATGTAGGAAACATAACGGTAAACGCTAGTCTTGAAGTGGTTAAGATTGCCGTAAACTGGAATACATACTTCTACAAAATAGCAGTTCTTAGGAAGAAGCTGCTTGAGTGGAATTTCCTTCTTACTAATGGAATACCAAGGGAAATGAGGATATCTCGACTCTGTGAACATGGCATGGCAAGCCGAGTTTCAGGACCGGTGAAACTCAGGAATGCAGCTCGTCTGACTTCTTGACATGGAAATAACGGTAGAGTAGCGAGAAAGTGTCGTAGGCAGGAAAATAATTAACCACCGACAAAGCCTCATATACGATTCCAACCTTCATTAAAAGAGGCAAGTTTACCCTGGGCAGCTCCAATCTAGGTCTGCTGCTAGGAAAGTTGGTTCACTGTGTCGTGCTAGAGAATTTTGCTTGTTATAATCTATCTTATAGATTTATAACTTATTCGTCCATACATTGGATATTGTTGTTACATCCGGTCTGGTACTTCCGCTAAACATTTCAAGAATCTTGATAAAATAAAAAGAGTATGCAATGTTATCGTCCCTGACTTGGTATCTCTATTTCAGTCTGTTTCCCCCTTAGCCTTTTTAATAGAGCTTTTTATTGTAATGTTTTAGATAAGCGTTATATACCGTACTTTTGAATACTAATGTGGATGTCTCAATACTTATAAATATGCTGGACACTATTTTAAGTGTGGAATGGAGGTAATATGCTGTCTAAGTAGTCTACTACTCTCAGTGGTTTACCTACTAGACGCCGCTGGTGAGTATTGTATTTTGTTGATGTTATAAAAATTAACATTTCATTTCCAACCTCCGTTTTGGTTATTCCTCATTCAGTGACCCTTTCTAGGTTACAACAATAAGTTTCCTTCTTCGGTGCCTCAATTTCAGGAATTTTACTGTAATAGTAGATTGGCAGCTAGGTCTTATTTTTTGACCGTTTGATAGATTTAACCGTAAGTTCTATGCTAACAGTTTCTTTTTGTCCTCTCGCACTTCTTGCTCATGGAACCCTTTTGCGGCTTCTCGGATTCTAGTCAAATTTTGTCTACGTCAGAATTGTCACTTTATGTATAAAGAGCATCTTAACTAAAAGAATGATTAGCTGAGAAGATAACTATCCTAATTTCGAACAAAGTCTTAATGCATTTTTCTTAATAACACGAGAATAATATTACTGAATTTTGAGGTTGATTCTCAATGACTGCTTCTTTCTCCCTGGTTGTTGCAAATATAAGTTCTGCAAATATAAATAGTAGATGTACGATTTCATTTTAATTGCAAACGAGATTAAATGTACCTCTTGAAAATGAAGTATACATACATATATATATATATATATATATATATATATATATATATATATATATATATATATATATATATATATAATTAAACCGTTCTTTTATAAATGCAAGACCATCTTTTCTTTTTCTTCTATTGCGATACTTCTAGATAAATTTTCAATTTATCAAAAAGCCACCTGCATCAAATTGTGTTTTGTATTAAGCATATATCTGATATCAGCTAAGATCCAGCTGTCATTGAGTTGGGGATATATACGTATGTATGCAAATATGAACGTATTTCTATTCGATTAAAAATATCCCATGAAAAAAATATTACCTGAACACAAACAAGGTGAGCAAAAACAATCAAAAGAAGAATATTGGATCTTAAATCTGTTCTTGTTTTAAGAAACTGTCTTGGAAAATTTTATGGATGTTTCGAGAAGTCAAATTCTAAATATCTGGCTAAGTTTCAGCATTTTAGAATACTTGTTTCAAAATACTTTTAAATAGTTTACTGAAGAATAGTATAGTTATTACATTCGGCAAATGATGATGACGAAAAATCTATAGCTTTAGAGTGAGTTATGATATTAATCAACGTATGATTTTATATATAAAAATCTTTAAAATTTATTTCAGTTCCAATTAGATCCATTCAGAAAAAAATAAAGGAGGATCCTAAAAAGAGGAAAATTATTTGAAAACATTCTCAGTTAGCCCGGGATATATATTAGAAAAAAACATGTGTAATTATACGGAACACAAACTATGGACAATTTCCCATTCTTATAATTGAAAAAAAAAAAGGCCAAAGCAGTGAAAAGCAAAATGGATCGAAATCATGTGACATTTATTAGGTTGGTGCAAAAATAATGTCGTTTTTTCACATAGTAACGTATGTGAGAAAACGACATTTATTTTGCACCAACCTAATAAAAAGCGCGTATTTTGTCAAGCGTTTCACAAGAAAAGATACAAAAAAAATTATTGAAATTTAGTAATTAATAATGATTTATCAGAAAATAAATAAAAAACAGTATATGATAAATTTATTTAAATAATAACATTTTTCGCAAAGTAATAATGTCATATAAGAAAGAATGTACAAAGAAATGGAAGTTAAACGTATTTAAATATTATAAGAATTTTTCAAAAGTAATACCGGTTTAGTTGATAACGATATAAAAATCAAAACTGAAATGTATTTGTCTATATTTCTGAGATGAGGTATTATGTACACTATTTACATTATTCAGACTATTGTCCTCATCTTTGTCGCCATATTTGTTACAACGTTTCGACCGTTGTACGCTCCGGCCTTCTTCTTCCGACCATTTATTTCGCTCACTGTGGTAGACTGTTCTAGTTCCACGTGCCATGTTTAATGGGTGTCAGTTATCAGTTATCTCTTGTTAATTCTCCTCTCCAATTTCTCCACCGCCTTAACCGGGTATTGAACTCACACTCTTTGGGTTCTCTCACTGGATCTAACTAACGACTTTATCCACTATGCCATGTGTCCTTGAGGACATCGTGTATGAATTTCTTGGTATTATAAAGCTAATATCATCAGCAACATTTTTTTACCAATTCTCATATTGCAATTTTTGCTGTTATCATTGCAAGTTTTTACCAGAGCTCATATTGCAAATTTTTTGTTATTATCGCTTTTCACGGGAACTCGTTATTACTAGTTCCCATATTGTATTCATTTCTATGCTAGGTTGTCTCAGGAGATTTTTGTGGTTTAGCATATGTGCTGATTCTTTAAGTTTACGAATTTTCCATTGGTGTTCTTTGTCTATGATCTCAACTTGATTCCACAGAGGGCGGCGATCTCCCTTTTCTCTCCATATGTGATCGGTCCCCCTGATTTGTCCACTTCCCTTCGTGTTACAGCTTTCTGGTGTTCTTGAAGCCTTAACTTAAATTTATTTTAATAATCGTTTAAAAATCGCATTCCGTGCGGACTTGTAAGCTAACTCCTGTGGATTGCTAATTGAGGCTAATATTTAAGGGACCTTTGGTTCAGCTTAGAAAACAGCAATGATAATTTTGAAAAAATAACTTTGAACTCCTTAATTCAATCCATGGAACGTCAAAACTTAACTTTAACTCTGATTTGAGCTATAAGTTCAATTCCGACTAAAATGCTGAAACTCCAATTTGGGCTGAAATTCCAGTTCAGGCCTAAAACGGAATTCTTCGAATCACAAACTCGGTGGAACTTCAACTGAGTTGAGTTCTTCAAACTTTGCGGAACACCAAAACTTCACGTCACGACATCTCTCCCTTTAACTCTGAGTTTTTGGCATTTTGAAGTTTTCTACTTATTTTAAACGAATTTAAAACTATTTTTTTTAATTAACAAAATCTTTGTGTTACTTTATTTCACAATATGAATTAAAAAGTTTTAAAATCACTATTTTTTCAGTTATTTTAAATTTTAAATTTTTAACAGTTCCATCCTCACCCGGACAGAAATTCCAATGTTTTATGGTCAAGCGCTAGACGAAGGCATATTTGTAATCCCTGGATCATCCGGATTTCAAAACTGTATACTATTTCTACTTAGAGCTAGAGGGGATTCCGACACGCAGACATTTTATTATTTATTTATTTATTTAGAAGACGGGCAGTATGGCTCGGCGTTGCCCGTTCTTTATTAAAAAATCTTACGACTCATACAGGAATCACTATCACTTGATTTAAAATATTTTTTCCCTTCTTTGCCTTTAAAGGAGTGCCCTTTGCCATGCTGATGTTGCTACATGCCTTACTTCTTGCCTATCTCACACTGCGAATTTTTTCTAAGCTCTATACTAAACATTAAATCTGTTACGAAAAAAGAACTAAACAAAATGAACATAAAACAATCAGATTTAAAAAAGGACTCTTAACTGAAAAAACCGAATGAAAAAAGAATGTTAACAACAAATACATTTTCACACCCAACCCAGTTCTGCAGAATCAGAATCAACGTTGAGTTTAAGCAAGCAAATGAGCCAATTGGAGTAAAGTGCCATGCAGATTTAAAATTTTCGCACTTGTGACGAATGCAGCTATCGATTTTTTTTGCATGCTAGTTAACATTCGTGTCAGTCAGCTGTTGGCTCTCATGCTGGCCAATAGAAATTTCCTGCCTATTCGTGCCAGCCAGCTATAGGCCCTCAATCTGGCCAGTAGAAAATGGCCACAAACTACATGGAAACTGCCGTAGAATCATGAAAAAAATCGATTATTTCCACTAGCGATGGCACTTGGGAAATGCAAAGTCGGTCTTGGCCTTCCCACTAACTTGGAGCATGTGCATGTAAATTTTGGTGCAAATCCGTCGTAAATTGCGGCCGTGCATTCGTTACCCCCCCACACACACACATCCTGGCTTTTATAGATAGAGATTATTAAGGGATAGTGTAATCCTCGTCTTTTTGTACAACTTTTAATCTGAGAAGGTAACTTTTTATTCGATATTTAAAGAAACCTGCATTTTAACCGAAAACTGTCTAAACGGTTAATTTCAACTTCTTTGTCTCGAAATGATCAATCATTATAAAACATCTGTAGGGGATAAATCCGAGGATGGGAGTATGAAAAACCTCCCAAAATAACGAGAATTATTTTACTGATAATAAATATATGCAGTCAGGATTCTTGTGTATTCCAGTGACTCTCAATGGACGATATTTTTCCTACACCAACAGACACAGAGCAAAAATAATAAATAAATTACCACCAACGGCCGAAACGTTGTAATAAATATGGCGACAAAGATGAAAACAATATGTGTATGATTAGTAAATCACAAATCATGACCAACCCCCAAATCCTTTTCACTAAATCTTTCATGATTGACCTAAATGTGTGGCAACGTATTCTCCGAGCGTCCTTGACGAAGAAAGGTGACATGCTTATTCTGGATGTCGCAGTTATTCCCCTTTAACTAAATTCTCCAAGTTTTGGTTCACCTCTGCTGTGGCCTGGTATTGAACCAACAACACTTTGGTTTTAGTCACTCGATCAAATGAACATCCTTATCCACTGAGCTATGTGTCCTTGGAGAAAAGGGATGGCACGTGGAACTAGAACAATCTACCCCGGCGGAAGAAATAAAGGGTTCGGTTCGAAATTCCAATCACTTGAAGAAAGCCGGAGCCTACAGCAGCCGAAACGTTGTGAATATGTATGGCAATGAATATGAGAATAACAGTCCGAATAATGTAAGTAGACATGTTAAATATATTATTTTTTTTTATTATGTTCTCTCGCTGTTTCATTATTACAGTCAAGTCAGTTGTCGAAAATCTGAAGTATCCGAATGATGTTTAAAACTTATTTTTTTCCTGGGGGCTTAGACAGAAAATTATCAATGATAAGATGAAAAAAATATATCTGTGTAGAGAGACGTAAGTAGCAATAGGCAATGATAGGTTTCTTTAAAAATTGTAAAGCCCGGGTAAACATCGTCACAAGAATTGAAATAAAATAAGTTAAATTGATCAAAATACAATATTTTGAAAAAAAAAATGGCATTATTTCGAAGAGGGCAAGCAATAATGTTGAATAAGAATTTCGATGGAACAAAGATAGTTCGCCAACAAAAGATATTCGAAAAAATAACTCTGGAAAAACATATGAATGAAGGAAAGACATCATATTCCTAACATTCTCTTCATATCCGGAAAATTATATCTTAAAATTGCTGTTCATACACTAATTTTATTCGAAGCAATTGAAAGAATTATACGTTTAGTCTAGTGTAATTTACACTTTTTTGTGTTATTTAATGGCAAGATTTAAAAAAATACAGTTGAATATAAAGAAAAACGTTTTCAATGTAGGTAATTATTGGATCTGTTTATATTTGTGTCTCCAGGTAATATTGATATTGACAATTAAACATTCTTTGTATGTATTCTTAGCTAAACGTTGAAGATTATATGTAATCATCCATCAGCTTTCTACTTGCGTCTATAAGTAAACATTGACGTCCCTACATAAATTGTTTTCTTTTATCATTTCACCCCAAGAAAAGCAATAAGGCCACTAAGACACAAGGATTTGCTGCGTATGGAATACTATGAGAAAAACAAAAACATTATTAAGGAAAGAGAACACATAAAGAACATGAATTAAAAAGAAAGGTTAATATTGCAACTTGCGTTTTCATGTATCTATCCGCGAAGTGTGCTTTTTGGGTCGGTAATCTTATCCTTCTGCATGTTGATAAATTTTAAGAGATTTTGGACACCCACGACGTGGAAAAGCAATTATTAGGTTGGTGCAAAAATAATCACGTAATAATGTCGTTTTTTGACGTATTTTTAAGTCAAAAAACGGCATTATTACGTCATTATTTTTGCACCAACCTAATAGATTAGCTCGCTCATTAATAAAAGGGTTCGATCCTCAGTGTATGCCTCTGAATTGAAGAATTAATAAATAAGAAGTGTTTCTTCAGCAAGGTTTAACAATTATGATTCTAGACTTTTTGTATTCCAGTGATTTCCATCGTCAATAAACCATTTCTTTCATATTCTATTTAGCAAATACATTTGTCTTCCCCACATACAGAAATGATTATTGCGTTCTTTATTGACTGAGAAGACATGATTGCGTCAGATGAAATTAACACATATGGATTTTAGAGCGTGTCTAAAAGTGGTGCAATGTTCAGTGTCTTGGAACAAGAAATTGGCGAGCAGTTTTTGAATTCCAGTTGGGTTCACTATCGCGGCTTAGGAAAGCCATGGTTCTGTCTATTCTCTCCTGAGCTATGCGTAAAATAGCAAGGTAGACTGGGCTCTTAAGCCTTGATTTGGAATCAGCTGTTACTCACTATTGCCTAGGGGAGACAAAAAGATTCGAATGAGCGAGATTGATTGATTTCCTTTTTCGACATATCAACCTTTTGCAGGTTAGAAATTATTTCTTTACACCGTAAGAATTTTTGGAGATAATACTGATTTACTGATACAAGTCCTACTTATTAACTAATAGCTGGAGGGAGAAGAGGTGGAGTCATATCTGGAATGGTAACTAATTAACCTATTGTTTGTTAGTCCCCAAATCGAAAGCAACATGATCGCCCAAGCGTATATCATGCCTGGAATTTAACTGACTCAGGATGCAAACGAGATGGTGAGAAATATTGTATCTAAATCAGAAAATCTAATAAAAATAAATAAAGCTGTAGGAAAAATCATTAGAAACAAAGAAAATTGTGTAAATATATGCTATTGTATGTATTTTCGTATATAGAAATGAAAGTTGAACAATTTTTGTACAAATGTCTGAGACGACAGAATTATGTTTATGTGGACGGATGTGGAGAATACTAAACATATAGACGAAGAAGTGTGATAAAAAATAAAAATAAAAGTACACATATAATTCAAATCAGAAAGAACAGATGAATTATGGGCAGACGTAATGAGTAAAGATGGCTTGGTGAATTTAATCCTCACAGGACATTCTGAAAGCAGGGAGTGCAGAGGGAAACAATTAATAATCTACTTAACCAATCAGTGTCGATGTCTGAGAGAGGATATATGTGCTGTGAAGAGTCGAAAGTTGCTTAGATCTACAAGAGACAGGAAGCTGTAGAAAGCCATGAACGACCTCGACCGGGAGAGGCACAGAAAACAAAACATAAACGTCTGTATTACGTCTCTATATTTTTTTTATGTGATAGTCATAACTTATAAAAAATATTCACAGTAGTTTTGGGTTACAAAATATATGCTGGTCGACCATGTTTGATTTGACCGTAGGAAAGAGATAACTTCTGAAACGTTTAGAATAAAAAAAATCGGAAGAATTTAAATGATTTTCTTTTATTTCTATGATGAAAACATATTAATAAAATAGAGAAATGTGTTAAATACTTTCTCTCCCGTTTGGACAAGTCCAGCACTTCATGTTACAAGAGTTTGTGTCTACCCACGCGTCAAGAATGCATCTTTTCTTAGCGGCATCTAGGAGATTGTGTTCTGTTGATTGACCGTTGAGGGCTATATGACCAACTAGGTTTGATGTATACTATTTTGGGTATAGTGAGGAAACTTTACCCAAGTTTTGTAATGACGTTTTAGACTGTATTCGAAGAAAATATAACTTTTTAATCTGTACCAAATTTCCCAGCAGTTTCTAAAAACGACAAAACCAAATACGCAGTCGCAAACCATTTTTTTACGTTGCAAACATTTGCACATAATTAATAACATAAACTTAGTTTTTGTGGAGTTAAATATATATAATAGATGATTTTTTTCTTTGTAATTTGAATTCTTTTTCATTTTTCATAAAGTTCTAGTAAATATTTAATTTGTATTTCGAGACGTCTAAGAAAAGCTGCAAGAAAGCACCTAACTAAAAACAAAAAATATCTGTAGGTTAGATTTAAAAAAAAAATGAGGAATTTATATTCTATGTGAGTTGTTTGCAAATAAAATATATTTAATCATTATAGAGATTATCTTTTGAAATAATTCTATTAAGTAGATTCTTATATTTTATCAGACTTTATCCATTTTTCACATAGGGAAAAACAAAAACAAAACAACTTTAAAGAACTCTGGCATCAATCGGTCTCGTATTTAAGCACTGAGGTTCAAGCAAAGACAGATAGTTATTAACTCAACATGTCTTCTTCGGCATCTTCTGGCTATATGTGCAGAAATTTATGACCAAAGTCGATAATGAGACTAACAAGAGTGTTTGTTTGATAAGCTCTGCCTATTTCTATCTAGGTGCAGCCACCATTTTTTTCTCTATTTTTTCGTATGTCCTATATTTTTAAAGGTTATTGGTAGCCAGTCTATCATTAGTTTTCTAGTTTGATATCTGAAATATCGGCTCCATTGTAAATCGTCAATGTTGAATATAAACCGGGCTGTACAATATGAAGCCAGATAACATATTAAACAATAAATAGAAGTTGCTTAAAATTTTTGCATTCTCACCTTTAAGAAACAGCTCAATATACCTGAAATCCTACTAACAAAAAAAAAAAAAATACCAAAGCGAATACAATCTACGCCAAATGTGTAAAACAGAAAACAAAACAACTTGGCCAAATATAAGTCACTGGTTGTGTAGAACAATCATGTGGTCAAGATAAACACTCAGTTGTGGAGCAAGCTGAGTGAATAATAACTCAACCTTAAGAGAGCTATTTATGGTGCCATGGAACATCTCATTGTGCTAAAGTGGGATAGTCCATTGCTTGGGCTGTGATTGACTGCTGGTACATGAGTGGAGGTATTTCTGTATAAATACCAGCTTGATTCATCAGTTAGTTTACAAGGTTTGTATTGAGTTACAACCTGCTTTATTTTTGTGTGCAAGCTGGACGCTAGCTGGGACCCTTACGCCAGTAAGTGCGTTTTATTGTATTGTTATTCTATAGTGTGGACAAGGCGATGCATGGAAAAATACATAAAAAAGAAGGAATGAAGCAGATGTAGGCCAACAGAAAACACATCAGTGGCTGAGGAGCACCGGACTGAAAACTGAGACAGAAGGCCTCGCAACCAGATCCTATCATAGTCACATAATGAAGGTTGGAACTAACCAAAAATATGATGAAACCGTCTACTATATGTTCTCAGTATGTCCGGAACTGGCAAAATAATGAATATTCCCACAAGGTAGCGACATATGTGCACTGGAAGATATGCAAGAAGCACAAAATCAAAACCACTGAGAGATGACATGAGCAGGAACTAGACACAGTTACCCAAAATAACGATGAAGCATGCGAATTCAAACTGACAGGGAAATAAATGTCAACGGACCTGATATTATCATGAATGACAAGAAATTCAGAAATTGTCATAACTGTACAATTGGAGAGAAATACATCCATGAGAATTGTTCAAATACAAAGACCTGGAGATTGAGATAAACAGGGTGTAAGGAATGAAGACTGGCACGTTACTAATAGTAATCTGGGCTATGGGTCTCGTGAGAAAGGGACGGGACAATTTTACTATCTGTGACTTAGGTAGCATCAACAGAAAAGTTGCCCAGAATATCGGCTTACTATGAACATCCCATATACGAAAAAAAAGTGCTATCAGTTAAATGACAATTCTCCTATAGATCCTAAGGATCATGGTTCGGACCTGGCTCTAGAGGATACAAACACGACACAGAACATAGATAAATAATAATAATATCATTATTTTATTTCCTTTGATTTCTAGTGTTTACTCATTTCTTTCCGGGTCCCAACCAGAAACCTAAGTTCAGAAATGTCATCATGACATTTTCCACTGGGCATTTTTTTGCCGAAAGAAAAATAATCACACCCATTTTTCATAGATAAAGCCTTTCGTAATGTGAGTACATTTTTTTTTATTTCTTTAAGGTTTGGAATACAAGGAATCCCTTAAATGCGTCTATCGGAATTTTTTTCCAGTCATTCCAATGGCCCCATCTACAATTACAATTGTTGATGTAATCATGTGTCACATTTTTGAGATTTCGATTTCAAGGTACTTTCGTTTTGATAGTTTTTAAAAGATCTTCAGATACATGACAGTCCGCCGGAACAGTCACGTGATTAAGAGGGCACAATTTGGCTTTACGATCTCTGATCACGATTTAGCATTCATGGCTTTGTCTATGGGTATTGTAAATTTCCATAAAATTGTTACAGTTCCTATCACTGTAACTGGATCTAGGTGTTCATAAATTTTTTTTGCTGTTTCCTTCCTAAAAGTTGCAGATTTTCCAATGCAGATATTGGCCCATTCTGTCATGCCGAGACTTCTATTGAGTCGGTGCAAATACTATGCAGCCTGATGCAAGATGGTCAACTGTTTATTATAGAATCTGCATTTAGGCTAAAACAGTTTTTCAGCATGTGTACTTAGTAATTTTTTTTAACAACCATTGATCCTGTGCAGCAAGAATAAAACCTTCGGTTTCAGCTTTTAACCCTGCACCACGTAGTTACTAATGGATACCGTGTTTGTCCACATCAGCTTGTTTATTACAAGCAGAATATTGACCATGAACTTGATTATCTTGCCATCGGCTCCTGTATCTTGTCCATTGCATTTACCTTTGATTTCTTTTTTGATGTTTTTGACGCTGCAGTTGATATATTATGTTTTCTTTTCTACTTGAAATTACATTTTAAAATTGCTGGATTCGTTTATTTCCTGAATAAAGATTCTTTTATAATCATTGATAGATATCCTCATCCAGTTTTTTGTAGTTTCCAGGTATTTTGTGAAGCTTGATTGTTGTAGTTTTGAAAGACAATTCTAGTTGAACTAATCCTCTGCCTCCTTCGGATCTCGGCACATACAGACGAATAACATCATCCTTGAGATGATACATGCGATGGCAAATAAGAAGCTTTTTCATTTGGCTTACATAGCCCTAATGTAGGCTATGGTACAGTTAAGGATATTGAAAGTGTATTGTACCGCAGGTACACCCATATTATTTATCGGTGATATACTGATTTTTTTTAAAGTTCAACTCGGTATTCTATACCAGACACACACTTGTGTAGTATTCTTTACTTACTTTCTCCCTTGGGTATGCTGTATTCCATCTCCTTCGCTAATTTCTAAATACCTATAGACTTATTTTTGTTCTAGTTCCCTAATCTTTGTGACAAAATTTAGAACTATTGAGTGTGTTTCTGTAATTCTCCCTTTCTTAAATGTTACTTTTGCACATTTATATAATCCGAAATCCATAACTATGCCGTCACTGAAACATCTTACCGTATTGAGGAGACCCTTCAACTCATCGGTGTCTTTGGCAAAGATATTGAGATCACCCATGAGGTGACAGGGAGCCTCATTGAAAAATTCCTCGTCGGATATTCAAGTGATTTGGAGTGGCAGTGCCTTTGTTGTGATTTACGTACAATGTGGTTTTTCACATTCTCATGCTGTGTTTAAGATCTACTATCACCGTTGAAACGTTGTACATTTCCGAAGCGTTAAGTATTCAACAGTTTTGCACACTATCAAAGGTATTACGGTAAGCTATACATGCTGTGCTGAGATTTCTAAGTCTTTTACTGCAATTTTCCAGTAATATTTGGTTTATCAGTTGTTGATCTTTGTCGCCATATGAACCGACATCCCTTCAGTTCCAAGAGAAGAATGTTGGTTTCATTTAGAAAAGAGTAAGTACAGATTATGGAGACAGACATGATCAATTTATATGTGTTGGAGAGACATGTTACTAGCATTGAAAAAGTTTATGAATCAGTTTTATGAGTTGCTGACGGATGATAGAGCCAAAAATTGGGTACCTTGTCATATCCTAGGAATTTCCATTTTGGGGACGTGGTTAGAGGTTGTTAATGATATTCTTGGTTATATTTTCCCATTCTTATAGTTGTTTATCCATAATTACTTCTTGTGGTTGTTGGATCCATTTTGCAGTGGCGTTATAATCCTTTGTGCTGCTCCAAATATTCTCTCAAAATTTTGCACATTTTAAATGGATTTTGGTTCTATAACTGATTTTCTAATTTCCCTGTACAATTTCTTGAGACAACTTGGAATATCTTATTTTGTCGTTAGAACATACCATTCTTTTTTTTAATTTTTTGTCGTCTTTTATGCGCCTTTAAATGTAGTTTGTGTTTAAGTATTGCCTTGATTGGAGAAATTTCATTTAATAATTATCTTTTTTGATATCCTCTTGATCTTCCTGCATTTGCATATTGAATCATTTGCTATTCTTTAGATCTCATCTAGTATCGATAATTCAAATCTGATTTGCTTTGATTCAAGCTTCAATTTTGCCTTCCAAGATGCGCCATTTTGTTTATTGATTAATCATTTCTTTGTTTTGACAAAAAGCTGCCCAGTAACTGCTAAAATAATAATATTAATAAAAATAATAATAATAATTATTATTATTATTGTTGTTGTTATTATGCATATATATATATATATATATATATATATATATATATATATATATATATATATATATATATATATATATATATATATACATATGCTGTATATTATTATTATTATTCAGTATTAATAGATATTTTGTGTCAAAATTGGCAAGACATTGGCTTATTGTGCAAGCATATATACATTCATACAAAATAACATATACACACAATATATATATATATATATATATATATATATATATATATATATATATATATATATATATATATATATATATAGCATTATTATTATTATTATTATTATTATTATTATTATTATTATTATTATTATTATTAAATATTCCGTCTCTAAGAGGGGAAACCAATACTGGTTTATCTAATTTAGTACATTAAGCATATATACACATATATGCATACACAATAATAATAATAATAATAATAATAATAATAATAATAATAATAATAATAATTATTATTATTATTATTATTATTATTATTATTATATATTCCGTATCCAAATAGGCAATATCCCATGGGCTTATTGTGTAAGCATACATACATACATACATAGATACATCCGTACATACATATATAAAACGAACATATATACTTATGTACAACACTATATATATATATATATATATATATATATATATATATATATATATATATATATATATATATATATATATATATATATACAGTGTTGTACAAAAGTAAGGTAACCCCTAATATAATATGTCAGCTAATTTCCATATAATTAACAAATCTTAATTTAACTATATATTCATTCATTAAAGCCTTCATGAAATGAATTACAGCTAACTTGAATTTTATCCCGCTAGAATAAAAATATGGATATAAAATTAAGATGCCTAAATATAAGTAAACCCTTTGTAAATTTGTTCTACATTATTATTATTGTGCCTATTCTGGATGCCTTTTCTTGATGTCTCATTTAACTCAACTATGCAAGGGTTGGTTCACCACCTCATGTATTGAACTCACAACTCTTTGTCCCAACTTACTGGATCCAACCACAGTATTTATCCACTAGGCTATCTCTCCTTGAGGGCACATTTCCTAGAAGCATGGCACGTGGAACTATAAAAATTTACCCCGCTCTACTAAATAGTGGGTTCAGTGTAAAATTCCACTCAACGAAAGAAAGCCGGAGCGTACAATGGCCGAAACTTCGTGAATAGGGCAAGGTAGACTGAAAACAACAGTCCAGACAATATAGTAAATTTTATTGCTTTGTAGCTTAATAGGCATACAGAAACGCACAAACAAACACACACACAACACACACAAACTCACGCACACAACACACATAAACACAAACACACGCACACACACACACACACACATATATATATATATATATATAAAGATATATAGTCTTAAGATGTGCTATATTTGTGAGATAAAGTGCTCAATACCAGCATGAAACAGACCGTCGCCTCTAAGGGTTGACTTCTATGTTCACTTATATATATATATATATATATATATATATATATATATATATATATATATGTGTGTGTGTGTGTGTGTGTGTGTGTGTAGAGTATGTAAATATAAATATAAAAGAGAACATTGAATTCAACACTCAGAGGCGACAGGCTGTTTCATGCTAGACTCATTCGTCAGACAGCGATATATATATATATATATATATATATATATATATATATATATATATTCAGCATATATATATATTCAGTATATATATATATATATATATATATATCTCATTTAAGTATGTAAAAGTAAAAAGTAATGACCAAGAGATATTCTTAGTGTGTTATGTATTTTTTTTATTATGCTGACATGTTGCAGCGTAGGAAATTTTGGAAATTTTAAATATTATCAGAATATTTGGGGAAGAAATCTACAATTATATATTTTTACATATACCAAAAAATTAATTTTTTTAAAAAAAAATGATACTTGAGGGCACCCAACAGCAACGGGTGTTCTAGAGATATTTTTTTTAGATATTGTAAGAAATGCCTAAATTACTTTGAAGAATAATAAATAAATCAGATGTGAAAATAAAATCTGAAAAACTGTAAAGAAAAAATCTAGAACACCGAAATTATTCGCACCAATGAAAGGGAAGAATTTCTTGAGAAGTTTTAACACTGAAAGTCTTCAAACAATATCCTTGCTTGCGTTATATCTTTGGTTTTCTCACTTATAACGGTGTGGGAGAGTGTTCTCGACTCCAACTAATTCCAAAATTTAAAAAAAAAGATCAAAAATCATAATTTTTGAAATCGATTATGGACGGGGTTGAAGAATTTTAATAATATTTAAACACAATTTGAAGAAATATATATATATACACTGCGTGCCAAATTATTATCGAGATAACTTTTTTCTAATATTTCAAAAACCGTCCAATCAATTCACACAAAATTTTCACACACTATTTGCAATACTGATCTGCATAATTACTGAAATTTTCGTACTGATCTGTGCAATGTAAACAAACGGGCGCTATATTTGTTATTAGCGCGGTGATTTGAGCGTGCCAAATTATTAGAAAGGTTTAGTAAATTTCCCAGAATTGAGCAAACAAAACGTTTATTAATGTTGAACGTGAATGTTTATGATCAAAAGAAGCTAATAAATAAGATAATCAAACAAATAATAACAGATACAAACAAAGGCACAGTTTTAAACAAATTAATATGGAATGTGCTTTCCCTGTTTTGAAATTACTTGAAAAATCGACGATCCATAGAATTTGATAATTGTAGGATGTCATCTGCTGTAATGCCGCGAGATATGTCAAGAATTGTTTCCCATAACTCAGCGTTGCTCCTGAATTGTCGTCCGTTGGCGTACAGTCTTCGCTTCATAATGCTCCAATGGTTTTCGATTGGGTTCAAATCGGGAGAATTTGCTGGCCACTTCATTTTTCGAAGTCCATCGAAGCCTAACTGTTTCAAATATTCAGTAGTCATGTGAGCAGCGTGTGAGGGAGCATTATCTTGCATACAAAACAATGGCCCTACTGAAGGCAACTCTTTGCCTTTTCATCCACGGTTCAAGATGCTCCTTCATAAATGCTATGTATGCATCAACAGTCATTTTGACCCCATCTGGTACTCTCCATGGGCCCACTAATGTGTTTCCAATAATACCACCACAGATCATTATGCCTCCACAGCCTTGTTGGCGTCTCAAACACTGATGGCGATTCTGTCCGTTCTGTCCCATCCTTTCCACCATCTATCTAGCCCATCAAGTATTGCTCGAGTTTTGTCTGTGAACAAAACTTTAGAGAAGTCAATCTTCATATTGTCCTCAGCCCATTTCAATCGATTTTGAATGTGATTTCTCGTCAACGGAGGCTTCGATACAGGTTTGACTGTTGTTGCTATTTCCCTCAGATACCGACACCAAGTACTTTTAGACACAGTAGGATCCCCAATACAACTGAAAAGCTCTTGACTGGTAAGTCCAGGGTTATTCGTGGCCTCTCGTTTAAGTCGTGACATGACACGGCGTGAAATAACCCTCGGCTTGCCTTTAAATGCCCCTTTGCGTACTTGTGTAGGTTCGGCGGTGAATTTTTCACTGTTTGATGTCACTTCCCTATCATTTTAAAATTTTCTAGGGTAGATTTACTTTTTGAGAGTTCTGAGGTAATAGTTTTCTTTTCAGCATCACTTAAACTGCTTTTACGGCCCATCTTTTCAGTAAATTCTTATACTTTTCTAATAATTTGGCACGCACAAATCACCATGCTGATAACAAATATGGATCCAGTCTGTTTACATTGCGCAGATCAGTACAAAAATTTCAGCGATTGCGCAGTGTAGTGTTGCCAACATTGTGTGAATATTTTGTGTGAACTGATTGGACGGTTTTTGAAATATTAGAAAAAAAGATAATAATCTCGATAATAATTTGGCACGAAGTGTATATATATATATATATATATATATATATATATATGTATATATATAGATATAGATATATAGATATATATATATATATATAGAGAGAGAGAGAGAGAGAGAGAGAAAAGTTGGAGACAACCATAAAATAGAATGTGCAGTTATCATGAATTTGATATAATTTAAGAGGTTTCAAAACGTGTAAAACAACATAGGGCCTTGGCACGTCTAATATGAAATATTTTCTATTTTATTGAAATCCTTTTTTTTATGATAAATCAATAAATCTACATCCATAAGAAACTATACGAACAAAATAAAAATGAGAAACTTTTAATTTTTAGTGAGGTTTTCTAACGACAGCCAGAGGCAAAAATGTTACTCTACATAGGGAACCATAATTTTGCTAGCTAATGAATGCTATTAAATATTCAGATTCGATGAATAGTGACTGTTTATAAAAGCTCCTGCCGTCTTCACGCGATAGCGTAGATATCAAAACTTATTAAATTCTAATATAAAAACTTGTTGAATGTTTCATATGTCAAATTAATGAAAATTAAAATTTATCATACCTAAGATGTCATGATACGTTTCATCCAAAAAATGTTTAAACAAAAATTTAAAATCTTGTATCAAATTTGCAAAAAATATATTCAATGAAAGCAACTTCTAAATTTGAACAATGTCAAGTATGATTAGCGTATATCTTTGAAGATATGTTCGCTTTTCCATTCCTTTTGAAGAGCCAAAGTTTAATAAGTTTCGGATATAAATTAATTACGATGTTTGTTTTTTATATGAGGTTTTATTATACTTTTTTTCTTAAAGTCCTGTATCGTCAGCTACTCGCATATATGTGAAAGTACACAAACACAAGACTATATATATATATATATATATATATATATATATAATCATCTGCAGACAGACTGTATCCCTGGTCATAAGTGATATTAAATGCCCGGTTGCCTCTAGCTAAGATCGAAACCAGAGTAAATTGGCGTCAGTCAGACAAGCGCCCCATAAGCCCTTCGAGCACGGTAGGTATGAAGGTGCTTTAAGCATATTTATTTTTGGATAAACACAACAGTGACTGAGAGAACTCGATTAGTTTTATCGAAGGGTATTGCATTAGTAGCAGCAATTGTCATCGTTTACAAACTCACACTTTCTCTCCATATATATGAATTGTGATCAAATACAGATATAGTCCGAATGAATGATAGGATACGATTCAAATAAATTTCATTATCTCATCATATATATATATATATATATATATATATATATATATATATATATATATTATTACTACTACTTCTTTTTCTTTCGATCCCATTTGTCTGTTAAGCTTACTAGACAACCTCTACTGAGACACCTGCTCAAGCAAATTTCTGTTTTTTTCAATAGTCACAAACCCACCTGTGCTTTATAATGCAGAATGGATCTTAGTTACAGTTTCTAGGAAAAAGAGCAAAATATTTCTTGACCAGCATCATGAGAATTGTCAGTACGCTTACACACTCAGTCACGATGAATTGAATATCCATGCTTCCGGTCCTTTATACAATTTAATTGGTACAGATTTGAGGCATTTTCAATTATTCCCGCATGGCTCCCAAGTTGAATGGTGAGACTCGAACGCGGGTGTCATGGTCGATATATATGGACCATATATATGTAGATTGCCTTCTCGGTCGCATCATTTTACTGTTACCATAGCTAGATCTAACCGCAGGATCTATTCTAATAATGTCTTTTATCGTACCTTTCATTTCAGGAGTTCACTTCCGGTTTCTTGAGTCTCAGTTCCCTACAATCTTCATAAAGTTAAATACAGCGTCAATCAATCGCTATTTTCTGTTTTCCTTAAATCCGTTTTTTTTTCTTGATCTTTCTTCTCGCTAAAATAATCTCATTCTCTTTCGCTTCCCTTGCGTACAAATGGTATTCTTGCCTTTCTTCGGTAGAAATAATTAATAAATTTTTCATAAAAAAGGTCCATTGTCCAATTTAGACCGTAGTCATTATACTCGTATTATACATGTCAAGGTTGCAATTAGACGATGTTTGCCCAAGAACGGTCACTTTGAGGAACAAATGCTTTATTGAACACTACTATTTTAAACTTTTCAAAGGAATTGTCAACTGTTTTCTTTTCCCCTTATCTTCATAATCTTCACATACAACCACCTGCTTTTTGTTTCAGATCATAGACGTCATTCATCATTTTAACACTAAAATGCTCCTCTCGAGCTTTGTATTGGGTGAATGTAAGTTTAAAAAGTGCATGCTGCTCAAGCTTGACGGTATTTCAGTTAACTGCACACCATGTTGCAATAGGTTTGGTTTTCTTTTGTTTTACGGCATATCAAACTCAATGGCTTATTTAATGCCGATAAGCCTTTTATTGTTGGCAATATTCTTTTTTCAAAATTGTATTACTTCTAATATTTCTTTTCAAATATCTATTGCTTGCCATATTTTTTTCTTCAAATATAAAACTGCTTGTACTATTTTTCTTGAAAAATATATTGCTGGTAATATTTTTTCCTTCACAAATCTAATGCTAATAATAATGCATTTTTAATAATTTTTCTTCAAAAATTTATTGCTAGTAATATGTTTTTTTATAAAAATATATTGCTGGTATTAAAACCAATTTTTACACTTTAATAGTGTTTTGATCCCAGTAGCCGACAGCTGCTTTTTTTTCCAAAATGTATTGCTGGTAATTTTATCTTTCAAAAATGAATCATTTACTACAAGTAAGGTAATAAGACTCTTAAGAAAAAAGATCTTACTGAGTGTGAGATAATATGAAAAAAATGAAACATAATTAAGCAGACAGAACAGTAAAAGTGCAGTAATTACGACGACAGAAGTAAACGATTGACATTGCATTTAACTTTTGAAAATCAATAGGGACTGAAAAGCAAGAGGCCGGAAGGGTTTTCGAGAAGCGAGAAATGCGAGAGAAAAAAACTATTAGTATAGAACTTACGCTTAAATCTAGCCATTTCAATTGTAAATATATAGTAATGACTTTAAATACATAAATTTTAAGTACCGAATAAGAAATATCAGCGAAAGAATTAGCATAAAATTATTCATAGATAAGGTAGAGGGAGGGTACACTGAGTCCGAGATGCCAGGTCAAGATCCATATAATGGCAAATACTTCTAAGTCTTTTATCAAGAATCTCTAATTGCAAAGCTAAATCAACAAACCCCATGCGACAACAATATTGAATGTTTTGACGAATAATTGTGTAGGATAGATTCTGGGGGCAAAAATAGTATAGAACACCACAGTGAACTAATTTTCGTAACAGCAGAACTAGAAATTGATAAAAAAAATTTCTAATCCCCTTCATGTCAGCGTAAATGTAAGCCGGAGAAGAGATAACATGTCCTTTGTCCAAATCAGGAGTGCGTGCGTATGTATGCGCGTCTAGTTCAAAATTGGTTTTGAATTCATATCTATTCTTCTCTTCACATTAGTTGCCATCCATTTCTAGGGAACCCAGTCTACTCTTGTATTTAGCCTACAGATATGTCAGGTTTGGCCTGGTTTTGTTTGTTTTACGGCATACCAACCTCTATGGGTTATTTAATGCCAACAAGATTTTTATTGCTGGTAATATTTTTTTCTTCAAATATTAATTGCTAGTAAAAATGTATTGCTGGTATTAAAACCTATTTTTACACTTTCATAGTGTTTTGACTCCTGTTTGGTCAACTGTTTGCCCTGTTTGCTACCACCCCAGGTCAGGGTGAACCTGGGAACACCATCAATTAAGAGGTTGGTCCACGCTCCTCAAAGGCCTTGTTGAATGTAGTTTATCGTTTTGCCCAGAAAACGAATGCAGTTATCGTCTTAATCAGGATGGGCTGTGTCGTGCAGAGATAGATTCCTACCCTTTTCAAGTAAATTTGCATGAAGGTGGATATAACGAATTCGGCCAGAATTTGATCTCATCTCTCCTATTACTCTTTTCAAGCATTTGACCGTCACCCAACTCGCAGATCGAATTCGTTGTTGGAAGTTTTACCTGATGATCCTGAATCCTTAAAAAAGGATTTAGGTGAAATAAATTATCGTAATGGTACCTTAAAGTGGTTTGTTTTTCATTACAATTATATATATATATATATATATATATATATATATATATATATATATATATATATATATATATAATGAGAATTTGACACTGCGAGTACGTACTGAAAGCTAGCGTAAAGCTAGTGTGTTCGATATCACTGTTCTAGAGGAAAAACTTACCAAGTTAAATATGGTATTTTTAGAAAGGTTATGGTTCGCTCTTTTGATAATTGAAGAGTCCTCATTTGGACAACTTGTAGAAATTTAGTTGTGGGGGAGTAATTTGAAAACCAGATCTGAAATAACGTTCTTGAAAAAACGTAGCTAGATTTCAACATTATCTGTTGATTTATTTCAGTAGTCTTGTATACAGAACTGAAACAGTAGATAAAATAAAAAAAAAATAACACAACAAAATACTGTATGCCTTTTCAGCCAGTTGAAATTTCATTATGTGCCATGCGTGATACATGCTTAGGCGATCATGTATCTTTCGATACATGACTGACGAGGCAGAGTCTTCCCGCACTAGGTTGCCATTTCTTTTTGCGATAGACCAATTGCCATCCAAGGCTATAGAACCTGGTTTGTCCTGCTGTCATCTTCTCCCTCGATAGATGGGTGGGTGAGAAGAAGAGGATTCAACATGGAATTCGAACACGGATCTCCGATTCCTCAATCCGAGACACTATACATTACTTCACCCTGCTTCTTAGTGAATGAAATACTGACCAAACAGCCACAATTTACAAACCAATAATCGGTCTGTCAAATTAAAATTGGCAAATAAAACAGTCTGTAAAAGAGATAGAAAGATAGAGGTGACAGTCGGACAAATATTTGAGAATACTTCCGATCAACTCATATGTTGCTCCAAGATCTTGCTCTCCCTGTATGGAGCTTTTAATATGGTCACGTGATATCGGTATATTTTGCAGACCAGAGTAAGGAAAGTTTTATTTCTCAGGAACCACTTATGCTTGGAACATGAAATTTTACCTGGCTATAAGTGTTATTACTAGAGACAGATTAACAGCATAATTTTATCTTCACTTTGATATGTCAGTCTGGTCAGTAAAACATAGGATCTATTCGAAGAAGACTTGACGATCTTTAAAGCTACTAGCAAGGTAAAACCGGAGAATGAAGAAAACAAATATATGGAAATAACTCATTACATCAAGCAACCGATTAAACAACTTCAGGCCTGAATGTCCTGTTTTCTTAAGCAAATCGAAGGCTCACCCTAACAATGGAGGTGATTATTTTTAAAAAAAAAAGTCTATATGTCTTTTCACATCTTTTTGATGTCGTGAGAGGAGTTTTTATATACTTGCAGGGCATAAAATTCACTTCTAATGATATAAAACATGTCTTTGTAACATTTGTTTCCGGGTACACCTCATATTCATTCTAAGTCGACCGGACTATCGAGGAAATTAATGAAGAATTTACCAATTAAGGTTGAGTAAATAAATAGTTAGATAGAGAGAGATTAGAATGGATAGTAAAAAGATAAAAAATAATAAGAGCAACAAAAGAGAGGAAGTTGTGGGGAGCCTTGATCGCCCACGACATAAAGGGACATGGCACACAGAAGAAGTATCATAAAAAATGATTTTTCTTTTCTTTTTTTTCTTTTTTTTTTTTGTTGCCGTTCAACAATATCTCAAAATAAATTTTAAAATATAAGGCTGTATCTTAAAATAAATTTTAAATTTTTTAAGAATATCTCAAAATAAATTATTATCTCCAAATACATTTCTTACTAGTGAAAGATTTTGTCGTCACCAGTGGACTGTCTTGATTGATCAGCGATAATAATTTTAGTAGATATCCTAATTCGAACGATTCCCTTTCATTTGCTTAAGGCTGAATTGCTTCTTGCTTGCGAATGAGGAAATTAAGCGTCCAAACACCCAACTAGCACCAAGCACCGATTCAAACAGATTCAAAAAGAAGGAGCGACATATTTAAGAGATTCTTAGAGAGAAAGAAAGCGACTGGCGAATGCTCAGTGTTGGTTGGTACCCAGCAACAGGACGTCCATGATGGATTTGTAGAGTTAACTGAATGGTTCCATTTTCGTGCTCCGGATGTCATAGACTGTCAGTATCGGATTAATAGCACCATACGTCATATTGATTCGTGAAACAACTGTCCCGGTTGACTTTGATGATCTGAGGGGTTAGTAAATCATTTAAGCTGTGATGACGTTCAAAGTAGCACCATTAATTTCATTTAATGTGGATTTAAGTATCAAAGACAAACCTCGCTTTGAGAATGAGTTGCTCTGTATATCGTTTGGAGGGTGATAATCGAGGTATAGGCTAAACCTTTCCATCTTAAATATACTGAGTCATTTATATTTGTCAAATAGCGGGAAGTAACGGTGTTGCTAAAATCAAGCAGAGAATATTATAAAGGTCTTAGACGCTATAGTGTTATCAATTTACTGGTGTTAGATGATATTAATTAAGCTTTCCTTTTTTTCTTAAATAATTTAACCACAAGCAAGGCAGTAAAGCCACTTCGACTCAAGTGGTTACTGAGAGTGAAATGATAAGAAAAAAGAGCGAGGAAAATAGAAAGGTTATCAAGAAGACAGTAGTTATCTATAGGTTGCGATGAATAAATTGTCGTGTATATTACGCAAAACCTAAAATAGTATCGATATCTCATTTTAATAGACATACACGGTGCGATGGATAAATCATAGTTTAAATGACTCAAAAATAAATCTGGACAATTAAACCAGATGAGGCAGCAATATTCAATGTATTTACAAATTGTAGATTTATAAATGTGTAAGATAGAAACTGGAGAAAAAATTTCTAGCGCGATGAACCAACTTTCTTGAGAGTAGATTTTGCAATAAATTCTATATAGTCTTTACATTTTATATTGGTCGAGAATTTTTGTCCAAGAAGGCGCAAGCAATACGTTCCCTCCCAAGCATATTGTGACACATCTGAAAGAAGACTTATATACATTTGGAAACTGAAACGAGGCTACATAGCTAAGTTAGAAATATTATGAGGTAGGTTTACATAGAGATATTTATAAAATCTTGTTAACTATGTTTTCTGTTTTATTCATTTGATCTCAATCGAGTTCGTCTGAAACGCTTTATAATGTGAACTACATTTTTTCAATGATTTTATTATATAAGTCACGCCATAGCAGGGTTAAGAAATGCTTTTGGATACAGAGAACTCCTTCTAGAGTGATTGTCAACTGCAGTCAGACAACTATTAGGTTGGTGCAAAAATAATGACGTAATAATGTCGTTTTTTGACGTATTTGTTAACGTCAAACAACGACATTATTACGTCATTATTACGTCATTATTTTTGCACCAACCTAATAGTATACCCTGCTATTTAAGCCAAGTGCTAGAAAAGATAGATACATATCTTTCCTACGAGTATTTGCCTGAAAGTCGATGTTAGAAGCTGGACCGGAATTCGATATCGGTTTACTGATTCCTCCTTAATGCGTCACAAACCGTTTCACCCATCGCATAGCTTTCCTAACTCGAAAGGAAGACGTATAAAAACACAACGTTTTAGTCAAAATAGTTCAGGATTTAGAGAGCTTTCGTTGCGGAATCCTATCTTTGATAATTAGAAAGGATTGTTGGGGTTATGACAGAAGTCGTAGTGTATTATTATTTAGGGCGTGTGTTGGTGTAATTGTTAAGGGCGCTGAAACTACAATCGGCGAAACGAGTTGAAATTCTAGCATCGCATGTTGCATACTTTTTCGCAATAATTCTCTTGAGGAAAAGCACGAAACCATCTCTTCTTGCCGCAGACAGCTATCGGTTAAATAATAGTATTGGTGATTTTTACTGATGGAATTTTTTTACGAGTTATGAACACTTTTTTGTGTTATTTAAAGCAGATTCATATTTTAGAACGTAAGCATTTTTGTGTATGAATATTGCATTACATATTTTTAGAGACAACAATGATTTTCCAGAAACAGCTCCTAATATAGACCTACCAGGCCTATTGCGCGTAAGGAAATGCAAAAAACGCGACTGGTAATCGAATTCTGCTGTCCAATCTCTTATTTCTAGTCGTAAATAGCACGATAGGCTAGGCGTAATATTCTGGGGAAACAACCAACCTAGAGAAGACAACACTGAATTCCAAACTAGGAAGCAGGTAACGAAAATCCATTACATTATATTTTCCAATAATGTATAGCAATTACTAGATAAGTGAAAGAAAGCTGTGGAGAGCCATGAACGTCTACGTCATGAATGCTATGACATTTTTATTGACAGTTAATGCCTACAACGTAGATTTAGGAAAGTGATGTCATCCAGTCGAAGCGGAGGATCGTTGAAGACTAAATTTACAATAAATGTAATAGATTTAATTGAAATATTTGAAGTACGATTTTTTATTAAGCACTAGTGTCATGAAGTATTGAAAACTACATAATTATCGCAGAGGGCATTTTAATAAGAGGATTATATGGAGGCGCCATTTCTTAATTGTGTATGTCCTTCTGTCTCTATGATTTGAATATCCTCATCCGACATGTGGCAGTACTTAAGGTAAAATATGGCGGGTATAAAAAATAAATTTTACACTTTCTTCCTCACTAGTCCTTCCTCTACAGTAGGCATTTGTCACAATCGAAAAACATCACTATTTACATTTTTGGACTATTGTCCTCATCTTTGTCGCCATGTTTATCACAACGTTTCGGTCGTTGTACGCTCTGGCCTTCTTCAGGTGGTTAGAATGTGAAACTGAACCTTTTATTTCTCTCGCTGGGGTATACTGTTCTAATTCCACGTGCCATGTCTAACGTATGTCTAACGTATTATCTTTTGTTAATTCCCCTCTTCAACTTCTTCACCACCTATAACAGGTATTGAACTCACACTCTTTGGGTCATCTCGCTGGATCTAACCAACGCATTTATCCAATGTGCCATGTGTCCTTGAGAACATCTGAGTATGAATTCCTCTGTATTATAAACCTAATACCTTCAGCAATCATTTTTTACCAGTGCTTTTATTGAAGTTTTTGCTGTTATCATTGCATAAATTTTACCAGAGCTCATATTGCAATTTTTGTTGATATTATCTCTTTTCTCTGGTACTCCTTATTACTGGTTCCCATATTGTATTCATTTCTATGCTTTCTCTGCTCAGGAGATTTTTGTGACTTAGCATATGTGCTGATTCCTTAAGTTTACGAATTTCCCAATGATGTTCTTTTTCTGTGATCTCAACTTGAACCCACATATGTGGTCAGCCACGTCTGATTTTTCCACTTCTTCTCGTGTTACAGCTTTCTGGTGTTCTTGAAGACTTACCTGAAAGGGGCGGCCTGCCTGTCCTTTATATTTCTTTTCGCTTAAAGACAGATATGCAAAACATCTATTTATCTTTCTCAATTTAAACGTAGTAATGTCAAATAAAGAAAACGGAACAAGGAATGGGATGTTCATGTTCGGAATGTTATCAGAAAGAGCAAGACAAATACAGAAGGACGTGTACCTGTTTTATAGACTAAGTGAATGTGTTCGATATATTACGCCACAGAGAACTTTTGGAAGTGTTCAGCAACCTTGATATATAAGGTCATCCCATAAGTTCTGTCCGAATTTTACCTTTTTTTTAAAATGAACGTAATTTACAGAGTATTTTATAAAGTCTAATGGAGTTGAACATTATTTTTGTTTAGATCCATTTAAACTGATCGAATTTTATTTCAGAGAACGATAAAATTAAATTTTGTTTGATTAAAACCCTGCTAACATGGAAGTACCCAAGAATCATTTGAGGCACATAATGCTTTATGAGTTCAAGAAAGGAAACTCAGCAGCCGAAGCGGCGAGAAACATTCACTCAGTTTATAGAGAGGAATGTGTGAATGAAAGAACTTGCAGAAGATGGTTTGCAAAATTTAGAGGTGGAGATTTTACCCTTGAAGATGAAGATCGAACCGGACGTCCAGTTGAGTTTGATGAAAAGCTTCTTAAAGCAGCCCTTGGAGAAAATCCTCCTTCATCAGTTGAGGAATTGGCAGTGGTTCTCAGTTCAAACCATACAACTGTTCATCGTTATCTTCAACCACTTGGAAAAGTTCCTAAACTTGGAAAATGGGTGCCCCATGAATTGTCTGAAAACAACCTCAAATCTCGAGTTGACATCTGCACTTCTCTCTATTCTCGCCAACTTGTTTCACCTTTTTTTGGATAGACTGGCGACGAAAAATGGATCTTTTATCGAAATGTTAAGCGTCGTAGACAGTGGCTTGGTAAAGGTGAAGGACCCCAGCCATAGCCGAGAAGGGAACTTCATGGGCAAAATGTTCTTCTTTCAATCTGGTGGGATCGCCAAGGAATAATCTACTTTGAATTCTTACCATCTAATGCAACAATTGATGCTCAAATATACTGTCACCAATTAGAGTGTTTGAACCAAGCTTTGAGGAAGAAAAGACCTGCTCTAGTGAATCGAAAAGAGGTGATGTTTCTTCAGGACAATGCGCGACCCCACACAGCAAGAATCACGTCACAAAAAATCGAAGAACTCGGGTGGGAGAAAATTCCTCATCAACCTTATTCTCCCGATCTTGCTCCTTCAGACTACCTTACAGAATCATTTGGAAGAAACACCTTTTGTAACACAGGAAGAGTTTAAAACTGACATTTGTGAATTCTTCGAATCAAAGCCAAAAGAATTTGGAATATTTAATGGAATTAGTAAGCTTGTTAATAGACGGAAGGAAGCCATAGATAATCAGGGAAAATACATTGTTGATTGAATATGTAATTAAATGTAACATTTGGTCACTTGTTTTCTTTATTCAAAATTCGGACTGAAATTATGGGATGACCTGATATTTGGGAAAATATTAGAATAATCAAGAACATCTACTGGCAGCAAACGGCCTGCATGCGCATAGAAAATTTCCATACATATACATAAACAGAAAGAGACGTACGGGAAGCATGTTTTCTAACCGGAGTTATTTAACCTATACTGCGAGGTAATTCTGAGAGAATTGCAAATCCTAATGGAATTCGTTATTTGCGGCCACAGTCCTGGCAATAACCCTGGTAGATATATATTAGGAGGTGTTTCTGGAAATTATGCATTTTCCATTACTTCATGACAGGAGTGCTTGAACTTTAATAAAAATTGTATTTCAAACATTTAAATTAAATCTATTACATTTATTGTAAAATTTTTCTTCAACATAAGATACGCAGATGACACAGTACTGATATCAGACACGGGAAAGAAATTATAATACCTCCTACAGAAGGTAGCGAAGGAGAGCAAGAAGAAGAGACTAAGCATAAAACACAAGACGGAATGCATGGTTAGCAGTAAAAGGATGAAACCGAAAGGCGATTTACAGGTCGGGAAAACTAAAACCAAGCAGGTCATTTATATATCTAGAAAGTGCTTTGATAGAGGATGGTAAGTGCAACGCAGACATCCGAAGCCGTATTGGAATGGCCATATAAGCATTCCAAAATATAAGCAGAGAATTACAAGACAGGAGGATTTATTTGGTAACAAAGAAAAGACTACTGATCTGCAATCGTGACATCTGTCCTCCTTTACGTCAGCAAATGTTGGATGGTCTCATCAAAGATGAAGAAGGTATAAAAGTTTGCATCGTTATCATATCGTTGTGACGTTTATGATATGGGGTCAGTTTGGGTTCAGAAATATACTTAGCTGCAATCATTGGAACAACCTCGCAAACACGTCCCATATCCTCCAATTAACATACTTGTCTGCAACTTTTCCTCCTGTTAACTGGGGAAATGGCAAGCACGCTACAGTGTTTACGATCAGCAAGGTTCCTTCGTTATCATTTTAGGAGGCTTCACTTAAAATATACTAGGTTTAAGTTTACAAGTTCTAGAGCGCCAATAACAACCGTATTCACCAGAACATGGTGTTCGATACCAGCAAGCTAAACTTTAATCTTTACAAATGGACGTTTTAATCAAAAGCAAGGCCATCGTATAATACCAAGTGAAATTGGGATCATCAATAAAAGGATTATCCCGAAATGCGATTTAGAGATAGGGGACACTAAAATCAAGTAGGTGCAGAAATTTAAATATGTAGGAAGAGTTTTGACAGAGGACAACTGCAACGCTGAGATCCGAAGGCATATTAGGATGACCAAAGACACATTCCAAAAGCTAGACAGAGTATTATAAGACAGGAGGATTTATTTGGTAACAAAGAAAAGATTACTGAACTGCTACGTGACATCTCTCCTCCTTTACTACAGCAAATGCTGGACTGTCCCCTCCTGAAGGAACACGTAAAAAAAAGAATTGAAATATAATGTCAACCCGTTTCTCGACTTTTTTTAAACGTGTTAGCTGTAATTTGTATTAACAGATATCAAGTTCTGCAACAGTTTCACGTCATTGATACTACCGTACGATTGGTATTGTCATTTTTTTCTAAATTCCGTTATGCGATGATGTACAGTTGCAAACTTGACATTTGTATACAAAAATAAAGTAAATATAACTATTTATGAAGTCAGGGATAGGTTTAACACTTTACAATAGAATCCCTGACAACCAGTCTAAGAAGGCCTTCCGTGTATGAGGAATTGATTACAAAGTCCGGATATGAGGGATTCCGGATAAGAGAGATTCCGGATATGAGGGACACTAAAACGAACAAGCTGATCGCTGATGTTTTTTTATACTGTAGAATCCCTGACAACCGGACTAACAAGGCCTTCCGGATATGACGAAATAGTTACAAAGTCTGGATATGAGGGTTTGTATTAGGTTGGTGCAAAAATAATGACGTAATAATGTCGTTTTTTGACGTATTTTTAACGTCAAAAAACGACATTATTACGTCATTATTTTTGCACCAACCTAATATTTAGATGAGAATAAAAGAACTGGAATCATGTTTAACATTTATTTTCAGTGTTTTATAGTAAACAAAATAAGTTAATGGTGAGTGAACGATAACGGAATTGATTTTAAGGAAAAAGAAATAAATTATGTAATGCTAATGAAAATTCATTAAATTAAGTCTGCTAAACAAAAATGTAACGAGGATTTTTTTAATCGCTGTTGCATGATGATTCTTTCTCTTCTAATATCATTCTCAACTTTTTCACATTTCGTTTTGCTTTTTTTTAAATTTTTTTTAAAGAAAACACATTTTTTAACTGTGCATGCGTTATTGCAAACGTCATAGATGAATGTAGGCTTTCTTTCCATAAAAATGAGAACCATTTCATTAGCTTTTTTCAATTTCAGTCTAAGTTTCATCCCAATCATGTTTTCCATTTCCTTGTTCACTGTGACAGTGGGAACGCTGGAGAATATTTTCTTTGGAAGAATTTATATCATACAATGTTGACTTTACTATGTTGAACTCCATTATTTTCAATGAACTTTCACCAGCGTCTAGTCTGTTTAAAATTTCTACTTTTTACGATAACTCCAAAGTTGTTCTTTTCCTCTTATTCCCATCATCTTTTGCACCAATACAAGCCATGAGGTTGAAATAAGTTGAGGGATATTAGGCATTCCGGATATGAGGGATTCCGGATATGATATATTCCGGATATCAGGGATTCCGGATATCAGGGATTTTACTGTATTTAGATTATGGACAGAACCTCCAACTTCTAAAATGATAAAAACTCGATATTTGTCGATTCTGACAAATGTGGGTAATGCCTAATGAATTTCAAAAGAATATACCCTGTTTGTTTACGAGCGGATCAGTTAACCTAAGTCGTACCCCAAATCTTCATCATTGTGTAACTGGAGGGAGGAACAGGGAGCTGGATACTTGGCAAAATACGAAACCTCTTAAGGGCCACGAAAGATAGGAAGTTGAACGTCGATATTCTGAAGGCACATGGAAGAATATTTTAAGCAATAATAGTCTACCAGACAAGCTGATATTGTTTTCAGATATCTCCGTCTTGACATCGAACGACCTCATCGCTGAATCTTTTCCCGCCATTTCCCGACCAATATTAGCCGACCGTGGCATGATACTGAAGTGAATCATAATCTTTGTATTATCTGAAGATACCGGACAAAGTCGTCACTTTCAAATGGACAATTATCTAATACATCGCCAAACACCGCCATTTTCCATCCCAGCGAACATCAAAGTGTGCCTGCCTGCAGGACAACCAACCCGTGCGTTTGATTCCTCGAGGTAAGAATTTTATTATAATTGCCCCAGGGGTTGCACCACGCTGAGGTATATTTGTGGCAAATTCCTTTCGGGAATGAAAAGAGTGAGGCGGGAATGCGAGTACCATCTAATAATTTTCCCATCGTCTGAATGTTTAATTTAATACGAAATTTACTTAAACTAAATTATTCTAATGTCCGCTGACGTTATTTAAAACACTAATTCTATGCATGTATAGATCTAAGGATATATCAAGCAATTGATATATGAGACTGAGGATTATCTATACCTATCAATGTTTAATGTATCTATAAAACAAGATTTTTAATACAGATTTTCAAAGAAAACGAATGTTCAAATTAAAAGAAGTAAAGACCATTCAAGTTGAAACTATTATTAGTATTAGTAATAAAGGTAGAATATAAACATTTGTTAAAACATTAATATATTAGATAAAAGTAAGAACTTGTTTCGTTAATCAGTATTGTATTGATGTCCACTCTTACTGAAGGAACATTTAAAACCCGACTTGGATGAAAGAAAATTATCATTACTGAATTCAATATCACAGATTGCATGCAACACAAGAGGGACTGTTATATTTTCAATTTGAAACTTGTCCAATCGTTACTAAATATTTTATTTTCATATACCGTGTGTAACAGCAAAACTGTCGAAATGGTGTAACAGCATAAATGTCCATCAAAAAAAATGTTTAATATCTAACAAAAACATTAAACTAATCGTGTTTCTTTTTCTCAGGCTTTCAGATCTGACGATTAACCATCTTGATACCATTTGTCGTAAGAATCAGGGGAAAATCTTTTGAGTTATTCAGCCAGAAAGAGAACAGGTTAAAATCGTTTGGTGTCAGTTTCCCTGTTTTTCCAAATGAGCAATAGTGAGAGGAAACAAATCATTGATGCCTTCACTAATGATACTAACATTCATAATCTGGTTTCCATCTTCAAAGTCTATTCAAGAACCCTCATGGGAACGGAGAATAAGTTTTAAAGAGAGAGAACAGTAGAGAGGAAAATTGAATCAGTAGGTCAAAACAGGAAGGGGAATCACCATTTCAACTTAGAGCAAAAGAGATCAATTACAAAATATCAAACTTAATTTATAATACGTTTGGCACATGAGAGAAGAGTTTCACATATGAAAGTGCAAATAGCAGTGAAAAAAAAACTTGAAAATAAAATCGTACGTGAAACCTATGAGACATTTTGTTATTCCAGGACTGCATGTTAGAAGGTTAGAAGGGGGCGGAGTCCATCTTGAATTAGCTAAAAATGGCCCGGTTTAATATATATATATATATATATGTATGTATATATATATATATATATATATATATATATATATATATATATATATATATATATGTGTGTGTGTGTGTGTGTGTTTGTGTGTGTGTGTGTGTATGTATGTAGGTATGTATGTATGTATGTATATCTCTGTGTGTGTGTGAGTGTGTGTGTGATTTATTTCAATATTTCATAAGCTTCTGATGCTTAGCTATGATTAATTAAAGATGAACTTTTCATTTCTGTTTTCGATCGATTTCATCAGGATTTTTCTATTAAGCTTGGAGACTAATTATCTATTTTTATTGCTTAAAGTGTAGTCCAGTAGAGTTATAAAAACTTCGGAGAATTCCAGTAAGATACCTTTAATCATTTCAACGGTTCAAAGTTTAATCTAAAAACTGGACAATTTTTGTTTTACGCAATTTGGACAATTTGGCTTTTTTATTTTACAACTATGATAATGATTACACAATTGCAGTCAGAGTCAAGATACGCTATCTGTGGTAAAAGGGTTTGACTTTAAGGGCAGTGACAAAAGAGATTAATGGTTCGGAAAAACTAACAGCTCTCGACGAACATGTGGCACAATAAACGATTGAACAACAACCAAGCACAAAAAACGACACTTTGTTGGCAGAACATGGTCCTTGACAAAGTCCCTGCAGTCGACAACTACATAAGCATGACCTTCAAATAGACTCTTTCGTGAAGCTATTCATAAACTGAACCCATAGTTGAGGGATGAGAGATAGATTCATACACTTACCAGAGGTATTGAGCGTTACTGAATACTGGAATGCGAACTCAGCTCGCCAGGAAAAACGAGATGTAAACTTTTACAAACAACTGCAGACAAATCGACAAGATACCTGTTTTTGGTATCGAATTGCAACTGGAGATGAAAAATAGATCTATTTTTGTAATCTTAATAGGATAATTCTATGGTTCCATTTCAGCTAGGTTTCTGAATCTGAAGTTCATACTTGGCTGAATTTCGAGAGTGTGTTGCATTTTGAGCCTATCCCAGATGGCCATGCTGTGAACGATGACATTTATGCTCAAAAAATGCAGAGGGTATATAATTACAGTCTTTTCGAAGCCATGGGACAATTCCCGCGTGAAAAAAGATTCAACAACCAACAATGTGGATAAGGTTGCGTGGAGTTCTTTTTTGTCCAATCCAGCGAAATGTTGTAATTGAATGAAATTAAGCTTCCGGTATAGCGACTGAAACAAACAATAGAATATGATGGAATATATTAGGACGAATAAAAGAGTCTTGTATGCAATGTGTGTGAATTATTAATTCACTGCAGACAGCATTACCAATCCCACAGTTCTCCTACATCATCTACAAGATGCTGCTAATGATGTTGGACTCTATGTCAATGTCTCTAAAACTGAATTCCTAGATTCAACCAGCAAGGTTCTAAACAAACTTTCTCAAGAGAGACAACAAAATCTGTCGAATCATTTAGATACCTAGGAAGCGAAATAAATTCTACTGAAAAGAATGTGAATATTCACATGGATACATATTGCGCCACATTGTATAAAAGAAAATCTGATCTACAAGATAATCTCAAACTGAGCTTCTTTCTTTCCACAGTAGAGGCAGTTCTAATGTATTTGCTGCTTGTACATTAACTAAAACAATTGGGTCTAAGTAGGATGGAAAATGCACTCAGATAGTGAGAGCTATAAACATCTCTTGGAGATAAATATCCAACTAAATCACAGCTCTATGGGCCCATCCCTTATATTTCTATAGCCTTACATGAGCACGGAGTTCGCTTTGCAGAACACTACTGGCGGCCAAAACAAGAACTCACTTATGATTTAATGCACTGGACACCAAGCCATGACGTAAGACGGGTTGGTCTCCTAGCAATAATCAACCAACTGCGTTATGACACAGAATGCCACCGTAATCACCTTCCGACTTTGATGTAGGACCGTCATGTATGGCGTGATAGACTCATGAATGTTTAACCTAGCTCGACTGAATAATCATATAAAAACGAAGAATGAATTAATTCTTGAAATCGTATGACCAAGCCTAGTACATATACTCCCAAAATGATGAGACACAAATTAACAATAACAGGATTTAGTTGGTGGGTTTAAAAAGATTTCTCTCACTGTTGAATTTTGTATATACTTAAATTTACAGATTGTTGTAATTTACGGATCCTTCTCAATGACTCTTCTGTTTCTGTCTGTTGAAGACGATGCTGCATTTTCGGAAGAGTTGTTATTCTGAACAGCTTGATGTTGACCACCTCATGTTGGTGTGTGTCTGTATCTCCATCAAAGAATTTTCCCCCGATTATTTAAGTATCGGTTGTTCCCTTTCTTGAAGCTGTGCGAATGGTTGGAACTGAAGTTAATGTATTGTTCGGTGAATGTTGTCTCGTGATATATGGGGCCATGAATATATTCTCTGTGCAAGTTATTACTGCATCCCAAATAGCCAGGATATTTTTTTTCCATCGTTAACTGGATGGCATGTTTTATCGAGATCATATGATCCAGCAGTAGTTATACAGCGTACAGATGTGGCCAGAGTATCGGCGTGCTATCCACGTATCAATGATCATCTTTTATCTAAGGAATCCACTCTGTATTACAGAAAGCATCATTTTATCAGATCTTGGAAACAGACTCGATAATCTTCAAAAATGCTTCACCAAAAAGAAAAAAAACATATCGCATGAAGATTTCTAACAGTCGCATCAACTAAAATGGATAGATCATAGAATGTTATGGTAATTACCCATGCACGCATGCACACTCTCGGCTATAAATAGGAGCAGGTACTGCCTTTTGAAGAGGGAAGTTTCCAGCAGTCAGATCTGACAGTCGAACCGAACATTCTTGCTGTAACACTCCAGTCTGTATATGTTTGTATTAATGTTTCTGCTAATATATTTGTTTAATTCAATTCCTCTCCTGTGTCTTTATTTCTAGACCTAACAATGCCACAACATAGAATCTGAAAGAAAATAATGATTTAATTCAGGATTTATTATTTATAAAGTTATCTTTAACAAAATGTATGTAACTTAAAGAAAACATCATGGAAAAATTGATTCATCGATATGTTGCTGCTTAACAAGTATTATATAACGGCATAAACTATTTTTAGATTGTAAGACTCTTTGGAGATAATAATTACTTACTAAGACAAGTCATACTAATTAACCCACAGTTAGGTGGAGAATATGTGGATTCGTATAATTTCCAAAGTTATTTTATCGTAACGAAATGAATGTAACGAACTTAGACTGGAATTGGAACTCGGCTCTCCGATTTCAAATTCCGAGCCCTTATCCATTAAACCACCCACACATCAAAGCTTACAGTACCTGGGATTCCCAACCTGTTACCCGTCTAATTTCTGGTCAGGTGCGGCGTTGTTTTACTTTCGTTGATCGTATAGGAACTGTAACCGAGTAGAGAACATCGTCCAAAGCAGATCGTGAAGATATTTGGGAAATATTCAAGGAGTCATCCATTATGAACTGTGAGAAGATATTGAAACAATCAACGCTGCTCCCTACTAACATTTGCGATTTTAGTGTCTACGTTTATTCATGAATTAATGTATTTAAAAAGTGTTTAAATGTGTCAGAAAAATAAAACTGACCATCTATACATTTCTACCATTACAAGGTTATATATGCCTTTACGAGAAAACATTAAAAGTGAGTACGCCAAGAAATACTTGGATGCAGTGTCTGCGTCTTCTTTAGAACGAAATGTCTTTTCGTGTCAGATATTTTCCAGATGCTTGAAAAAGTGGTAGTCAGTGAGCGAGAACGTAGAGGAATATGGTGGATGTGGAAAAATCTCGTTTCCCAAGTCGGCAAACATCTGCAATCTGATTCTGGAAACATGTGGCCGATCATTTTCATGGAGCAGAATTAGACCGATTTGTCATTGTAACAGTGCCGGTCACATTTTGCATAGCTGAATATGCATTTTATCCAGTTGCCGCCAGTAAACATCGACAGTGAAGCTCTGGTGAGATTCCAGAAACCTGGAATTGATAACGTCAATAGCAAACCAACAGACAGTCACTATAATTTTCTCTGACTGGAATTTCGGTCTTGGAAAGTGTTTGGATCCTTCGTCATGTTCAAGCCATTTAGCTGATAGTTTACGATAGTCATAAAAGATCCATCTCTTATCTATTCGATCAAGAAATAAATCATTCAAATTTCGCAGAAGCTGCAACGAAAAAAATGTTATAAATGTCGAACTGTTTGACTTTAATTGAGCTCATGTGGAACCTATTTTTCGAGTTTCCTAACCTTGACAATTTTCTCATCCGATAATGTGGAAATGCTGACATTCATTATCTGTGACATTTCTCTGACACTTTTGTCGTGGATGTTGACTCATGTTTTTAGATGTTGATTGACACTTGCAGATAGATATCCTCTTAAAGTTTAAGGTAACTTTAAGACTCGTATCCCCACTGCGGAAATTCAGAAGACAGTGATTTACTTTACGATTACAAGTGGAGCCTTCAAACCAGGTTCGGCTAATTTTGGCAACGGTTTGAGGAGTATGATGACCAAGCTTGAAAACATGCAAAAATATAAACGCATCTCTTCTGTAAATCCTGTTCAAGAAGAGGGATGTATAATATTTTTATTTTTTTTTAATCCTGAAAAAAACTAATATATAATTAACAAAGGCGAATTAATAATGAAGAATGAGTAATGTATGTGCAACTATTATAATAATATATTTGAACACGAAAGGTGTATTCTAAAATCGGACATTATTTTCCAAACAACTTAATATTTACTTCCCGTTTAGAATTTAAACACTTAACCGTTCCGTTTTAAAAGGCGCCTTAAACAAGTAAATTATGTTATCCCATGGTGCTCAGTGACCACCAGCATAGGAAATGAATGGATCTTTAAAATCAATTCATTATCGATGATCTGTGAAATTCGATTTGTAACTTTTATTTAATAAACATTACATCATATGATTGCTTGTGTGCTATAGGCCTAGGTATTCTACATCGGGCAGCAAGAACACTGATCGGGAGATTGTGGGTTTTGAGGAGATCTGAGTCACCCCTTAATTGACCTTTTACACAGATCCACGCTGACCAGGAGTGATAGCACCTGTTAGAGTCTAAGCTACGGGCAAATAGTGTACCCCCCAAACAAAAACAAAGCACTATGAAAGCATAAAAATACATTTTATAGTAAAAATAACAGCAATACATTTTTTAGGAAAATTCCCAATAATATATTTTATCTCTAATTGAAGGCAGACCTCAAGGCGGTGTAATGGTTAGCAAGCTTGTCTCGCTAGAACAATTACGACTGAGTAGTGAGTCCGATCCTCACTGCGTGCCCCATACTTTCGGCCTTGTGCCACATCTGAGCTACGCTTGGAAAATAACTTTATCTGTCATTGAAGGTATACAACTGCATTCAAAATATATTTAGTTGAAGCCATAAAATATTATCAAACATTTTTATATTTCGTTAATATATAACCCATTTGATGTGCTGCTAAACAAAATTAACGGAATAACAATACCTATTTATAGTAAAATTACTGACATTACTTATTTATATTAAAATTACCAACAATAACTAGAAATGACCAACAATATATTTTATTTGTAGTTGAATGCATACAAATGCGTTCAAAATATATTTAGTTGAAGCCATAAAATTGTGTTCAAAATATTTAGATTTCCGAATTAAATAACCCAAAGAGTTTGATATGTCACTAAACAAAATCAACCAAACCAAACCGGTGTTCTAAGATAATTAAGGATTGAACTCTCTTCCTTATTTACAGCCTGTGAGATTCGCATTTAAACTAAAACGAGTGCCTTTGAGGACTGATGCTATTATATAGAATAGTATGAATCATGTGTGAAGCGACTTCAGATGGACAGATTTGAAAACAGCATTCTCAGTCATTTCTCTCCAGAGAAATCTTGAGAAACATTTACTATTTAGATCATTGTTACAAACTTCTTGTAGAATGGTAAGTGTTTACATTTCTTTATATTCACATAGCTGATCGATCTTCTTTTGTGTGCCGTGTTCATTCCAGCCGTGGGGGAACATAGCAGTCCGTCACTTCATATACTTTGCACTCTTTCGCAGTAATTATGTGCATTACTTTTATAAATATATTATATATCACAGTATATCTCAGCGTATATAACACAGATATATCACAGATATATCCCAGTATATATCACATATATCACAATACTTAGGTGCATTACTTTGTTTTATAATTATATTATATTAGGTTGGTGGAAAAATAATGACGTAATAATGTCGTTTTTTGACGTTAAAAAATACGTCAAAAAACGACATTATTACGTCATTATTTTTCCACCAACCTAATATATCAGAGTATATATCAAAGTGTATAACACAGATATCTCACAGATATATCACAGTTTATATCACATATATCACAATAATTTGTTTATTTTAGATTAAACATTTGTTTATTTTGTTTTACGGCATATCAACTTCAATGGGTTATTTTAATGTCGACAAAATTTTTCATTGCTGGTAATATTTTCTTTTGTCAAAAATCTGTTTCTTGTAATATATTTCCTTCAAAATTGTATTGCTGATAACAGATAACTTTACTTTGTTTTATAATTATATTATATATCACAGTATATATCAGAGTATATAACACAGATATATCGCAGTATATATCACAGATATCACAAGAATTAGGTTCATTACTTTGCTTGATGATTATATTATGTATCATAGTATATATCAGAGTATATATCACAGAAATTATACGCATTACTTTGCAGAACTTAATTTAAAATTGTCTTCATTCACAGAAAGTTTTTGTTGAGTAGTAATTTACAGGGTGTTCCAAAAGTCACGTGATATTTGCCAGAAAAACGTACACTTGTGAAATAGCAACTAGGGAAAATATGCCGGACAATATTTTCCATAATTCAACTAAACAATTTCTTAATAATATATTGTTACATACAGAAACATGAGTCCATTTGGTAAATAAATATAACATTTACAATGTTATTTTGGAACACCCTGTACATGAACAAAGTTCAGATAACATATCGATTAAATATGGATGCGACAGAATGATAAGATGAGGATCTAATAGGAAACGTTTTTCAATCTAACATGTTTCTGTTTTACTAGAACTTCATCAGAGAACGAAATATGGAGAAAAAATGAAATAACTTATGGCATTCTTACTATTGCGGTGTTTGATCTTCATTGGTTAATTATGTTTCACGTACATTCAGCATTTTCAACCTACATTAATATAATTATTTTGTAAGTGTAGCTTAGATGTGGCTCAAAGCCGAAAGTAGGAGGCATCCAACGAGGATCGAATTCACTATACAATCGCAATTATTCTAGCGAGACAAGCTTGCTAACCATTACACCGCCTCGTGGTGCCCAGGAAACACTGTTAATATCCGTGGCGTTCCGAATTCAACGAGAGACGAGGCGTTCGAAGTTTCTAGAAAGTAACGCATTGTACTTGAAAAATCGTAAATATTGCTTCATAAATGTAAGTGTATGATAATTCTATTTTTTTATGGGATATTTTATATGATAATATATATTTGTAAGCGTGTGTGTGTTTGTGTGTGTGTGTTTTCCCGTGGGAATATATATCTAGAAGAGATTGTGTTTATTGGTACATACCATTTGTTTTAGATAAATATGTTAGATTCTTTAAGCAATGAGTCAATAAAGTTTAACGATACTTATATACAGATAACCGGTTTATTGATGTCATACAGTATTCAAATATAACGTAATTAAATCTTCTACAATGTGACGAACTTCGCAAAAAAAAAAAAAAAGTAAAATAAATACCGAATATATCCTCTTTATTTATTCTTCTTTATATGCTATGTCCAATGAAGACGTGGGAGATTTCAGTTCTTCAAAACTTCTAATTCATTACACTATTTACATTTCTCTCTCTCTCTCTCTCTCTCTCTCTCTCTCCCCCTCTCTCTTTCCCTCCCTCTCTCCCCCTCTCTCTCTCCTCCTCCCCTCTCTCTCTGCGACTGAGTAAATTTTGCATCCGTTTTCTTTAAAAAAAAAACTTTCTCGTAAAATGTTCATTCTACGATATTCTTCGCATTTTTCTGAAGAAGCACGTCTCTCATAATTCAGATCTCATTTGTGGGGAAATTATGCAGCATTCACTGTCATACAGGAGGATGGCTACTGTATAACATTTCAACACTCTTTTTTTTTTAAGAAAATTTTTGTGTTACCTAATGCTGTCTTTTGCTTTTGGGTTGTTTGGTTTTGTTTATTTTGTTTAACGGCATATCAACCACAATGGGTTATTTAATGCTGACAACATTTTTAGGATAGATTCGTATGAATAGAGTATGTATTCTTTGGTTTAGATTGGCTTGGTTTATTTTGTTTTACGGCATATCAACCTCAATGGGTTATTTAATGCTGACGTTTTTTATTGCTGGTAATAATTTGTTTTGTCAAAAATCTGTTTCTTGTAATTTATTTCCTTCAAAATTGTATTGCTGGTAATAGATAACTATTTGCTCATAGATGGTACCCTAACAGGTGCTACCACCCCGGGTCAGGGTGGACCTGAAAACACTAGCAATTAAGAGGTGGTTCCATGCTCCTGAAAACCTCCTGATCGGAGTCCTTGCTGCTGGACGTAGTTTAACATCTTTTTCAGGACGCGGATGTATTTTAACATCTTACCCAGGACGTATTTAGCTTTTTGGAGGCATCTTTTTGCTATTCAATGAGCCTTATAATTTCGGTGTCATATTTTCTGTACCCCGTTCAACATAACTTCTCAGATACTTAAATTGTCTTACTTGCCTGCCTATTTAGGTGCGTTATTCAAAAATCAAGCAAATCCTAAAGGCGTTGATAGTTATTTGTATGAAGAAATTTCCTCTCAAGATATTTTTTTATAGTGAGCCATGGAAATGTGAAAGATATAAAATTCCTTGAAACCATTCATAAAGTTTCCTTATTTTAGCAGGTTTTCCTCAAATTGTACAGTATTTGGAAAATAGTCTCTATTCAACTACTTTGCTTTCCAAAGCCTGCGAATTCCTTACCGTTAAGTATATTTGCTTATCTGAAAAATACGTCATATGAGAGAATGGAGAAAAACCGGATATTATTCACAATGAAATGAGTAATCATTATAGGCCCTGTGGCAGGTGGAAGAAAAGCAGATATTACTGTAAGCTAAATAGGCCCTGTATTTCAAGAATCACTTCAACATTTCGATACGAAAGTTCTTGTGATGAGAAGAAATCAGCGAATGAAAACTTCATATTCCTATGTCTTCCGGGGTAACACAGGTACGTTGAATCCGATTAGAATGTGTTCTGCTGGGACTGCCATTTTCGAGATTTTTCTATAAAATCTGTGATTGTACCATAACGTAATTGAAGCAGATTATATAATCTATGTTTTCTGACCGTTTTTCAAACAAAATGTACAATTTCATAAAGCATGCAGGGTAACATGAACGAACAGACGTAACAAAATTATAACTACAGAATTTTAATTGCACAATCTTATTAATGAAGGGAGAATTATTAAAAATAATCGTAATTTTTAATTAAAAAATAGGGACTGAATAAAAGCATTGTCTGAACATCCTTTCTTCTTGTATGAGGTGCGTCTCTTCAGGTCCGCTGTGATCGTCGCTCTCTATATTTCCATGTCCTTTGTAAAACATTCTAAATACTGTATTTACTAATGTAAATACAGTATTTAGAATATTATGCAAATATATATATCTATATCTATCTATCTATCTATCTGTCTATCTATCTATATATATATATATATATATATATATATATATATATGTATATATATATATATATATATATATATATATATATATATATATATATATATAGGAATAAATGATGTCATCATAAATATTCAGTTGAAATTTCGAAGTCACATAATTAGGAAAGAGGACTTGGAACATTTGACACCCACAAAAGCAATGAAGGTCAGCAGAAAACAATGTATAAACTACCTAACTATCTTGTCTATATCGATGACGGAGCAGGCTTTCAGAGAGTTTAAAAAAAACAGTATTTAGAATCTGTCTATATTTCTGAGATGAGGTATTATGTACAGTATTTACACTAGTCGGACAATTGTCCTCATCTTTGTCGCCATATTTGTCACAACGTTTCGGCCGTTGTATGCTCCGGCCTTCTTCAGGTGGTTAGAATTTCGAACTGAATCCTGGTTTAACTATATATATATATATATATATATATATGCAAGTATGATTGTTACATACTTTAGTGTTATGTCTATTTTAGTTTTAATCCTTTCAAGTCCAAGATTTCATTGCTTAGTGACTGTTAAAAATAGATGAAGAAAAATTCCTAAATTTTTGTCAAATAATTTTTCTTTTACTAATTATTTGCAATCTCATCTGAGGCCATCTTCAGGGTTTGCATATCTGTGGATGTGGTTTGCGTTAACAATGTAAATTCAAAATATTTTTTTACCTCTACTCAAGGGAGGTAACTTTTGTGATTTTTTAAAAAGAATTATTGAAAGAAAATTTGGAAATTTTTGTTGATCAATTAATTACGTGGTCTTGAAGGGATTAAAACTATAATAAATAGATAGATATAATACGTCTAAATTATTTAACCAAAAACGGCTGAATTAAAACATACATATGTATGTATGCATGTTTGTATGTATAGCTCGCCTATCGTATACCAGTATACCTGACTAATAAGGCTGCTAGCCACTCCCTATTGCAGACGCTTGCTCAGGCGCATTTTGTGTTTATAACAGCAAAAATTGCAATATGAGCACTGGTAAAAATGGTTGTTGAAAACATTAGGTTTATAATACCCAGAAATTCATACCCAGATGTCCTCAAGGACAGTGGATAAAGGCGTTGGTTAGATCCAGTGACAGACCCAAAGACTGTGAGTTCAATACCCGGTTAAGGCTGTGGAGAACTTTCAGAGGAAAAATTAGCAACGAGATAACTGATAACAGACATCCATCAAACATGGCACGTGGAACTAGAACAGTCTAACCCAGTGATAGAAATAAAGGGTTCAGTTCGAAATTCCAACCACCTGAAGAAGGCCGGAGCGTACAACGGCCGAAACGTTATGATAAATATGGCGACAAATATGAGGACAATACTCCGAATAATGTAAATAATAAACACAAATGCGCCTGATCAAACGTCTGCAATAGGGATTGGCTAGCCGCCCTAATAGACAGGTGTCCTCGAATACAAATAGCCACCTGTACATCCAAACACACTTAAATATACAATATAATATATATATATATATATATATAT
>OZ010581.1:20012070-20134570 GCA_963932145.1 Acanthosepion lycidas | reverse complement strand
GTCTGGTGATATCTTAATTTAGGACGGTGCTTGATTAAGCTATAAATCAAACAAACAACATACAATGCTAATACTTACATTCCCATACATATATATATATATATATATATATATATATATATATATATATATATATATATATGTGTGTGTGTGTGTGTCTGTGTGTCTGTGTGTGCGCGCACGCGCGTGTGCGTGTTTGTGTGTGCGTGAATTAAGAAATTATTAAATATAATAATAAATAAATGAATTAATATATATATATATGAATTAATAAATGTATATAATAATAAAACTCTAATCTTGTTCGTACATATGTTTGTTCCTGAGATATAGCTTAAACGATACGTAATACCCACAATCAATTTAGGAACGTATTGTACCTTGAACTCCTGCCGAGTGCAGTGCCACATTTCATTAAAATTAGACAATGCGTTCTTGAGCTTCTTCAGTTTTTGCGGCATTTTTAATAGAATATTCAGTATTTGTTTTCGTTATACAATTTTTATATCAATCCGTTTATACAAACAAACCATTGTATATTCAAACTAATATGCGTGTGAAAAATAATAAATGTTTATAATACATTATGACAACATTATTGAATAATTTTAAATATACACAACAACTCATATAATTCTATAAATCAATACACTACATTTTTTTTATAAACAAATATCTCAGATGTTTGCCAACTACATGATAGATGGAGAGACAATGTGTGTGTGTTATTATAAATACTTAATCTGTGTGGATGGAAATTAATTTCATATGAATTGATTGTGAAAAATATATATGTGATAGTTTGCTGCCGTCATGTAACTTAAGATAAATGTGAGCGTATAAAAGTATGTATAAGAATTGAAATTATTATTTTGACGAAATTAACTAGCAAAACTGAAACTCAGTACACATTTATAAATGATGCTGTTTCAATAAATATTAATCTTCTTTGCTCTTTCATTGCTTTTATTACGAATGGCATTCACCTTTGAAAATTATACTATTGTAAATACTAAAATTATCACTTGATTTGGTTTGATTTGGTTTGGTTTGGTTTGGTTTGGTTTGTTTTACGGCATATCATCCTCTATGGGTTATTTAATGTCGACAAGATTTTTAATGCTGTTATTTTTTTTTTCAAAAATATATTGCTGCTAATTTTTTTTTCAAAACATGTATTGATGCTAATAAAAAAATATATTGCTGGTAACATGTTTTCCTTTTCTTCAAAAAATCATTGCTGGTAATAATCTTTTACAAAAATATATTGCTGGTATTAAAACCGATCTCTAGACTTTCATGGCCTTTTGACCCCAGTTTCGGGGGTTAACTATTTTCCCATAGCTGAGAAACTAACAGGTACTAGCAGCCGGGTCAGGAGGAACATAGGAATATCAGCAATTAAGAGATAGCTCCACGCTCCTCAAAACTTGATCGGAGGCCTTGCTGTTAGATGTAGTTTATCGTCTTACCCGGGAAATGGATGAAGTTTATCGTCTTACCCATTACACGGATGTAGTTTATTGTCATATCCAGGACGATTGTCACTTGAATGGAATTTGCAATTCCATTCTTAAAATTAAGTAAACTTCTTCTGCATTAATGGTACGACGTTTCAAATTAAAGACTGAAACTTTTGCCATTTTCGTATTATTCATATACTAGTGAACCCGCTGAAGCCATGGTGGGGTTAAGAGTAGCGGCTCTTTTTGAGAAATCCGAGAGCCGAGTTCGAATTCCAGTCAAATCCATTACATTCACTTATGTGCTAATAACCTTAGGAAAGAGTATGAATCCTCTTCTCACACTAGCGATGGGTAAATAGCAGGACAGATCGTGTTCTATAGCCTTGTGTGGCAACTAGTCTATCACAGAAAGAAATCCCAACCTACTTCGGAAAAAAATCAGCCTCGTCATGATCGCCTAAGCGTATAACATGCATTGAAGATAGCTAATTGTACCCATGCCATCAAAATTGATAGAAGAAATGTATTATAAGTAATATATATTATTTATAATGGTTTAACAACTTGCTAGTATTATGTACTTCCGAGTTCAGTCATTAGTCCAGGAATTAGGGATAAGTTAACATTAAGTTGAAACAGTAATAAACGTCAGAGAGGTTGACGAAAACATCAACGTAGCCATATTTACGGTATCTACTGTCAAATTATTGTCATAGTTTTTATTGATATTCTCTCAGTGTTCTGTTCGATGCATCCTTCAGGGCAATTTGAATTGAACACTTTATTTAATATACGAGAAAATATTGTTCTCATTATACTGTCTATTTTAACAAATATCACTTCTTTTTTTTTTCATTTTCCTACTGCTGAATTATTGTGTGTCTACCCACGGATCATATGTCCCGTATTTAATAAGTTGGTTTATAAACTTGCTAGTATTATGTAGTTTCGAGTTTCAGTCACGAGCCCGGGTATTATGGATAGGGTAGGATTAAGTCGAATCAGTACTTACAATATTTGAGTAGTATTAAAAATAAAAATGGCAGAGTATCAATTAAAACGAACAGTTGAAAGAAAAGAATCTAACACCGTAGACAGAATAACAGATTCAGTTCAAAATTATCTGAATGTTAACTTTATCCACAGACAACTGAAACATCCCGGGAAGGATCAACAGTCGAATCGTTGTGATGGGGATATTAGTTCAAATGTGAATAATGACAATTCAACTTTGCAGAGATCTAGACAGAAATCGAAGTATCAGTTTGAGACAACATGTATTGATTAAATCCGCTTGATAAATGATCTGTGTATGATTTCAATGAAAATTAACCATGTAGAAATATTGAGACGCGAATTAGTCTTTCCGAATAGAAGGGTTTTTATTTGTCGATGATTGCTGTATGAATTCCTGACATCTCTAAACGTTTTCCAGTTTTTTTTTACTCATAGGAAAGTCCTTTTAATACCTTTCTATAATAGCATTTTAATGGTTTTCCTATAATAATTTTTTCTAATTTAAATCAAATTAAAAGAAGCCGTCAATATAATTAACTTTACTTGATATAGAAACAGAAGATATGATTCCAGAGTATTACAAGTTAACCTTGTTGAAACACTAAATCCCGTACAATCATCGAAGTTAAGCAACGTCGATGCTCGTCAGTATCTAGATGGGTGACCGCTTGGGAATAGGAGGTGCTGTAAACTTGGATGTGCGCGTGCTGTAATGGAAATGGTTCGGTTTTGTTAATCGATGAACCGAGTTTCAGTTCCAGCTGGATTCGTTATATTCGGTTACATGCAAAGGAACTTGGGAAATAGTATCAATCCACCTATTCGTCTGCACACCATGGGCTAACTATTAAGACATCTATCCTTAAATCGTTATTACCTCCTAATATATATGTATATATATACACATACATACATATCTCTCTCTCTCTATATATATATATATATATATATATATTTATATATATGAGTGTGTTTGTGTAGTTATATTCACTTATGTACAAATACCCTTGGGAAATATATAAATTCACCCCTTCACCTCTATTTATGAGTTAATCAGTAGAACTTCGGTTTTTGTTAATCGGAAACCCGAGTTCTAATTCCAGCTGGGTTCGTTATATTCGCTTACATGTAAATAAACTTGGGAAATAGTATGGATCAATTTCTCCTCCTGCCTACCTTGGGCTAACTATTAAGACTTCTATCTTTAAATCATTATTACCTCCTAAAATATATATATATATATATATATATATATATATATATATATATATATATATATATATATATATATATATATATATATATATATATTTCTATCTATGTGTGTGTGTATTTATATTCACTTATGCATAAATACCCTTGGGAAAGGTATATATCCCCCATCTATGGGGTAATCAGTATAACTTGCACCAGTAAATCAGTATTATCTACAAGAAATTCTGACAATCTAACCCTATTTTTTGGTTTTAAATTTACCTGCAACGGGTTGATAAGCTCTAAAAAACGAATCAAGGAAATGAACACGTTTTCATTTGCTTTCCATTATATTCTTACATTCACTCATTATTCCCCTACTAGTGCACCCATACTGTCAAAACTGACAGCAATACAAAATGTATTATAAGTACTATGTATTATATTGTAATTTTCGTTTAATATAATTACAATTTTGAAATATAAATTAGTTTATTATTAACGTCAATGATTGAACAGTCTACAATTTATAAAAACCTAAGGAAATATATCCGTATTTTATCCTTTACTTATTTACAATCAAAATTATGTTTACTGCAAAAAATTCCCAACGCACAATATTTTCTGTGTAAACTTTGGAAGGATCGTGTAATCCTTGGCAGTCCGTAAATTTAATCTGTAATTTCAGAGTCTGTTTATTTATCGTCCTACTTGGAGCAGTGTATCATCAGATATTTAAAAAAAAATTTTCCCAAGCTGTTACCAAATTCCACAAGATATGCCCGAATCGTAACACACAATAATAAAAGACAGAATATATATATATATATATATATATATATATATATATATATATATATATATATATATATATATATATATATATATATATAATGCCGACAAAAATGTTATTGCTGGTTATGTTTTGTTTTGTCAAAAATCTGTTTCTGGTAATATATTTCCTTCAAAAGTATTGCTGCTAATTGTTAACTATTTGCCCATAGCTGGAACCCTTACAGGTGCTACCACCCCTGGGAACACCAACAATTAAGAGGTGGTTCCACGCTCCTCAAAACCTTCTAATCAGAGGCCTTGCTGCTGGACGTAGTATAACGTCTTACACAGGACACGGATGTAGTTTAACGTCTTAGCCAGGACGAGTATAATTTGTATTTGCGAATCTATTTTAAAATTAAAAATACGTAATAATTGTATTAGGATCTAATTTTAGTCATGTGTTTCTAAATTCTCAGAATTAAAATGTAAAAACGAACTGGAATAATTATTCCCTTTCGCTTTACTTTTTAATTTTGCTGATTACTTTGAAACGCTATGTGTATTTTTTAAATTTTCATTGAATTTTTTTCCGTATTTTTTTTTTTTTTTTTTTGGATGTGCAATTATTTTAACATTTTATTATTCATTCATTAATGTAGATTTTAAAACGAAACGTAATATCTATTCTTCTTTTTTTACTTCAATTTACATAACAAAATTTCAAACAAAATTTCTTGAATTAATCCAGGTCAGTGGAAGGGTCTCTACCCCATCCCGAAACTATGATACAGAAAAATAATTTATTTATGTTATGGAAAATAATTAATCCAGGTCAGTGGAAGGGTCTCTACCCCATCCCGAAACTATGATACAGAAAAATAATTTATTTATGTTATGGAAAATAATTTCATTGTTTTTTTGTTTGTTTGTGTGTTACTAACATTAAAAAGTAAATAATTTTATTCAGCATTTATCAGACGCCCTATGTTACATTGAGCACGTTTTATTGTCAACTTAATCATAGTTGGAATTTAACATGTACAAAACAGCAAAATTGTCTAAACGTATAACAACAAAATTATCCAATTGTTAGATTAAGCTTTGAAACGTTGTATCTTAGAAATTATTAAAGATATCTTACTGGAAATTTCCTATTGGATTCTGCTTTGAACAGTAAAAATGTTTTAGTTGAAAAGATGATCTCTCTTGCTGTTTTGTCCTGCTGATCCAGTTTTTCCCTCTACTGCGCCCTCTTTTTTAAATTTATTCACCCTTCTCTTGATGGTTCTTGACTGGACCTTGAAGGTGGAAACCAGAGTATGAATGGTGTTACTATTACTGAAGTTCTGAATGATCTTTTTCCTTCCACCATTGCTCACTTGGGAAGATATAGTGAGGCTAACCCAAAATGATTTTAACCTTTTCTCATTCCGTGATTCTTACGACAAATGGTGCCCAGATGAAAAACATGTAAAGAAACTCAATTAATTTAGTGTACTTTTTAGATATTAAACATTTGTTGTGTTGGACAGTTATCGCATATGCTGTTACAAGATTTGGACTACTGTTACACCCGGTCTCTGTGTGTGTTTATGTGTATGTGTGTGGTGATCTCTCTCGTCCCGGACGAAAAATTAGGGCGCAGTAAAATATAGAGGTGCTGAACTTATATGGACACGTCTGTGTCTCTCAAGGCCTGCATGTGTTTTATAAACATTTAGACATATGGAACATGTGGTTGGGCTATTTCGCTCGAGTGGTTGAGGATCAATTGCCACATGTTTCAACTAGTGAATATTAAGTATATGTGTCTTTTTTGTTTACACTTTTACTGAAACTTCTGGATTGCTCACATGTTCTAGAAAATTCAACTGTCTCTTCCGAATATTAAGTATATGTGTCTTTTTTGTTTACACTTTTACTGAAACCTCTGGATTGCCCACATGTTCAGTTGGTATCATTCCCAGAATCTCTCGGTATAACCACATTTTTATTACGATTAGTTTTTCAGCTGAGAGAAGATTATCCGGCTTTGACTTCCATATAAGAGGACCGATATTACATAACAGTTAAGTAGCCTTTTCTTTGTTTCGCACGAATTTTTGCTGTCTCGATATATTTTGCTAAGCTTTTGGTTGGCATCATTCTCTACCACAATACCTCTTCGGACTTCGGTGCCGGACATTCTGTCGTCTGTTAAAATACTTTCTAGATAATTACAGTTTTCTACTTGCTTGAGTTTGGTATCCCCCAATCCGTAATTCGCTTCTTGGGCTTTTCTATTTGTAGAGAAATGTATATTCTGTCTTCTTACAATCGATTTTTCTCATCTGCGTTAGCTTTCTATTAATAATTTCTGTAGGAGTTCCTATACTTTATTTCTGTAATTGCTGTTAATACTGTGTCATGTGCATACATATTGTTGTTAATATTGTGGCCGCATTTGTCACCCCAGTAAGGACTTCTAATCCTCCCAGAATCAACTCTCATTGTAAACGACGTTTATGTCTGATGAAAAGAAACATCTTGTTTTTTAGTCTTTTCTATTTTTGAACGTTTTTGATGACGAAATTAAGATAAGGATAAATCTCAGATATATTTGTTTCTCATTTGTGTATTTATATGCAGACCACTTGAAAATATACTAAGGTATAACAAGTGTCCTATCATCTCAAATAATGTTCAAACATCAGAATTTATGTTCAATACAAAACTCGCAACTGAAAGGAAATTCAGAAATGATTGATTTCACATCAATGACGGAATTTGCGAGAAGATTAATATACTTGTTACAAGCCGATCAACAGACCAGACATCAGAATAAAGACCACATTTGTCGTGATCAAAAAGTTTTCAACATCTCTTTTATAATGTAGTATACGATATTAAAATGCTATATTTATGTATCTAGTATTGTAGGCAGATAAAAACGCGCGTGCACAGACAAAACCCACCTATATATATATATATATATATGTGTGTGTGTGTGTGTGTGTGTGTGTGTATATTCGAGTCTCCAGTCGAATTCGATGTATGAGGGCCAAGGAGATCAGTTAGTTGGAAACAGACAGCCCGACACCAGCACATGAGATTTGATTATAGTAGTGATGGTTTTGTGGAGAACCATCCACACTTTTGAAGGGCCGAATACTACGTATCACAGGGTCCCCAAACGAACCTTTGCATTGAATTCAGAGTTGTCCTTCTCCTAGACCAGTTGCTATCGAAGCCTTTAGAACCCAGCTGCTGTCCAGCTACTTACCTATAGATGGGACGAGAAGAAGAAGATTCATACCTTTCCCAAGGGTATTAGCACGTAAGTGAATGCAATGGATTCGACTGGAATTCGAGCTCGACTTCCGATTCCTCAATCCAAGCCGCTATATATATATATATATATATATATATATATATATATATATATATATATATATATATATATATATATATATATATATATATATACGGCAGTCTAAAAAAAAATAAAACTCTAAGATATACTGCAAACGTAGGTATATGAGCAATTATCAATATATATATATATATATATATATTTATATATAAAATTCTGGAAATATTGCCAAATTTAAAACTCTTATCCAAATATAGCCTCGAATAAAACAGACAATACTGTAAAAAGGAGAAAAGGCCTAAAAGTAAAATTACCTACTCAGTAAATTAAAGTGTTTGAGGCCCAGATTGCCTAGACTGTGTAAAAATCGCTTACAAACATTAAATCCTATGAAAGGAAGGCTCTAGTCGTGTCTCGAGTTTCACGCACCCACGATGTTCAGACGACTTGAACGTAAATATGTTCGTTGCGTTATACTGATTTTGGCGAAATCACACAAACACACAAAACAAAGATACACACACGCACGCATATATATATATATATATATATATATATATATATATATATATCTACTTTTGAAAATATCTAAATAAAGATATATGGGCAACCATATATGCGTGCAATTACATTCACATAGAGATGAGCAAATAAATATTTATCTCATTTTTGGTCTAGCCAAAACAGTGGTCGATGTGGTTGAACATAGGTATAAAATATATATTACTAATTCCACATATACGTACGCTTGCAGTGCAGTTCAGAATTTCATGGGTTTCCCATTCATCAGGGCCAAAAATTATTATTTTCAATAAAAGACAACCGTATTGAACAGTTCCTAACTCTCAGTACCTGATGAATAGAAAGCCATAAAAGATATAATGCAAACATAATAATATGAGCAATGGTTGGCCGTTTCTTCCTATCTGTGACTACATCAGCATGCGCTTCCACTACCGAGAATCGAACACTGACCGTTTTGACACGGCATAAGCGTCATACAAACTGTACCAAAGCGGCTCAGTATCGAAGAAGTAACTGACTAGACGCGATATAGCGCTGCCACTCACTAAGTTCTGTGGTGATACTCCTCCAAGAATTCCAAACCCCACAATTTGCGCGCCACGAGCAACGTCTCCTTTTCTCCCTTAGCCGCTCCTCACGAGCATTAGCTCGATCAAGCAAAGTTGCACAAGTGATAAAACTCATACAAATATATTAGGTTGGTGCAAAAATAATGACGGTTTTTGACGTTAAAAGATAGGTCAAAAACCGACCTTATTTTTGCACCAACCTAATATATATATATATATATATATATATATATATATATATATATATATATATATATATACATACATACATACATACATATATATATATAGGGAGAGAGAGAGAAAAAAAAGAGAGAGGGATAGATAGATAGGTAGAAAGAAATTGATAGATAGATAGATAGATAGATAGATAGATAGATAGATAGATTAGGAAAATTTTCTCTTTGACCGTGGTAAATGAAGTCACCAGTGATGTGGAATTGGTTCTACCAAAGCCAGAATTAGATAAACGCAGTTTTATAAACCGACTAAACACGCAATTTTTGATAATGTCTGTAGCAACATTCGAAAATACTCGAATTCCAAAAAAAGAAGAAAAACGAATATGAATATTTGTCTAAAACATGTTAGACATCGGCGAAACTTAGTAAGAAATTAAATAGACAAATTTTGTCGGTCTTTTTCGTTAAAAGAACCCTTACTGCCTAAATATATCTTATACTAGCAGCCATAGCCAGCTGCTCCATCAGAAAAAAAAACGTTCAGTTAGAATGGATCAAAAACAGTATCATGTTCAGATATAACAGAATGTATCTTTTTCAATTACCTTAAATTATTTAAAAAAAAAATATTGATTAATGCAGTTACTGATATCACAGAAGTAGTCTGTATTTATTCAATCGACGTTAGCCAAGGAAATGAAGTGTTAATACAGGCAACATGAAGACCTACATCAGACCACAATTATTGTGGAGATTTTGAAATTCAATTTGTCAGTGAGATACAAGCGATGTAAAAGAGGATACATTTATAGAGCAATTGTTAAGTCTGATGAAAATTGGTTGAAAGATTAACGAAAAATTAGAAAGTAAACCAGTAAAAATCGCCATTTTCGCTATTTACGCAGGATTTAACTATATGGGTGAACTCAATTATCAAGTAAAATGACGGATAACAATTAACTTATTGTTCCTACAACTGAGTGATGTTTGTATTAGATTATTTGACATTTGAAAGAGAGTTTAGTGTGAAATTTGCGTTGAAATCGATTTTTCGTTTTTCGCGGTTTTTCGATAAACGCTGTGGCGACGAAATAAAAAAAAATGAGGAATCGTGGAGCTCGGCATGATGTAAGTAACCTACATATCGAGTTTGAACGAAATCGAAGGAACAAAATTGAATTTATCGAATCTTTATCGTCTTTATCGATTATTGATTTAAAAAATATATTTTTTTTTTTACGCTATCTCTTTGTGCCAAGTTTGGCCAAAATCAGTTGGATGGATCTCGTGTGAAAAGGTTTCACACATACAGACACACAGACATCCTCTGTTTTATACATGTAGAAAAATACATATGTGTGGCTGTGTGTGTGAGTGTGTGTGTATATTTCAGCCTTGTCAAGTATGTCGAGCATTGTTTCATACCCTTTTTTACTTCTTGGCGTACTTGTAAAATAACTAATGCTCTGGTGCACCTTTTAACTTTTAAGAAGATGAAATTAGTCATGCAGTTTGAAATAAATAAAGAACTTTCCTGAAATGCTCATTTATTTTTTAAGGTATTGCATGGTATATTTAAGTAGGCTTGTGTGAAAACTGGCCTTGTCAAGTTTTTTTGAATTTTCAACCTTATATGTTATGCCTTGACGAAGGGAAATAATCATCCATTCATTCTTAAAGATTATGGAATTTAGTATGCCTTTAACATATCAAATGACAAAGACGATATGGAAGCTATATGCCTGGTGTCTGTAGCTTTTTTTTTAAAAAATAAGGAAATATTGAGTAAATGTAAGAATATATTGGAAATCAAATGAAAATGTGTTCGTTTCATTGATTCGTTTTTACGGCTTATCAACTGTTTGCAGGTTATTTAAAGCCTGAAAATAGGATCAGATTGTAAGAATTTCTTGTAGATAATACTGATTTACTGGTGCAAGTTCTACTGATTAACCCATAGATGGGGGATATATACCTTTCCCAAGGGTATTTATGCATAAGTGAATATAAATGCACACACATATAGATAGAAATATATATATATATATATATATATATATATATATATATATATATATATATATTTTTAGGAGGTAATAATGATTTAAAGATAGAAGTCTTAATAGTTAGCCCAAGGTAGGCAGAAGGAGAAATTGATCCATACTATTTCCCAAGTTTATTTACATGTAAGCGAATATAACGAACCCAGCTGGAATTAGAACTCGGGTCTCCGATTAACAAAAACCGAACCATTTCCAATACTACACACACACAAGTTTACATCACCTCGTATTCCAAAGCCGTCACCCATCTAGATACTGACGAGGCTCGACATTGCTTAACTTCGATGATTGTACGGGATTCGGTGTTTCAACAAGATTAACTTTTAATACTCTGAAGTAATATCGTCTGTTTCTATATCAATTTTCATTGTAGTAAAGTAAAATTTACTGACGGCCTCTTTTAATTTGATTTAAATTAGAAAAAAATTATTACAGGAAAACCATTAAAATTTTACTGAAGAAAGGTATTAAACGGGGTTTCTGATGAGAAAAAAAGAGACTAAAAAGCTGGAAAAAGTTTACAGAGTTAAGGTATTTAAATAGCAATCATCGACAAATAATAACCCTTCTATTCGGAAAGATTAATTCGCGCATCATTATATGTACATGGATAAGCTTCATTGAAATCATGAACAGAACATTTATCAAGCGGATTTAATTAATACAACACTTCTCGAACTGGTACGTCGATTTCTGTATAGATCTGCGCTACGAGCCTGGGCGGGATATATGAAGAACTAGGGCAGCCCAGACGTCTAGTTCCCCCTCTCGGCCTGGGTAGCAGAGTTTAAAGGAGAGAATGAACCAATACAGTTTGGTACCAGCGTGGCTGCAGGAGTTGCCGGAAGGTAGCACAAAGTGCCATCCATCCGCCTTAGGGGCTCCACTATGGGTATATATATATACTCGATTCTCCCGTCGAATTCGACGTATGAGGGCCAAGGAGATCAGTTCGTAGGAAACAGACAGCCCGACACCAGCACATGAGATTTGATTATAGTGGTGAAGGTTTTGTGGAGAACCATCCACACTTTTGAAGGGCCGAATACTACGTGTCACAGGGTCCCCATACGAACCACTGCATTGAATTCAAAGTTGTCCTTCTCCTAGAGCAGTTGTGATCCTAGGCTATAAAACCCAGTCTATCCTGCTATTTACCCATAGCTGGAGGGAGAAGAAATAGATTCACATCTTTCCCAAGTGTATTAGCACGTAAGTGAATGTAATGGATTCAACTGGAATTCGAACTCCGCTCTACGATTCCTAAATCCAACCCGCTAGACACACGATAAATGAGCAATACGAAAATGAAAGAAACCTGATATTGGTTAAAATAGACAGTATAATAAGAACAACATTTTCTTATATATTAAATAAAGTTTTCAATTCAAATTGCCCTGAAGGATGCCACGGACAAAACACTGAGATAATATCAACAAAAATTATGACAATAATTCCACTGTAGATAGCGTAAATATGGTTACGTTAATGTCTTCGTCAGCCTCTTTGACGTTTAGTAGTGTTTCAACTTAGTGTTAAGTTATCCCTAATCCCTGGTCTAATGACTGAACTCGGAAGTACATAATAATATATATTACTTATAATACATTTTTCTATCAATTTGATGGCATGGGTACAATTAGTTATGTGCCATGCGTGATACACGCTTAAGCGATCATGACGAGGCTGATTTTTCCCGTTGTAGGTTGGCATTTCTTTCTGCGATAGACTAGTTGCCATCCAAGGCTATAGAACCCGATCTGTCCTGCAATTTACCCATCGCAGGTGTGATAAGAAGAGGATTCATACTCTTGCCTAAGGGTATTAGCACGTAAGTAATGTAATGGATTTGACTGGAATTCGAACTCGGCTCACGGATTCCTCAAAACGAAAAACTATCCATTACTCCACGGGACCTCGTAGTGTGATATTCGTAGAAATGAACAGTATAATGAGAAAACATTACATGTTTAATCTTCATTGAAATCATACACAGATCATTTATCAAGCGGATTTAATCAATACATGTTGTCTCAAACTGATACTTCGATTTCTGTCTAGATCTCTGCAAAGTTGACTTGTCATTATTCACATTTGAACTAATATCCTCATCACAACGATTCGACTGTTGATCCTTCCCGGGATGTTTCAGTTGTCTGTGGATAAAGTTAACATTCAGATAATTTTGAACTGAATCTGTTATTCTGTCTACGGTGTTAGATTCTTTTCTTTCAACTGTTCGTTTTAATTGATACTCTGCCATTTTTATTTTTAATACTACTCAAATATTGTAAGTACTGATTCGACTTAATCCTACCCTATCCATAATACCCGGGCTCGTGACTGAAACTCGAAACTACATAATACTAGCAAGTTTATAAACCAACTTATTAAATACGGGACATATGATCCGTGGGTAGACACACAATAATTCAGCAGTAGGAAAATGAAAAAAAAAAAGAAGTGATATTTGTTAAAATAGACAGTATAATGAGAACAATATTTTCTCGTATATTAAATAAAGTGTTCAATTCAAATTGCCCTGAAGGATGCATCGAACAGAACACTGAGAGAATATCAATAAAAACTATGACAATAATTCGACAGTATATACCATAAATATGGCTACGTTGTTTTCGTCAGCCTCTCTGAACAACGTTTAGTATTTTCATTTTTAAAGGGGGCCTTATAATATACTTTTTCAAATGTTGGATGGATCATACCTTTGGTTTTCTAAGTTGATATTTCTATTTGAATAGATTTGAAAAGGTGATTTGACAGTATCCTTTTAAGTGAAATTCCCGGTTAATCCCTTTTGAAATGCTTTTCAGTTCATTCCTCTTGTAAAATATTTTACGCTTTATTCTATAGTAAAATTGTTTACAGTAATTTGCTCTTGATTTGTCTTTGTCTGCATTTTGTTTGCTCAAAAACACTCGAAAGCTGGTGTCACGTCTGGGGGCAGTAGAGACGATAGCTCCTGTGCTCGTCAGTGCCATCATATCTTTTGCGTCGGTCGGGATTTCAGTAGCGAGACTAGAATGGGAATCCGAGACCGATCAAGGTTCAAAGCATAAGTTCAAGCCCGTGGAGAAGTTAAAAGCTGGTCGATTTTTCAATACCTGCTCTTCTTTCGTCTATCTCACTCACTCTCTCTCTCTCTCTCTCTCTCTCTCTCTCTCTCTCTCTCTCTCTAGAATGCGCTCTTCTTCCAAGAAAAAGTCAATCTCTCTCGCTCTCTTTCTCTCTAGAATGCGCTCTTCTTCCAAAAAAAGTCAATCTCTCTCTCTTTCTCTCTCTCTCTCTCTCTCTAGAATGCGCTCTTCTTCCAAGAAAAAAGACAATATCTCTCTCTCTCTCTTTCTATCTCTATAGAATGCGCTCTTCTTCCAAGAAAAAAGTCAATCTCTCTCTCTCTCTCTCTCTCTCTCTCTCTAGAATGCGCTCTTCTTCCAAGAAAATAAAACTAAGAAAAACTGTATGTCGTTGAGGTGGCCTGTTGATTCAAAGTTGGTAAACCTACCAAGGAACTGAAGATAGACAGCCACAACACAGACAACTGAGCACATGGCGTTAAAATTACATGTTTTAATAGAGTCTATAAAAACGATTCTTTTTATTATAATTGGCGCATTCAGCAGCGTGCCTTGTATATCATAACTCCCATTGATAGAAATAATAATATAATTATTTGTAAATGCTTATTAACAATAAACTAACACATTATTATTAATTAATATTTAGTAATCGTTAATGTCCCCTATATCTGTAAGAAGATCCACAGTTTAAGGACTCTTTCCTGAAGATTCCGCTAATATTATTTTAAGAAAATTCTGCAATGTGGCTGTAAATAGCAGTTAATAAAATGGCGTTATCCCCCTTAGATAGATAAGTTTTAGCATTTTATATTAGGTTGGTGCAAAAATAATGTCGGTTTTTGACGTATTTTCTAACGTCAAAAACCGACATTATTTTGCACCAACTTAATACTTAACTTATTGCTCCTAAGAAATTAATGGTGCGATTCTATCTGGAACTTTTTTGTTATTCATCCGAGAACAAGTTAACTATATTTAGCTAACAGAAATTATGCTACAGTGTGCTATATTTTCTGTTACAATAATAAACACACACACACACATACACACACGCACGCCGGAACTAGAAACTAGGTTTTTATTAAACAGAAAAAAAAAAAAAAAATTCCATTTATTCAATAATTGCTGTACAACATTACTAATGGAAATAATAGTCAGATATTTTGACAAGTTGAACGCAGCAATTAAAACAATTTAAAACCAATGAACGGCGCTTATTTTTATTAAATGCATTGAAATTAATGCTCTCGATTTGTAGCTACTAAAACTTTCAAATATTGCTTTTGTTTTGTTATAAAATATAAAATAGCAAGATTATTGCAAGTTCCATTAGCGCTTGTAATGTAGATTCACGTGATAAAAATATCTCGTCGCCCTGTCCATTGGAAACGAAATATTTTGGTCGGCTGCCAATTTAATGTACGCCATCGTCAGGAGACGGTTAAGCAATAAAGTAATTAAAAAAGCTATGCAACAAAAATAGTCTTTTATTCCTCCGAGACGCAAGTGTTACCGCGTTTATGACGACATAAATAATCGATGGCCCGACGAAAAGAACCAAGAACATTATTCGTTTATATTTTACTGCGTTAAAGAAGTTAAAACGACCGCTTGTTGCTACTTAAAACATATGGTCGTGTAGAGAAGTGGTTAAAGAGCTCGTCTTCAATGCCTCATACTTAGGACCTTTTGGCTAAACTAGGAATAGGCGTCTCGCAATGGTTAGCGAGCACGTCCAGTTGGTCATTCCTTCCTACTAGCGTGTTCGATCGTAACTGGGTAATGCATACATGTTTGCCTTGCGGTTAAATTAAAATTGGAATGGGTTTATGGTCTTTGAACGAGTTTAGTGGCGAGTTTGATCCTCACTGTGTGCATTATAATTGTGTCCTCGCCACCAAACTAATCTGAGCGTCTTGACATCATTAATGATCAGGGAATGAGACTCATTGACCATTAGAAATGTGTCATGAGATCGATCCTCATTGGGTGCCATATAGATGTTGCCTTGGACGAAAACAACACGACATCTCGGTATCTGGACATTGTCAGCGAGCTATTAGGTTGGTGCAAAAATAGTAACGTAATAATGTCGTTTTTTGACGTTAAAAAATACGTCAAAAAACGACATTGTTACGTCATTATTTTTGCAGCAACCTAATATTTTGGTTGCTTATTACTACGCAATCATGAGTTAGATTCTCATTGAGCGTCCCCTAATTGTCCCTTTTTTTTTTTTTTTAGTTTTCTTAGTTTAGCTCGTCGTTAGAAAATAAAAACGAGGACTCGGAACTAATTTGAACTCGGAATTAATTTCAGCTCTGAACTCATTGCAATTCGGAACTAATTACAACTGGATCTAAAATCAAAATATTAGGTTGGTGCAAAAATAATGTCGTTTTCTCACATATGTTACTATGTGAGAAAACGACATTATTTTTGCACCAACCTAATATAAATTTCCGAGAATTCCTAAACAAAATGCAATGAGTTGGTGTTAATTTTTTTTAATTTAGCATTAAAAATCCTTAATGGATAAAATAATTCAGTATTTATCTTTTCTGCAACTTTCATTATTTTTGTTGCAAATGAATAAAGTTGTACTTTTTTTATTTACTTTTATCCATTTATGTCTGATCCAATAAATATGCAACGTTCTTTGTAGCAAAAACAGTTCCGAGTTAAAATTACTTACGAGTTGAAATTAATTCTGAACCCCCAAAAAACAGGCAAGTGGATTAAATTGGGGGAAAATATGAATTTTGACTTCAGTCTCAGGACAGGGCAGATGCTATAAAGGGGTGAGCAATAACTGAGAAGTACTAAAAATAAGAACTAGACCTCCCACTGTAGGTCTAGATCTGTAGTAAGAACATCCTACCACTGTATATTAAATAACGGTTCGGTTCAGAATACTGAGGAAGGCTGGGAAGGACAACGACCGAAACGTTGTGATAACTATAACAAAGATGGAGACTATAGTCTGAATATAAATAGTGTAAATAATTATTTTAAATCTTTCCGTCGATGAATGCACTTTTCTTTTTAATTGATAGGATACTTGCGTTAATGTTAGCGATGAAGACCGGTTGATTATTACTACGGTATATTGAGTTTAATCCTCACTGGGTGCCGCATTATTGTGGCCTTGGGCGAATATAAACTCGGAAATTGTTAGCGTTGTAATTTGATTGCTTATTGCTAATCAGTCATGAGTTCCATTTTCCCTGGGTACCCTACGCGTACTTCTTTAATAGGAAATTATACAACTGCTATATTGACATCACAGCAGAATATGGCAATATAGTAGAATCCCTCATATCTGGACTGCCTCATAAACAGAGTGTCTTATATTCGGACTGCCTCATATCCGGACTGCCTCATATCCGGACTGCCTCATATCCGGACTGCCTCATATCCGGACATGATTTTAATGTGTATATTTGAACTATTTGGGTGATATGTAACTGATTTGAAATTTCTGTTTTTCAGGTAATTTACTTTGGATAATTGTATATACTTATTTCACCCTAATGGCTTTTATTGGTGCAAAAGATGATGGGAATAAGAGGAAAGGATGACAATGAGACACATCTGCAACAAGATGGCGACGAGATGCATGATTGTGATGAAACCTGGACTGAAATTGAAAAAAAGCTATTGAAAAGGTTGTCGGTTTTATGGTAAGAAAGCCAGCATTCAGCTATGACTATGGCAGTAACGTACGCAGAGTTTAAAAGATATCATTCGCTTAAAAAATTTCAAGAACAAAAGCAAAATGAAACACGGAAAAGGTTGAGAATGATATTAAAAGAGAAAGAATCATCATCCAACAGCGATTAAAAAATCTTCATTACATTATTTGTTTTCCATACGTCACATACTTAATTTAATGAATGTTCATAAACATTACATAACTTATTTCTTTTTTCCTTAAAATCACTTACGTTATATTTCACTCACCATTAACTTATTTTGTTTACTATAAGACATTGAAAATAAATGTTAAACCTCATTTCAGTTCTTTTATTTTAATCTACATATAACCCGTCATATCCGGATTTTATAAACAATTCCTCATATCCAGAAGGCCTTAGTCTAGTTGTTAGGGATTCTACTGTATTACCTTTTTCCTTATAAAGAAACTCTTGGAATTCATTGACCGAAGTGTTAGTACTAGTGTTGGATGAAATTTATAAAATCTTACTCTTAAAACATTCTTTTCGGAAAACTAGTTTAATCAAATAGCTGTTATCATTATTTTCAGAGATAATGAGGGTTTTCTTCCTATTCTTTTAGTGGTCTGCAAGATCAGCATCTCGATTATACATTCATATTCTCTTCGAGTTACATACATTCTGAAATTCATTTTAATTGTTGCTGCTGTTGAAACTCATCAAGTGATGTTTCTCTTATTTGGTAGTCATTTGTGTTAGCCCAGTCCAAAAAGTTCAAAGTCCACCAATAAAGTTTTCTCTGTTCTCATATATTAGAAATCTAATTTCCGAATTCAGTGATGTATCTATCTAATAGCGGAACTTTATCTGATACAAAATCTTAAATGTTTAGCAAAGAACCCAAGAAGAAAAGTTCAAATCTGGAGCTCGAGGAGAAGGAAAGGAGAACTCCTGCATATTTAATCCTTTCGTTGACTTTGCCCCGCATATTTACAAACACAGATAGGAAGATGTGTTCTGATCATTCAAGCGTTCGTTACAACAACAAGGGCAAATCTCTCAGTAGAAGACAACAATCTTACTTTCCATCTAGAGACCAATATACCAGTGATAAAAAGGCCTTGGCTGATAACATGGGTTTTCATAGTCGGAATAAAAATGATAATAAATCGAAAATCAAATCCTCTACCAAGAAAAGCGAACTCAAAATAAACATTTCTAAAAGATAATCTCTGATCTGGATTTGAGATGAAATCAGTGATAGCACCTACTCTGAATCCATCATCAAAAAAAACAGGATGTGGATTTTATACATAAACATTTCAAATACCTCGGTGCATATATCAGTTAGAACAAATTTGGTATATGTCATAAGGGTGTGACAGGAAGAGAGCTAGGGAAGAAAGATTTATTCCGACATTTACGCTTCTGCAGTTATGGGCATTGTTATATCCAGAATATAATAACACCGTAGCTCACAGACAGGACGGAACGAAATGTCTGAAAGGAATATAATATATATATCCAGATGCTCCACGTTAATAACTATATGCGCAATGAGAAATAGAGTGCAATGAGAAACAAAAATGAAGGGCCTTACATATGATATGGAGATACTTCTGATGTGGTGAATCCATTTTAGAACTCCAGATTTAAAAGGGCCGGATTCATCTATGTCCCAAAGGGTAACGGCTCCATGTGCTTGTAACCTAGTGGTGAGGTAGAGTTAGCCTCAGCCTAATCTCACTGACTTAGGCTAAAAAGCAACTTACCGTTTGGTTGCTGTTCACGAACTTAAGAAAGACTGCCGCTTTGGTCACTGTATGATGGGAAGTTACGAAGCGGCTGTCATGTGACCCAGATGTCTTATCTCAACCAAAGGGAGATGAGCGTTATTCTGTATTCCTAAAAGACTCACTACTAAACAGGTTTTCAAATCTTCCACGAGGAGTCAATTTATTTTGCTAATTGTTGATATAATAGAAAAGTGGATACATACTTTATACAAACTACAATATAGACGATTGAAACATTGTCCATTCAAAATGTTCTTCCTCTGTTACAGTAATGAAAATGTGTAAGCGTTCTGAAAGCAAAGGAAATATTTGTCGAAGATTAATTCCACAACGCAGAGAACACATCACTGTAAGTTCAAACTCGAATATTGGGGGCAGAAAGAAATGCCTAAAACTCGATTCGGAGGTACTATCTCATAAATCCCAATGCACCTAACCAGTCCGAAAAATAACTAACTCTCCGACGAACGCAGTAGCCAAAGTACACCAGTTTTTCCTCACGATTCGAGAACACCAACTGCTTTTATCCGCCGCGCATTTTTTTCATTCGACAACTGGGATAGGAGGCAAAATTTTTGCATATCAAAATACTTTTATAGAGACTGCTGCGACGGACTTGTTTTTTAATTAAAATATTCCGTCTTCAGTATAACATGGGGAATACTTTTTTTTTTTTTTTTTGGTAAGTAATTTTCTTTACTGTCGTAGGATTTTCTTCGCTGTAAAAAGATAATATGATAAAATTTGTCCTGCAAAAAGAGAAATCATATTAATATGTCAGGGCAAACGAATGACACCCAGGTCTTGCCTCAGTTTGAACTGTAAATCTGGTACCACTGGAGATGGTGTTGTGACTAGTAGGTCTCTATTTAGTACTGTAGCATACAAAATGGCTGACTGCAGCTTGTCCAAACCAATTTTGCTTTGCGTTGCTAACGCATCTATTAAAATTTTAATGTCTCTTCAACATCTTAAATGATCTTTTTTTTTATGCAGCTGCTATGCATTTGACTTGGCTGAGTCAAGTAAGGTTTCAAAGTCAGCGTTCAGGTCATAGATATTTGAAAGATTTAAGGTGCGAAGTAGACCTGAAAAAAACTCCTGAAGTTCTTTGTTTGTCCAGAAATTACACGTAGTCCGCGGAAAAGCATCAGTCCCACGAGGTGTGGTATCTGCAGGATTTTTTTTAAAAAGAAATACTGGTTCTACTGATTTATTATGCCAGTAGTAGAGATGTCAACAGATAATCATAAATATGTGCTTGAAACAATACGATACAATTCAACAGCATAGGATAATACTCTAATTTTGTGAAATGGTGTCATAGTATAAATCTCTGTAGTTTAATTAAATATCCTGCAAGGTAGGAAAATATCTCTAAAGAAATATCATGAATGAACAATAAAAATAGTTAGGGAAAAGGCCAGAAAACATGTGAAAACAAAACATTTGGATTAAACATCAACCAAATTTAAGTCCGGTGCTTCTATGTCAGTAAAATTCCGGTATTATTCAATTAAAAGCAATGACCCCAATTGGATTAAAGAGGAGAGACTTAAAACCACGTGTTTTACGTCATGGTGGAAGGAGTATATGAACTACAGGGGTAAAAGGTATGTTCTTCTGTGAAGCGCACCAAAATCAAACTCAGCTTGGATGTGAGAAAGACGGCGGCCATGTTGAAATATATCTACATTCCACACGATAAAAATATATGAAATAGTTTTCTGTCATAAAACGTATATACTATAACGTAATTATTGTTAATATCCGACTGTCAAGTGACTACAAAAAAGCGTATAGCAGAAATTTGTCACTAATGCTGATAACAAATATATAAAAAGGTATGTCTGATACACTTATCCAATTTAATAACAGAAAGTGTACACGTAAAAAACGATTTCACGCGTAGAAATACAGGAAGTGTGACAAGATATGATATTGGTCCTCACAAAACAAGTCATAGTGACGTTAATGGGCTAGAAAAGTGGAATTTAAATTTGCTATAGTCAAACACAAAATAGTTTAGAGGCAAAAAGAAATCATCGTTTTTATATTCAAAGTCTGAATGAATATGAAAGCAAAGAAAATATTCACACGTAAAATACAGTAGTATATTTAGATACCGCCCACGACGGTTGCATGTGGCACAAGGCCTGTTTAGCGTGGGTTCTCCAAGCCAGTAGGCTAGGCCAAAAATATTCCCTTTTGAACCCGTATAAACGGGTTCAGGAGCAATCTAATTCCCCGAACGAGACTCTGTTCTTCGGTGGATCCTCGTCCGGGTTCATCTCAGACCGAAGACAGAGAGTTCGACTGTATAACTGAAACAGATTCCAGACACTAGTTAAAACGTCTAGAAATGGTAATTATTTAAATTGTTATCATGTTAGTTAAATATGATGTCTTTCAGCCCGATATCTACCGTGATAAAAAAGAAATATATATATATATAACTGTTAAAATCATATTTTATTAAATGACACATTATGAACACCCGTTTATGGAGTTTTATGAAATAAATGAACATTTTATATTTGCTGACGTGATCGAAACGCGACATGCTTACTAATGTAACGGGAGGAGAACTAGGGAAGAAATATTTATTATTCCATTGGCGCTTCTCAGCTCATGTTCTTAAATAGACTAGTCAGATCGAGCTTTTCATATGGTTCACGTTTATTGCGCCAAGTCTGTTCAGAAATATAATAAACCGTGGTATATAAACGTTTTGTAGGATCAATTATTGTAATGATTTTGAGCGCAAACAGAATAACATAAAAAAAGCAACACAAAATAGAAATTAAATCAACTGATTAACTACAAAGAAAAATGTAATGGATGTCACATATAATTTTTTGTTTGGATTCGAACGTTTATATAACGTTTTTCCATCCGATTGTCTTATGTCTATATTTTAATAATAACAGAAATTAAATCAACTGATTACCTTCAACGAAAACTGTAATAGATGTCACATATATTTTTTTCTTTGGATTCGAAAGTTTATATAACATTTTTCCATCCGATTTTCTTCTGTGTATATTTTAATACTAACAGAAATTAAATTAACTGATTACCTTAAAAGAAAATAGTAATGGATGTCACATATAATTTTTTTTGGGGTTCGAACGTTTATATGACGTTATTCCATCCGAATTTCTTCTGTGTATATTTTAATAATAACAGAAATTAAATCAACTGATTACCTTCAACGAAAACTGTAATAGATGTCACATATATTTTTTTCTTTGGATTCGAAAGTTTATATAACATTTTTCCATCCGATTTTCTTCTGTGTATATTTTAATACTAACAGAAATTAAATTAACTGATTACCTTAAAAGAAAATAGTAATGGATGTCACATATAATTTTTTTGGGGGTTCGAACGTTTATATGACGTTATTCCATCCGAATTTCTTCTGTGTATATTTTAATAATAACAGAAATTAAATCAACTGATTACCTGCAACGAAAACTGTAATGGATGTCACATATAATTTTTTGTTTGGATTCGAACGTTTATAAATTATTTTTCTATGTGATTGTCTTTTGTGTATATTTTAATAATAACAGTAATTTAAACCAACAGATTGCCTTCAAGGAAAATAGTCATGGATATCACATATAATTTTTTCTTTGGATTCGAACGTTTATATAACGTTATTCCTCCGATTGTCTTCTGTGTATATTTTAATAATAACAGAAATTAAATCAACTGATTACCTCCAACGAAAACTGTAATGGATGTCACTTATAATTTTTTGTTTGGATTGGGACGTTTTATCAGGTTTTTCCATCCGATTGTCTTCTGTGTATATTTTAATAAGAACAGAAATTAAATCAACTGATTACCTTCAACGAAAACTGTAATGGATGTCAAATATAGTTTTTATTGTTTGGATTCGAAGGTTTATATAAAGTTTTTCCATCCGATTGTCTACTGTGTATATTTAAATAATAACAGAAACCAAATCAACTTATTACATTCTAGGAAAACTGTAATGGATGTGACATATAATTTTTTGTTTTGATTGGAACTTTCATATAAAGTTTTTACATCCGATTTTCGTCTGTGTAAATTTTAATGGGAACAGAAATTAAATCAACAAATTACCTTCAACGAAAACTGTAATGGATGTCACATATAGTATTTTTTGTTTGGATTCGAAGGTTTATATAAAGTTTTTCCATCCGATTGTCTTCTGTGTATATTTTAATAATAACAGAAATTAAAACAACTGATTACCTTCAATGAAAACTGTAATGGATGTCACATATAATTTTTCTCTGGATTCGAACGTTTATATAACGTTTTTCCATCCGATTGTCTTCTGTGTATATTTTAATAATAAGAGAAATTAAATCAACTGATTACTTTCAACGAAAACTGTAATAGATGTCATATATAATTTTTTGTTTGGATTCGAAAGTTTATATGACATTTTTCCATCCAATTTTCTTCTGTGTATATTTTAATAATAACAGAAATTAAATCAACTGATTGCCTTCAACGAAAATAGTAATGGATATCACATATAATTTTTTCTTTGGATTCGAACGTTTATATAACGTTATTCCTCCGATTGTCTTCTGTGTATATTTTAATAATAATAGAAATTAAATCAACTGTTTACCTTCAACGAAAACTGTAATGGATGGTACTTATAATTTTTTTTTGGATTCGAACGTTTTATCAGATTTTTCCATCCGATTTGTCTTCTGTGTATATTTTAATGAGAACAGAAATTAAATCAACTGATTACCTTCAACGATAACTGTAATGGATATCACATATAACTTTTTGTTTGGATTCGAACATTTATATAACTGTTTTCCATCCGAATATCTACTGTGTATATTTTAATAATAACAGAAATTAAATCAACTGATTACTTTCAACGAAAACTGTAATAGATGTCATATATAATTTTTTGTTTGGATTCGAAAGTTTATATGACATTTTTCCATCCAATTTTCTTCTGTGTATATTTTAATAATAACAGAAATTAAATCAACTGATTGCCTTCAACGAAAATAGTAATGGATATCACATATAATTTTTTCTTTGGATTCGAACGTTTATATAACGTTATTCCTCCGATTGTCTTCTGTGTATATTTTAATAATAATAGAAATTAAATCAACTGTTTACCTTCAACGAAAACTGTAATGGATGGTACTTATAATTTTTTTTTGGATTCGAACGTTTTATCAGATTTTTCCATCCGATTTGTCTTCTGTGTATATTTTAATGAGAACAGAAATTAAATCAACTGATTACCTTCAACGATAACTGTAATGGATGTCACATATAACTTTTTGTTAGGATTCGAACATTTATATAACGTTTTACCATCCGATAATCTACTGTGTATATTTTAATAAAAACAGAAATTAAATCAACTGATTACCTCCAACGAAAACTGTAATGGATGTCACATATAATTTTTTGTTTGGATTCGAACGTTTATATATCATTTTTCTATCCGATTGTCTTCTGTGTATATTTTAATAATAACAGAAATTAAATGAACTTATTGCCTTCAACGAAAATAGTAATGGATATCACATAATTTTTTCTTTGGATTCGAACGTTTATATAATGTTATTCCTCCGATTGTCTTCTGTGTATATTTTAATAATAACAGAAATTAAATCAACTGTTTACCTTCAACGAAAACTGTAATGGATGTCACTTATAATATTTTGTTTGGATTCGAACGTTTTATCAGATTTTTCCATCCGATTGTCTTCTGTGTATATTTTAATAAGAACAGAAATTAAATCAACTGATTACCTTCAACGATAACTCTAATGGATATCACATATAACTTTTTTGTTTGGATTCGAACATTTTATAACGTTTTTCCATCCGATTGTCTTCTGTGTATATTTTAATAATAACAGAAATTAAATCAACTGATTTTCTTCAACGAAAACTGTAATGGATGTCACATATAATTTTTTGTTTGGATTCGAACGTCTCTCCGATTTTCTTCTGTGTATATTTTAATAATAACAGTAATTAAATCAACTGATTGCCTTCAACGAAAATCGTAATGGATGTCACATATAATTTTTTCTTTGGATTCGAACGTTTATGTAACGTTTCTCCATTCGATTGTCTTCTGTGTGTGTGTTGAGAAGAACAGAAATTCAAACAAATGATTACATATATTTTTTTGTTTGAATTCGAACATTTATATATCGTTTTTCCATCCGATTTTCTTCTGTGTATATTTTAATTCTATTCAATGTCTGTATGTTTCAGTGTACTTGACACTAAGTTTTAAGTTCTGTTTCTACACTCGGTGGCTGTGAGGTGACTTTCTTTGTTAAACTATGTGGCACCTAGTTCTTTTGATGCACAACTTGACTTGTAACGTTAATTTCTGTTAATTTTCTGTTTGAAGAGTTATCATAATGTACAATTCGATTTTGCTCTCAGATCTAGGGACTGAACTCATAATTACGATGTCTGCAATTTCATAAGCCTTTGTTTTAATCCCATATTCTAATGAAGCAATTACAAATTTGTTGAGAGGTACCCGAATCGAGAGACAATGCGATTAGACGCTGAAAGAACAACGACCGAAGCCTTTAAAATGACAATAAAGATGATCCCTTATGAGTTGATGAAATCTGACTTTTTCTAATATTCCACCGATTCTCGCTTCCACGAATTCCATTTTCTGCATATTCCATATTCTACATATTCATGAGTCTCAATATTTCATTTTGCACATTTTTAATATTGTATAATTTCTGTATTCCATATTTTACCTAGTTCAAGGTTTGCATAATTTACAGAGTACAAATTCCAAAGATTTTAGACTAAACTTTGGCTACCGTTATCTCCCTTTCTATAGAACTGACTTTAACAAATGGGATAATTCAATACTTGATACTTAATATTTTTTGTTGTATAATCAGTTGGTGAATAAGTTTGTTACGTTGAAAGCCACTCGTCCCATTGTTTTATATATATATTAGTGAACATTGAGGTCAACACTCAGAGGTGTCGGTTTGTTATATATATTGGTCAGTGGTGTGTAATCTAATCTGGCGGTTATTCTTGCTGGAGTGGCTTCTTTTTTGTTATTTTATTGGTTTGGGTAAATTTATTTTACTTTTTTTCATTTTGTATTATGTATTCTTTTCGTTTTTTGATGTTTTATTAACGTAGTAAAAAAGATTGGGGTGATTTGCTTAGGTTGCTTATAGAATAGGTTGTTTTGGTCTGGGAAGATGATTAAAGCTATTTTTTTCGTCCAATGTTTAGAATACTTGCCGTAGTCTATTCTGTTATTTTGGCGGGCGGAGAGTTTTTAAATTATTTATTTGGATTGATTATTTTTACTTGTTTTTCTGCATATTATGTTTATTTTTATTAGTTCCTACGGTCATTTTAGCGGGGGCGATTTGTTAATCTGTTCATTTATTTATTTATTTGAATCAATTTTTTTTTTATTTGCTTATTTTTTTATTTTGTGTATTTTTATTTATTGCATTTGGGTTTCGATTTTTGAGTAACGTAGAGATGTATTTTTTTTCTTTTATCGTTATATAGCAGTTATAGCTATTTTTACGTCCAATTTTTGGATTCCTTGTTGTAGTCTATTCTGACGGTTATTTTGGTGAGATTCGTTTGTTAATATATATATATATATATATATATATATATATATATATATATATATATATATATATATATATATATGAAAATACAATGGGACGGGAGGCTTTTAACGCAACAAGTTTATTCACCTACTGATTACATAACAGACAAATAAAGGAAGTATTAAATTTTCCCTTTTTGAAAGCCCAACAAGATATAGGCGCGACTCAACAAAAGTTTACATATTTGACAGATTCTATATTTCACATTTTTCTCGATATCGGAGACTGAGAAAACGAAAAGACAGAGACAGAGGGGAGAGAAATTAGTTTTTTGTCCTTTCCTTGTATAACGATGAATACCGCCCCATCTAGCGGACGTTAAGTGAAGTTACATGGCAGAAAAAGCGGGTTGAAGTGTGAAGAAATAAATTTATACTGATAATTCCTTATTTCAAATATAAAGGGTTGCTAAAGAAGAAAGGTTTATTCTCCCATTTGAATTCCTCCATTGACTGGCATTATTATATCCTTGATATAATAATACCGTCCTTCAGGGACGAAACAGAACAGTGGAATGGAAAAGGAATGGGAAACATTCTATGAGACTGCTAGAATGCTACGTCGTACACAAAGTTACACAAAGTATATAACCATGTAGACCTGCCCCACAAAGAGAGATTATAACATATATGCAACAACAAACGGTGTGTAAAAAAAGCGCAACTTTAATGTAATATTTTCCGTAGGGAAAAAGAGGAGTTTCAGCGGTTTCTCTATCAATCTGGCTAGGTCAAATGTGTGCGTATGTTTTTTTTTTTGTTTTTTTTTTCTGTAAGATCTGCCGCTGTGGCCTATAGACGTCCTTCTACATCGTAGCTGCTCTTTATTACTCTATTCCCTGAGGTCATTCTCCGGCCGTTACATGACCATTGGTGACTGCCTCAACGAAAGGGAGATAATCGACATTTGTATTCCAACACAAAAATAAAATGAAACTAACAAATAGATTACTTGTAATTAGGAACTTTTAAACTAAGTTTAATAGCTTTATTTTAATATTAAGATTTTGGACACAATAAAATACACTATTTTTATATTGAAGAACATTCTTGTTTTGATGACGTTTTGGGCTGGACCTCTAAACATTTGCAAGATACTGTAAATAAGCCTTTAAGAAAGGCGAAAACGAAAACCAAAAGAGCAATTATTAGTGAACGCACGAAACTGTAAATACGGTCATAGATTTTTCTTTGAACTTCATTAGTTTATTGAGTAAAAAACAAGAAGCTATAGAAAGTAGATAACTCGTTTTTGTTATTATTAGAGCAGAATTGTCGTTCCTGAGTTCAATCAAATCATTTTATTTTTATTTTTTTCTCTCACCGTTATTAGTTTTGACCATTTTTTTTTCTGATCAAATGAGTGTACAAATAAATGCAGAGTTAACAAAGGACCCATTCCTGGCAATGATTATGCTGGAAATGTTAGGGTATTTGTTGATTATAACGACCACTTTTGTAAGAAAAAAAGAACTGAAAGTAGGAAAAAGAAAAACAATGAGTAAAAAGGTCATTCTGTAACGCATTGCGAATAATTACATTGATGAATTTCTTTGAAAGACTGAGTCAATTATGGAAACTAATCAACACCTAAGCACAAGTTCTTTCCAGAGTCAAAAGCCACCGAAATAACTTTTAAATTTTTTGTGATCTATCTGTTAGTTCAGTCAAAGAATCCAATGTGCCTTAATGCATTTAATTATTTTTTTTACCTGGAAAGTGATTTTTTTTTTGTCCGAGAAAAGTCCATTCAATCCGAGAAAAGTTCATTCAATCTTTCGTATTAGGAAATTGTTCTGCGCTGCTTTCCTCTTTGATTACTCGACTCTAGCAATTTAAGTGCAGTACTAGATTGGCTGCTAGGTCTCAATTACTTGCTTTTGAAATTGCTGGATGTAAGTTCTATGCAAGTAGTTTCCTCATTTGCACGTCTTCCTTGTGGAAGTTTTTGTGTTATATAGGAATAAATGCCTGTGTCGACACTGTAGATTGAACACGGATCGCCAAAGTGCAAACACAGGCGATCACATTTTGAATAAGTAGATCACTTGATCGTAAAGGAAATGTATATATATGGTAATTAGTGTGGTGTCTAACTGATCACCATTTCTATTCTATCCTCTATTACTATACGATGACTATTTCTATATTATCCTCTATTACTATTCGGATCGCTATTGTCTACTCTATTCGCTATACTTTTTCTCTATATAGATCACCATACGGATTGCTATTCGGATGACTATTCGATGGTTACTTTTAAAGCGAGTATTATCGAGCAAGTACTATTAGTGGGAGTGTTATTCGGAGGCGTTTCTATAGTTGTATCTGGGATTACAAAGTTTTTACTAAAACAAGCATTACAGAAGAGGCAACGAATATTCGTTGACAATACATAAGTGGCAACAAGTGTTCGCTGACATCAGAAAATTTTGATTTCCAGTCAATTACAATCTACAAAAATTTAAATGCAAAGTCAATCTTCATTTTCTGACTGTTTTGATCCTGTTCTTTTATTACACCTCCTACCCAATAACTTTTTAACCTTTTTTACACTTTCTGTAACATCTTTCGCTTTAGGACCTTTATCGCCTTTCTTGGGGTGAGTTGTAACGAATAGAAAAAGTAATTCTGTTTTGCAATATCTGCATATTTGAGATTTCTTAAGAGTTTTTTATTATTAGTAGTAAGTAAAGCTATGTGCGTCGTGGTGTAATTCATAGTGGCTCTGCATGTGAACTTGAGGACCCGAGTTCGAATTCCAATCGAGCTAGTTACATTCACTTCCGTACAAAAACTGTTGGGAAAAACATGAACCCAACTCTTCCCGCCCATCTATAGGTTGAATAGCAGGACAAACAGGGTCGTATAGCCTTGATTACCAACCAGTCTACCACAGAAGGAAATGTCAAACTATTGCGGGAGAAGTCTTCTGCGAAGTATATCTTGAATCGAAATAGACGTGATCGCCGAAGCGTGTATCATGTATGGCAGTTAACTAGCTGATTAATCTTTTCATTTGCGAATCTTTAATAGAGCATGGCATATGTTATTTATTCGTTTTTAATTATTGATTCTTTGGTAAGGATTTTAAATTTTGAGTTGAGAATATTCTTATTTTCTATATTACAGTATTTCAAATACTTCATTGTATGGATAAGTTATAACAAATCAAGTATAGAAGATAAGGAAAATTGAAAATTGAAAATAGGTTGCGCTTGAAGTAGTTTCGCCCAATACTGACAATTGCTACAAAACCAAAACATTAATCTGAAAACTCGATTGATGTTCTTAAATAGCTTCGTCAGATCGAGACTTTCAAATGAATTTCCTGCATGGCGCCAAGCCTGTTCAGAAATATCTATACGGTCTACGGTATTCAACCGTTTTATGTGATCCGTTATTAAAATTGTTTTGAGCAAGTGAAGACTGTGAATCTAAGTGGAGGCCACACGTTTTCCAACCAGTTTACAGAGATTTTACAATAAATTCAAAATATGGTAATTCAAAGAATGGAAATGGGCGTTAGATGAGGTTCTGGCTAAAATTTTGTTTGACAGTCGCCATTTTTACTGGTTAATTTAACATGACATAAAATGCGCGTGTCATACGAGACTGGGGCCATGTTTGACACCATTCCTGCTCTCTCTCGGGACTCTGTCATAATCAGAATGACGTTTATGGATGACAGAACAGGGACATGGAGGATTAGCAAAATGGATAACATTACTTTGAAATACAAACGACAGGAAGTTATGGAGAGTCATGAAACCCCATGTACAGAATGGACAAGGCTCATAAAAGTTACTCTCTTTAGAGGAAATTAAATGTGCTTAAACCTTTACTTACAATATGATAGTTAGGCATAAACCTTTTTCTCACAAAATAATGCGACTTTTTGGGAATCTAGATTTTAAAACTGTATACCGATAACTGTAAGGTAAGAAGTCATGGCAAGATGGCTGAGACAATTTATACGAAGATGGTGGGATTAAAGCAGTATTTATTCTATCTATAGGGAAATATAAGAAGACACGACTCAGCCCAAGGCTAAAAAGATTATGAAACTTTTGCTAATACTGTCGTCAGTTTGCTAATATGGAGTACCCAATTGCGAATTAATTCACTATAATAGAAATGGTATGTAGGAATTGCATTTTAAGAATCATTTCATGGCAAAATAATTTTTTGTGTTCATTGAACATGTATATCTATATCTATCAATAGCTACCTATATATATATATATATATATATATATATATATATATATATATATATATATAGTCGACTCTCCTATCGAATGGTGATGGTAATCGCGGCTCTCGGAGGCACATTCCTATGGGTGAAGGAACTAAGATGAGTTCCACCACGGAATATATGAACGAGCGGTGCAATATCGAGTGTAGTCCGTTACGTCTTCGTCACCGAGGCCCGTTAATACAGTTCGTATGACGTTTACCTGTCAATGTAGCTGTCTGAGTTTCAATCCTCGGTAGTGGATGCGCACTGCCGATGAGTCCCAAATAGAGGATGAAACTCCCGTCCAGTGCTTTCTGCATTCTTTTGAGGTTTCTTCTAGACTCGATGAGTTACTTAATACACACACACACACACACATATATATATATATATATATATATATATATATATATATATATATATATATATAGCTGAATTCGACGTATGAGGGTCAAGCAGATCAGTTACCATGAAACCGACGGCCCGACAACAGCACATGAGATTTGATTATAGTGGTGTTTTTTTTTTTTTGAAGGGCCAAATACAGAGACCTGGTGCACTAAGTACCACAAGGTCCCCGAACGACCCTCCGCAGATTTTGAATTCACTGTTGTCCCTCTTCTAGACCTGTTGCCATCCAAGGCTGTAGAACCCAGTCTGTCTTGCTATTTATCAATAGCTAGAGGAAGAATAAGAGGGCCCACATCTTTCCCAAGGTTATTAGCACGCACGTGAATGTAATGGACTGGAATTCGAATTCGGCTCTCCGATTCCACAATCCAAGCCGCTATCCATTACTCCACCGTGCCTCCTTTAATATATATATATATATATATATATATATATATATATATATATATATATATATATATATATATATATATATATATATTGATGCATGTTTCATTAAATAATATAGACCAGTTGTGACTATTTATTTTAAGTAAGTTCCTTTCATATTGTCTAATAAGCTTAATAACATTATCATTGAAAGACGAAATGGAATCACCATATTGATACATGTTTAAATCCGATCTAAGCTTTCGGCTTATATAAGCCATTATCAAAGACGACAGTTACATTTCAATATATCATACATTACGCAGACGAAACATAATAATAATAGTCTGATTTTGTTGCATAAAAAATTTCAAAGCAACAATAAACTTGTGTATACGGGACGCGGAAGCGAAAATAGCATCGCAGCTCGTGACGGCACACATGACCACGCGAGAGTGAAAACGAGAAGTATTAAATATGGAAAGCCGTTTGATAAACCAATGTTTTCAGTTATCAGTTACAGGCATTTAAGTATATTTGTGGACACAACTATACTTAAACATGGAAACAATAAACAAAAACTAAAATTCTTGAAGCTATATACATAAAACCGTTGAAACCTAACTTGAACAAAATAAACTATGAAATCTCCACAAATATTCAATTAAAAATACTAGAGGAACATGAAGACAAATGGATTTTGTGCCTCAAAACACTTTGTCATTAAGCGGTTAATCACAAGTTTATCAACATAAAATTAATATATAACCCAATAAATAAAGCCCTACCCACATTTCTTCTCCCACCTATACACACACACTCACACTAGTATATACACATACATATCGTCAACCGTTCAATGGCGAATGTTCATATATTTTACTGTTGCTTTATTTTCATTTGCGGGAATAAAGAGGACATTATTACTTCCGGAATATCTTTGTTGAAAATTACTTTTCCAAAAAGATGTAAGCTTAAATTATTACAACAAGAATTATTCCCATAAACTGCACACACATATGTGTATGTGTTATGGGTGTTGGTTTTGCATGCACAGGCGCATATTTGTGTCTGTGCTTTTATTTTTTTTGTTGTTGTTTTTTTTTTAAACAGGCATTTAAAATCGAACACTTTCTCGATTCTACCTGAATTCCGAATAAGAAAATATAGCAACCCAAGGCACTTTTCAATTCTAAAATATTTTACATTGACTACGAACAATCTAAAGAGCAACATTTTTTGATAAAAATATATTACACACAATGATATCTTCAATGGCAGTGCTAAATTAACAAAACCAAGAGAAACATTACCTTCCAATATCATGGATATTGTGACGTCCCCCCGGTGTCGCTGCGCCAAATGTGACGCCTGGCTGGTTGCATCCGTCGTGTTATCCTGTCCTGTGACGACCAACTGGCTTGGTATTGGTCGCGGCACCAAATGTGACGTTCTAACCTTTTGGTGATTCGCATGGGAATCTGGTTAGATTCGGTATCAGCCTTGTCATTCCCAGCTCGCCTCCAACGTCTGGTTACCGAAGTAACTGCTTTGATTTCCAGTCTAACCTACCCACGTTGCGAATTGATCTTAGGCAGACGAAACCAATCAGTTGCCGGGCCGTAATGCAAGTCGAGTTCGAACAAGGGTGATATCGCACAAGTATATGTGAAAGAAAATAAAATAATAACTCGAAAAGTTGAAATGTGTTAAAAAAAAAGGATAACAATATTTTATATATGTTTGCTGGATACAGAAATGCGTCTACTTCCCAACCCGCTATATGGATTCGTGACCCTTTGTGTTTGTTAGGCGTGTCTTAACATCTTAAGTTGTTTGTTCTTTAAGAAACTGGTTCTTGGTGTATCTTCAGGCGATATTCGTAAAACTTGTTTTGGTGGTGTGAGTCAAAGTGGTTCTTCAAAAATAAATTGTTCTTGGCTAGAAGTTGAGGCCGTGATGCCTGGAATCTTAGTCAGCTTCTGCGAGGCGGGTCTTCAGAGCGCTCAGCTCACTGCAACTGCTTGCCTCGCTGTCTCCAACCCCAACTGCAACTTAACTCGAACTGATTTTCGCTCGCTGCGACTTTGCTTATATGGACGCCGATCAAAACCGGGGTGGGCTTGTCGGGGTTTGAAGTTCCTTGATAATTCTCAACCCACAATCCACTTATTTGGTTTCGGTCAGGAAAATTTCATTATTTTCTATTTTTGGAAGTCTTTCGTCTTCCCACCTCCTTCTGTTCTCATATTGGTATCTCACCCATACCCTCAGAGGGTGTCAACGGGTTTTTCCTCTCTCTCACAGTGGCATCTCACACCTATCCCATCAGGGGGTGCAACAGGCCTCCCTTCCTTCTTTACATGCTTACCTCCGCCCAATACTCCTGCTATAATTCAGCCAATGGGCGCTCAGCGGCGTGGCTGTGGCCAGACTAGCCTCGGTTTAAAAAATCTTGCTCAAAGAAAAAAAAGATTTTATCTTGTTTTTTCCTTTTTTCTTTTCACTTTTCCTTTTCCTTCTTCTCTCCGAGGAGACCTCACACCCTAGATTCTTTATCTTTTAACCGGATTACCTGGAATTCGTCAATTAGCTTTTCGCCATCACCAAGCGGGTGGCCACCCAGACGTACCTGCATTCCTGGCGCCAACCACTTATCCGATAAAACAGTTTCGCTATTATAGCTGAATTTCATATGGAATTCGTCAACGAGATTTTAGCCAGCATCAAGTGGGTGGTCATGTGAACGTATTTGCATTCTTGGTGCCAATTACTGATCCGATAAAATCATTTTCGCCACCATAGCCAGGTTTTGACCCAAAACAGATGCATTTTCTCTCAATGATTTCTACATATAGACAAAGGCTTAAACTTTCCTTCATGGTGTTCAGTGGACACTTTTGTTTTTGCAATTCTGCGACACAGTTAATTTTTATCTATTTAGAATTCTGTCTGTGAGGTTATTTTGCCCACCTGGAATTTTCACCCGCCCCGGAACATAAATCAGATTGAATCCGGAATCTTCCTTTCTCGACAATGGACATAAAAATCTTACCACTCTTCCTTGTCAGAAAAATATCACCGCTTAGTGTCATTTTCGTGATGGCTTCTTATCACCTAAATTTAATTCTCGCCTTTGTTTTTTCTTTCTTTTTTTTTTTAGCAAGCCAAATAGTGTCACATATAATTCTGTGTTTTTTTTTTTTATCAAGCATGACGGAAATACCCTATTTATCAGCTTTCTTAATTCTAATATATGGGCTCTCTACAATTTTTTATTCGACAATTTCCAAGTTGGAACTATTTAAAAGGGTTTCCCACTTATGAAACGTGTTTTTGATTTTTTAAATAATTTCAACCTAAGCAAGGCAATAAAGCCACTAGGATGCAGGTGTTACTGACTGTCAAAGAATATCAGAGAAATACAATTAAAGAGAGAGGACAATAAAAGAACAATAATTAAAAAGATATATTAATACAACATGTAAAATTACGTTATCGTGACACATGTGGTAAAAGACTTCCAGCAATTATTTCACACAATTTAAAATATAGCAAAACATTAAGAAAAAAAACATCCTCTGCCATGTGTTTCGAGAAATGAATCGAAATGAATGATGGCAACTGCCTTGAATCTATCGTAAACATTCAGTATGTGGAATGAAACAATACTAATCACTTCAAATACTTCGGTGCCTGGATCAGTTAGAACAAATTTAGTATAGCAGATAATGAAATTTAAGAGAGATAGTTTCTTCAAATAGCGCAAGTTGCAACAAAACTAAAATATTATCCTGAAAACATTTATACGGATGTTCAGCAGTATCTAAACTGCCAACTGTATACATTCGCTTTCCGAGATCAATGATTATAAATGTTTTTCAGCGAATGAAGCCTATGTGACTTGGAGAAGATAACACTTCTTCGATCCTTATTCACAGAATCAGAAAAAAACAGGACGCAGTCTCTTTGGTGGGCATACTCGTACAGCAAGTGGGAAGCCCATATATATATATATATATATATATATATATATATATATATATATATATAAATTTATTTTATGCAAAACTAGGTAATCCGCATGGATAGGCCCAAGGAGGATGATATCCGGAGAGCTCAATGTAAAATTCAGAGCAGATATGTTTAAATAAAACAGACCACTTTAAGGTTCCATCTCCTTAAAGTGGTCTGTTTTTATTCAAAGAAATATATATATATATATATATATATATATATATATATATATATATATATTGAACAATAAAAATATTAACTAATTAAAATGTTCAGATACACTGGGTTATGTATTAATATATTTTGTTTTATTATTTCAATTAAGTTCGTCGACTAGTTTCAGCCAGCATGGCCATCATCAGGAGAAACAAATCCCTGGTTGTCAGTAGCAGTGAACAACAGCAGTGGATGACTGTTTCTGAAGAATGTGAACTTTATCTGTCGTTTTCATTTATTTTTTATCGTTAATTTTGGTCAGTCCTTCTGTTGGTCAAACGGCCTCATTCATGTTGTTTATAAGATAGAGGATGGGAGATTACTGACTTTTAAGCATTCCCTCCTTGGTCATTTTGATAATTTGATTGGTTGCTGTGATGTGTGTGGTAAGTGTATGTTATCTTTTATTTCTTTGGAAGTGCGTATGACTTGTATATGTGTATATACTGTTATGAGTCTGTGTATAGGCGTGAGAACCCAGTACCTCTGTAAGTATGTCTGCCTTGTGCAAGTGAGAAATGTGGGTAGGGCTTGATATATGGTGTTATATATTAATCCTCTCTATGTTGTTAAATTTGTGGTTAAGCACGTCTAGACGAAGTGTTTTGAAGCACAAAATCTACTTGTCTTCTTGTTCCTCTGGCATTTTTATAACGTTATCTTTTCTGTCTATTTCTATGTTTTCAAATATAGTGAATTTTGTATGGCTTTTAAAATCGTGTCGGTGTAGTCGGAAGAGTTGTTCAATTGTTCTTTCGTAGGGAACCAACTAGATCCGATTTCGATAATTATTTCTTCTTTTGTGAAAGGGCTATTCAGATTTCCCTACATTGTTTCTAGCATAGAGTGCATTCTAATGGGCAAATTATGTTATGACTTCTACAGTTAGAGGTGTGGTAGATTTTGAAAGTAGATTTAGTGACTGAAAAAGTGAACAAATTGGTATCTCTAATGTGGTTACAACGAAGGCTCCTTTTGTTGTTACATGTTTGGAAAAATCCTATTATTATTTTTTTTTTTTTTGTATTTTAGTTTTTGGTCTATTACGGATTATCTTATCATCTGAAATTTGGTTACTATTCCTTAAGGTTCTTAGGTTTACAATATGCTTGAAGGACAGGTTCGTCAAACATTTTTTTACGTCTGTTTTTCCGTCAGTATTTCCCAGCGTCCTTTGATTATCTGAGATAGTTGAGAAAGAGTGGTATCGAAAATGGTTACTAGAGGGATACGTATGGATTTAATTTTATTTTCATACATTAGGGTGTCTTCTCTAGATTTTAATATATCGAGTATGGAAGATGTATAATTAATGTCTCCGTAGTGGACTTTTATCCATAATTAAACAATGATATTTTCATACTGTTAACTGAACAGTATTTGCTGTAATTTCAGTTAATAGTATGAAAATAGCATTGTCTGAATTCTTACAGTTGCTAAGGAGATATGTGTGTGTGTGTTTGTGTTCACAAAGTATTTTGTGCAAATTTATGACAAAGTGGAAGAAGAAACTTAATGAAATCGGCTAGACTCAAAATAGATATCAAAGAAAAGAAAAATATCTTTTTTTTCTTAATTTCCTTGTGTCCTCGCGCCTATTGATATCAACGGCATTCTGGTTAATGACTCCCTAATACTATCTGCACCCTATATTTTATCCTATTTTCACAACTTCTGGTGGCTTTCTATTTTATCTAGAGACACCCCGTCCTGAGTATGACGATAGTATACATCCGACAGCAAGGCCTCTGATGAGGAGGTTTTGAGGAGTGTGGGAACACCTCTTTATCGCTGGTTTTCCCAGGTCCATTCTGACCTCAAGTGGTATCACCTGTTAGGGACCCAGCTACGGGTAAATATTTAACACCAAGCTGTGGTCAAAATACGCTGAACGTGTAAGAATAGGTTTTAATATCAGCTATAGATTTTTTCAAAAATTATTACTAGCAATTATTTTTGAGGAAAAACTATTACCAGCAATACATTGTTGAAAAAAATATTACCAGTAATATATTTTTGGACAAAAACATTGCCAACAATAAAAATTTTGTCACCATTAAAAAAATCATTGAGGTTGATATGCCGTAACTAAAGGTTAGGGGTTATTAAATGAGGTTGTTGTCCAGGAAAGCAGGTGAGATTTTTTTTTTGGTTGGAAACATCATGGCTGAGCGGGGATCCCAGACACCAAAACAAGTTCACTAGTTTTGGAAAACTAAAGAAACTAAATGAAATCGAATATACTCAAAACAAACAAACAAACACACACATATATATATATATATATATATATATATATATATATATATATATATATATATATATATTGTCCTCGTGCCAATTGGTGTTGACAGCATTCCGGCTAATTGCTCTCCAGTACGATATCCACGCCATATCTTATCATATTTAAACAACTTCCGGTGGCTTGCTATTTTATCTTGAGACACTGTCTTAACAGCAAATACGGCTTTGAATTCAGCAATTTCGTTTGCCAACATTGAAGGCAGGAACGGTGGAGTAATAGATAGCGGATCGGATTGAGGAATCGAAGAGCTGAGTTCGAATTCACTTACGTGCTAATACCACTGGGAAAGGTATGAATCCTCTTCTTCTCTCCCCCAGCTATGGGTAAATAGCAGAACAGATTGAGTTCTATAGCCTTGGGTGGCAACTGGTCTACTGCAGAATGAAATGGGTGGAAAAATTCTGCCTCGTCAGTCATAGATCTTTCGATACATGGTCGCCTCAGCGTGTATCACATGGCATATAACTGAATGAATATTGGTTGCAAAGGCCGACTAGATAAGAAAAACTACAGTTATTCAATTCATAGTTTTAGAAGTAAATTCATATCGTTCCAAATGCAACCAACTGGATCGAAATTCGATCTTGACTCCTTCTGTTAATACTTCCAAAATGTTCACCCCGCCCAACACACAAAAAATTCTTTGTTTCGCTATGGTCGGGGATATTATATTTATTTTACTAAACTGCACTCAATACAATACCCTAAGGCCACTTAAGATTGAGGCTTATGTTGATCAACTGAAGGAAAGTAGGTTAGAAGTTCTTTTTAACAGGTGAGGCAGGTAAGATTACCTTAGACTTAAAGTGGTTGAAATTGTAATGGCGCTGAAAACATCTTTTGGGAGTGTGTTCCTCAAAATCGCAGTTCTCGAGAAAAAGATATCCGAGTGTCACTTTCTTCTTAATAATGGAATACGAAAAGAATTACTACGACGCATCCTGAATCCGAAGGTCACTATTAGTAAAATTAAATTATGCAATTCCCCAGAACATTTACCAAGGAGATAGTGAAAGAGTACCGAGCAGTTTGCACCGTTTCTTTTGTAGAATGGAAAATGAATCATCACCCACAAGGCAGATTAGACGAATTTGAACTCTATCAACATAGGAGTATATGGCAGTAATTCCAAGTATATTGTCTGATCTGACTTATAAAAAAAGGTATGAGAGGAGGTGTCAAATGCTTACTGGGCCGGTAAAAGGAGCTAAACTTTTTTCTACCATTTTGTGCAAAGGAACGGATATATATATATATATATATATATATATATATATATATATATATATATATATATATTAAGTTATAAGGAACTTGGTAAACCGAATTGGTAAATCCAAAGAGGATGAAATTTTGAGAGCTCAATGTTAGGACAGAGCTAATATGTAATGAAAAACAAATCACTTTAATGTACCATTACGATAATTTATTTCACCTAAATCCTTTTTTAAGAATTCAGGATCATCAGGTAAATCTTCCAACAACGAATTTTCCTCTCAATTCGTTGTTGGAAGTTTTACCTGATGATCCTGAATCCTTAAAAAAGGATTTAGGTGAAATAAATTATCGTAATGGTACATTAAAATGATTTGTTTTTCATTACATATTTATATATATATATATATATATATAGAGACGAGAGACCACATCACCGAGAGGGGGAACAATTCAACTGATAAAATCAAATACTTAGTTCATATATATATATCTATCCGTCTATATTTCTGTATTATGTACACTATTTATATTATTCGAACTTTGTCCTTATCTTTGTTGCCATATTTATCACGACGTTTCAGCCATTGTGCACTCCTTTATCAGTTATCTCCTGTTAATTTCCCCTATCCAAGTTCTCCACCGCCTTAACCGGGTATTGAACTCACAATCTTTGGGTCCTGTCACTGGCTTTAACTAACGCCTTTATCTACTGTACCATGTGTCCTCGAAGAGATAACTGATAATTGACATCCATTAGACATGGCATGTGGAACTAGAACAGTCTACCCCAGTGAACGAAATAAAGGGTTCAGTTCGACATTCCAACCACCTGAAGATGGCCGGAGCATACAAAGGCCGAAACGTTGTGATAAATTTGGCGACAAAGGTGAGGACAATAGTAATGTAAATAGTGTATATCTATCCATCACATCCTTAAAAGCTTGTATTCTAGAATAAAACGATTTAAATTTTGGCAGTTCAACATCGAACGACTTGCACGAAATTTATAACTTCTGTAAGGTGGAAGACAGAAGCAGTATTGTACAGGAGTTGTTAAATTATATGTTAAAAATACACACAAAATAAAATAACGATTTCATTATTTCTTTCTCGGTAATCCAATCAAATTGCTTCGGGTTCTCGTTTAATTTGCTACTAAATATCCTTTGAAATCCAACAGAATTGATGACATTGCAAATGTCACTGTACCAACGTAACAGATTATAAAATGGTCTCTAATGAGAATTAGAAACGCAACGAGCAAACAAATCCTCGCGAAGAGATGCTCATGCTCTACCTTCAGAGAATATCGGAGAGGCAAATATAAACATCTAAAAATTAATTTCGCCAAAATCAAAGGCGTTTAATTAAAATTAAATGTAATCTTCTATTTCTGCGGGAGTGTTTTTAACTTTTCTTTGTAATTACATGCGAGAGCAAACCGAGTCGAATCTTGATTCAATCTCATTAATCGTTAACTCGTTTCGCGTTAGGCACAAATTGACCAAAAAATACAAAAAGATAAATGATGAATATATCTGCGTTTATAAACCAGTTCTAATATATGTAAATTAGAAATAATATAAAACTGTTGCTCATCTATTAATTCGATTTCAAATAACATCATCGATAGAAATACGCAATTAAACAGTGTTAAATCGAGCTTACTTTCAATGTTGCAAGACCCTATAATTACTTATTTGCTTGTTAACGGAGAGCGTCGCTTAATATATTTTCCAAATTACTTAGTGATCTAGACCAGGAAAAAAAAATCTGTCGAATATTCTTTTCGCGTTTCAGAAAATACAGGAAATATATTAATTTCCTGAAAATAATATTTATATAGTGATTTCGTAAGCGTCCAGTTCACTTTAGGTTTGGTTTGGTTTGTTTTGTTTTTCTTTTTGTTGTTTGTTTTTGTTTTTTACGGCATATCAACCTCAATGGGTTAGTTAATGCCGACAAAATATTTATTGCTGATAATATATTTTTCTTCAAAAATCTATTTCTGGAAATATATTTCTTTGAAGTAATCTATAGCTGGTCATATTTTTCTCAAAAAATATATAGCTCTTTGTATTGATGGTATTTTTTTAAAATATTGCTGATAATAATTTCCCTTTCAAAAATTATTGATGGTAATATTTTGTTTTATTAGAAAGAATTTCTGGTATTAAAACCTATTTTTAAACAAGTTTGGGTGTTAACTATTTACCCATAACTGGGACCTAAACAGGTGCTGCCACCCCGGGTCAGGGTGTACCTGGGAACATCAGCAATTAAGAGTTGGTTCCATGCTCATCAAAACCTCCTAATCATAGGGCTTGTTGTTGGATGTAGTTTATAGTCTTACCCAGGACGCGGATGTATTTTATCGTCATACCCAGGACGAAGAGTACATCTTAGGATCGAATTCACTACTCAGTCGGAATTGATCTAGCGAAACAACCACAGTAAAGTGAAACATATAGATATCTACCATTATATATGGATGTATTTTCAATTTGTCATATATAAAAGATAAATAAAATTTAAATATGCATTTCATCTTCCTTTTATTGGGGTTGCGTGGATATATTATAGAGAATAATATGCCATGCTATGTAATAAATTACTCACATGTTTACAGAATAATATATTTCTTAAAAGACTCATCAGACAAAAATAAATAAATAAATAAAACGTTATATCTTTTGCTGTCATCATCATCTTGCGGCCTCAGCCGAGATTGAACTCACTACACCTCTCCAGTATTCCCTATCTGTCATAGCACCTAAAAGATCGTCCTTGGGGATCAATGTGTCTCGTTTTATCCTATCTGGAAAGGTTAAATTGCGTGATCGATTGTCAGATGATGGGTGCCTCCAGAGTACAAATGATGACACAAGTTCATCTGTGGCACGTGCACAATGCCCGGCGAAGTGGACACGTCTCTTACAAAATAAAGTTGATACTCTCGGCAAGTCACCATATATCATTTCTAGAGTTGGGTGGTTTCGCCATGAGAGATTAAGCACTCTTCTTAAAAGACGTGTATAACAGCCATCTAAACGGCGCTGTTGTTTTGCTGAGAGAGTCCAAGTTTCAGAGCCATAGAGTAAGATTGGCTCAATAAGTACGCGGAAAAGTTGGATTTTGAATTGACGAGCAAGATTGGATTTCCAGATCTTATCCATTTTGTTACAAGCAGTCCATGCTATGCCTTTTCTAATGTTGAAGTCTTTCTCAGAGTTCTTGATGTGTGATCCTAGATACTTGTAGTCTTCGACACACTTGAGGATGTTATCTGAGAGTGTTTCGATCTCATGCTGTAACTCGTTTGCTTCAAGGTCCAGAAATTTGAGCGTTCAGAAATTCAAAATTGGAGATAAGCCAATTACGCTACCATGGTTTCAACTTTTCGGTATCCTCAGACGATATACGCCATATAATTTCCTGAGTCTTCATTAGTCATATTTGAATGCACAAGATGAAGTTTAATAGAAGGGTAGGAATCAGGTAAGTGTATTGGAGGGGGAGTAATTAAATTATACCTATTTTTATCCATGTTCGTTGGAACGCAAACATTTATTTTTGTGTGTATACATCGCGACGTAAATTCAGAGCTTTCATTTAGTACATTTTTGGGGGTCTGGAAATGTTATTATTGATAATTTTATCTCCTGGCACAGTTTGCAGACATCATTACGATTGCTGTAAAGTTTTTCTTTATATTCTCCAGTTTACAAAGATGATCTTTGTTATTTTTTTCTTTTAATTCTCACATAAGGCTTGCTAATCTGGTACAACCCCTAAGAATTTCTAACTTGAGTGACGAATTGTCACGGAGTTTATCAAGGATAGAACAAATATAGAAAATTAAGTTCTGTTTTCGTCGGAGTGAGGGATTTCTACAGAATTGTTAACACTTTCCACGAACTTGGCATTTAAGGCAACGGTTTTTCATTGTCCGTTTATGTGAGTGAGGATGTTTGCATATTCTGTATGAAAAAAGAAAGCCAGCAAAATGCTAACCACATCAGTGAAGTATATATGAATCATGTCTTTCAAGAATGCCTCAACCTATATCCATCTCTTTAAAAATCCCCCTTTATTTTATTCTATTTACTAAGATTGTCAATTATCTTCGGTGGTTAGTATTGGGTTTAAGTCACTCGAAAGGTGACCTATAACGAAATCAAACAGAGATGTGAAGTATTCTGTAATTTTAACACTTATCAGAATCAGTAAATATAAAAATGGCTTCCATAACATTCGTTTTCTGATCTTCTGGACGAAACGATAATTAATAATGCAGTTCCCAGTCTATTGCAATATCGCTTTGAACGTTTTCGGGGCGATAAGCTATATTTGATATAACGAATTCATTTTGCCCTTGGTATTGACCATGCATTTATTTGCTGCCAAATTCTCGCAGACTCTAAGTCGATTCCAAATAACAAACTGATGCAAAATGAACAATATTTGACTCTATTTGATAATACAAAACAAACTTCATTTACCAGGACGCCATGACAATACATTTTATCTGCGAGCGTTTTTAAACTATGTTTAAAAGTATGCATATTACTTGCTTTAAGAGAATGCATATTACAAGCTTTGTTATTTCCTATTTGTTGTTTCTTCTGGTATTCCAATACCGTTAGCTTTCAACGTATTATTGCTTCATTTTCGTTTTAACAATAACGTCAAAATAAGGCCGAGACAAAACAGGTGTAAATGTGTTCGTTTTTATATCCGCTGTCAGACCTTATTTCTTTAAGAAAGGTTAATGCAAGGGTTTGTAATGCTAGACGACTTTTGCATGAACCAGAAACAAGCCTGCAAAATAAAATAAATGTAATATATGAAATTTAAACCGAACACCAGATACAGGCCAAATCAGGAGATTCAATCTTAGCAAACACATAAAATGTCTGATACAGTGGATGGATATATTTCAGGACACATCACTTTGAATGTAAAAGACACCAAATGCTGAGGACTCCATTGGTTGATGCATACAGATTAAACAAATACGAAAATTCAAAATCTGCACCCCTAATGACACAAGCTTTTGTATCAAATGAAAAATATCTTGTAAATTTAAAAGATATGAAGAAAAAATATGATATATAAATATATATATGTATATATATGTGTGTGTGTGTATGTGTGCGTATAAATTACATCTAACTCACACATGTCTTCTCTCTCCTCCCTCACATCCTCGCTTCGTTAATTTACATATGCTTAATACGGCCCGTCAAAAATGTGTAAATTTCTTTTCATTTTTTGTTTCAACCTTTGAAAGTAAAGTCTGATGATCCGCAGTCATTTAAAAGGGCTGTAGTTAAATATTTTATTACATGGAGCCTTAATATGGTCTGTTTTTATTTGAATTATTTGCTCTGGATTTACATTGAGCTCTCCGGATTTTATCCTCCTTGGGTCTACCCATACGGATTACCTAGTTTTTCATAAACTATATATATATATATATATATATATATATATATATATATATATATATAATGTAAAAGCTAGTCACACTTATTTGAGGATACCCGTCAAATATGGTGGATAGCTAATCATTATTACAGAGGCCTTCTCAGGTGCATTTTGATGTCTATACAGCAGCTATGCTGAGCGGTCCTTAGATTTCTGGGAGAAAAGCGTGTTATCTAGCGTGATCAACAAAGTGAACAAGCGCAATACACTCAAGCCGTCAATCACGATGACTTGTGACTTCGATCTAGCACAGGCATTGACATGTGTGTGTGTATATTTATATATATATATCATACTTGTACTTAAATGTAACATGTTCTTCATCGATTTATATCTGTGCACACACAACACAGATATATATAACCGCATATACATATAATATAGGCTTATTTTTAAATATATATATATATATATAACTCTATACACATATTTATACATACCAAAATTTATATATATATATATATATATGCATCCTCATATACATTCGTGCGCACACGCACACACGCGCGCACACACACACACACACATATATATATATATATATATATATATATATATATATTTATTAAAGGCATTTTTATGTTTAACGTTATAGATAAATGCCTTTAATAAATAAATTGTCGGACTTTGTCCATTTCGTAATATATGACGTCATTTGTTTACATTTGATACACCATGAGCAGTTATGAATATTCGAGATTCATGGAAGATTGAGTTTATAAGCAGTAAATTCGACCTTGTCTACCGAACGCTTCTTTGTAGCCTAACGGTAAGGCACGTTCCGTATAGGATGCAGGTTCGAATCCTGTCAAAGAACGAATATTTTCTATGAAAATTTCTCGGACATTCAGGCCGGTAAATGTTATTTAATACTGTTTATTATAAACAGAGCATTTACTTAAATACTTGTATCTATAACGTTAAACATAAAAATGCCTTTAATAAATAAATTGTCGGACTTTGTCCATTTCGTAATATATATATATATATATATATATATATATATATATATATATATATAAGAGAGTCATTTTTAACATACATACATTGTTTCCTGAAATTAATAGATAAGCATTTTAACGATTAGAATCCATTCACACAGAATTCACTAGGAGACACTTAAAAGTAGTTTCTCTTATGTTCCCAATGTAGAAAGGATCATCTCAGCCCACAAACTCCTTAATAAGTTCCAAAGTTGTGAAGTACAAGATATTAAGGCCACATGCAATTGTAGAAGAAAAATCGAGTGTCCTATTGAAGGAAAATGTCCAATAATGTGGTGTATGAGGCAAATATATTCCCCGAAAGAAATGTAAACCTAAAGAAGATCTACATTGGAATATCTGCGGGAAAATGGAAACAACGCCTGTATAATTACAGGCACTCTTTCCGGAATATATCGCTGAAAAACCAAACTATTTTATCCAGGGAATATTGGGAGCTAATTGTCCAGGGTCTTACCGAACATTTAGAGTGGAAATTCATATCCAGGGCTCGGATTCCTAAGACACTCTTGTGACATATGTCTCCAGGGTATATTATGATTAAATACAAAAACTAGGAAGAGTTACCGAACCCACTGAGTGAACTAAATCAAATACAGATACAAACAACGCATTAAAATATAGAAGAACCACTTCCCATGGATTGTATAACATCAGATATGACATAACATATATTAATGTATTTAAATTTGTATCTTTATTGGATTGATGCTGTTTCACATGTTTACATAATTGTGTTCATTTACTCTGAAGGTTAATGTTGTGGTGTATATATGTGTTTCGATATGTATATTTGTTTGGTGGATATGTATATGTATGTATATATTTTTGCGTATATAAATGTACATGTGTGTATATGATATGTGTATTTGTGCACCTGTGTAAGGGTATAATCTAGAGGGTGTTATATAGCATTAGTTAGGCACTTGTGAGTGTGAAAGTATATATAAATGTATAGCTATATGTCTGTATAAGTCTCTATGTGTGGATATATATATATATATATATATATATATATATATATATATATATAGTGGACTAGGAGAAGGACAACTCTGAATATAAAAACCTGCGGAGGGTCGTTTGGGGACCTTGTGGCACGTAGTGCACCAGGTCTCTGTATTCGGCCCTTCAAAAAGTGTGGATGGTCGGGCTGTCGGTTTCTTGAGAACTGATCTGCTTGACCCTCATATGTCGAAGTCGACGTGAGAACGGTCAGCATTGGATGGTGCCATTTGTTTTACCTTTATGCATCCTTTAGAGCTTGACGAACCTGATCACGGTGCTTCAGTCTACTCTCCCCAAAACCCTTTAACTTAATGAAATATATCATACGCCACTCCTTTTGGTTTGATGATTGGGCTTCTCGGGTTTTTAGATCAAAGTTGATACGTTTCAAATTGTCTTTCAATTTGTCTTTGTAGCATAACAGTTGACATCCAACTGAAGGTTTGGAGTTTGGTATTTGTCCATACAGCACCTTTTTTGAAGCCTATATTGATCCATTCTCACAACATGACCAGCCCAGTTGTATCTTTGCTAGAATGCTTTTAATGCCAGTGATGATTTTACATTTCTTCAGTATTGCACTATTCTTGACCCTGCCATCCCATTTTATATCACAAATGGCACGAAGACAGCGCATGTGAATGACGGCAAGATGAGTTATGTGCTTGCGGTACAGGGTCCAAGTTTCAGCAACATAGAGAAGGGTGCTGAAACTTGGACCTTGTATCAAACCATGAAACACTATTATCTCATTTTATAACATATATATGTGTGAGTGCGTGTTTTTTTTATGCGTGTATTTATATGTATATGCATATGCATGAGTACATGTATAAGTGCTTATGTATATGATTCTAAACAATCCGCCCTTGATGTTACCATGGTAATTTTTGATCTCAATTCTGACCATACTATTAAAACTCGTAAATTTCAGAAATAAGTCATTCCCCCAAAAAATTCGCTTGAAGATGGAACAGAGCCTACTTTAACTCAAGTTAATTCAAATATTATTTTGAAGTTTTCGGCTCTTGTTTTGAAACATGAGACCTCTTATGTAGCGAGTTGGAATCATATTTTTAAATAAATAATTATATTTATGCTCTACTTTCGTATCGAGCACTATTTTTTAAAAATAATTACAAAAATACTAAGGAACTTTGGATTATTTATCAAACCAGTTTCTTTCCTATTTTCTACAATATTTTCACACATATATATATATATATATATATATATATATATATATATATATATATATATATATATATATATATATGAGACGGCCAAAATCACTTGAGCCAAAACAACAGAACGAACATGAATTTCGGACAAATTATTCCCAATTTCGATCCCTTTAGAAAGCACTTCAGTCAAGCTTTGGAAAAATAAAATAAAATATTAAACACACACACACACACACAGACACACAGTTTTCATTCTTGAACGCAATCTATTAGCTATGTGTATTCTGTGTTGGCTTGATTATCTGTATATACTGAACAATAGTGCATTGTGGGTTGCTTGTATTAAACTAATTATTAGGCAGTTAGTAATGGTTGTATTTCAAATTCTTCTAGATACTACTAAGTAGTTATAATTATGAATACGAATTCGATTATTTCTAACTTGTGTATAGTGTTCTTTGCTCGCATTTTAGTCATGCGATAATTTGTCCAATTCCAGTTTGTTAATTTGTATATTATTTGCTCAATTTTTATTTTTTTCTATTTAGCTATCTTGTTTATTTTATGTGAAGTTTGCTTTGTTTAAAGTACGTTACATGATCTGCGTTGTACATATCGGGCATATTTGCATTGTATTCGTTTAATGTTTTGTTTTTTTGCTTAAGGTAATAAAAATGTTCCGTGTCTGTATTTTGAGATGAGTTCTTATTGTGATCTGATCCAATTCTCATTATATATATATATATATATATATATATATATATATATATGTATGTATATATATATGTATATATATATATACATATATGTATATATATATGATATATATATATAACATATATGTCATATATATATAACATTATATCATTATATAATGGGATATAAATTTAATTCAAGTGTTATATATATATATATATATATATATATATATATATATATATATATACATTTAATAAAATATAGTCGGTCTGATGAGGCAGGTATGTATATATATATATATATATATATATATATATATATATATATATATATACGCACACACACACACGAATTTGTGTTCGCTGTATCACTGCTCATGTGTATAGACATCAGTTTGAAGCCAAGATCAATACTCGATCGATTTGATACACACACGAATCTAGTTTGTGTGTGTATATATATAAATATATATATATATATATATATATATATATACCTGCCTCATCAGACCGACTGCATTTTATTAAATGATATAAATTTAGGTACCTCCACTTTTTCGGCATAAATTATCGATACCTAATTTTAAAATGCATTTTTTAAAATGAAAAAATATGCTTGAATATTTCATTTTAGCTTTACTTGAAAGTTGAATCATTAAATTTATTATTTCCATTAAGTAAACAATTCTGGTATATTTCAGATAGAAACTATATACATTGGAATGTCAAATTTAATTTCAAATTTTTAAATTTTCAACAAACCCGCCATTTTCTTAATTTTAAGAAATTTGTAAACAAACACAAATTTATCGATTTTAAAAATATTTAAAAAAATTTCTGACACGTCATTTTAGTAAAATTAGAAAATTTAATGTTAAATTAATCTGATTTAAAAAAATATTACTTAATTATAGCATAAAAAAGAAATATACAACGAATTATTAACGATTGGTACCGTAATTTTGATCCGATACTTGATCCATGTGTTGATTGACAAGTGATGACAGCTACTACGGATAACCATAAATGAAAATTACTAGAAATCTGAGTGAACCCTTTTATTTTTAGTTTTACTGTTATGTCTATTTATTAGAATAAAGGGACAAAACTCTTTTTATAATAATGGCAATTTCAGTCTACCGTACATGGAAATAAGGAATGTATTAAGTAGAAAAATACAACATAAAAAATTATTTGAAAAAAAAGTGGAATCACTAAATTTATTAAACTTTGCAATTTTGAACTCGTAAATTTTGTTTCTACTTAATTACTAATTATCACAAGGAAATAAGCTAATACAGAGTTTTGCACGATTTTTAAACTATTATAAATTATTATAATCAAAATGTAAAACAAATAAAAAATTCTTGTAAAATTTAATTATTCATCAGAAAAAAATTATTTCTTCAGGCAATAATGACCTTAATATTACTTATTTACAAAAGCAATTATAAGCTTTTCTAATTAAGTAATATCATAATTTTATTGGATTCATTATTTTTCTATTCAGAGCTCATTTTCTGTGAGTTGGAACAAATTTGAAAAAAAAAGTAGGTGATTTACCATCTCCAATGACTCTTACTTTAAACAAAAAAAATTGTAAGGAAATAAAAAGGATTGAACGAAATTTCGGGACAATAAGTAAGTGGGGTGTAACATATTAAAAAAAAAATATTTTTTACTAAAATTTACTAAAAAGAAATATTTCAAAAATAATTTCATTCATTTGTGAATAAGTCCTGAAAATTTCATTAAAATCGGACAATTACTTTAATTTTACAAGAATTTCCAAATCAATGTGTTTTCAACGGGAAAAAAGCGCAAAAAAAAAAAACAATGTTATTTTTACAGCACCGCGATGACGTAAAAAAAAGAAAACTTTAACCAAAATTTCGAACGTGTTAAGAAATATTAAAAAATATCAAAAAATAATTAAAATATACTTTGGTCTTTCATCTTAATAATAACATAAACGTTTTGACGATAAAAAATTATTTTCGTTAAGTTTGTGGCATTTGTTTATTACGTTATGCTGTTTTCCCGCGAAAAAGTGGAGGTACCTATATAAATTCATATTCAAGAAACATTTAATTTTTTAAATAAATTTATACACGGTTATATGATACAATAATTAAGTCTTTTCCTTTTCATATATATATATTAGGTTGGTTCAAAAATAATGACGTAATAATGTCGTTTTTTGACGTATTTTTAACGTCAAAAAACGACATTATTAAGCCATTATTTTGCACCAACCTAATACATATATATATATATATATATATATATATATATATATATATATATATATTACTAAAGGCTTTTGTTTAAGTTGAATTTTTGTTGTTTATATCCTGGAATTTATGAAGAAGTCTATAATTCGAATATTCAGATACACGCTTATTTCATAATTGGTGCCATCTGTAATATACAGTTGTTTTTTTTACGACCATTCTTATCCTGTGTTCTAAATTAAAATAAATATATTATTTCTCGGTTCAGTCAGTTTTCTTTTTCATTTACATGGGTGAAATTACGAGTAATCTTCTGAAAATTTCTAAGCCTCACCCAGAAAATAAGCATTATCTGAACGTTTTACTGCGGCAACACCCTACCTCTTCTTATAGAACTAGAAAAAGAAATTCAGATTCCTGTCTTAATATCTGCTCCTGCGATGTCCATGCGGATGCCGGAGGTGTGCGACAAAATGGATAAAACAGACGCCAGAACAGTTATGAATTATCTGCAAAAGAATGGTATGACACCGAAGACAATCCACGAGAGGACATGGTACAGGTATTTGCTGAATATTTCCCTTCCTATGCAATTGTGAAGTGGGATGCAGAATTCAAGCGATGCAGGGACAGCACAGAATCTGACCCTCGGTCAGGTCGACCAAAAATCTCAACCAATGATGTTGATGCAATTCACTGTATCGTTTTCGATGACAGAATTCTTTCTGTCAAGCAGATATCTTACCCCATAGGCATAAGTCCTGACTCGGTCCATACTGTTTTAACTGAGATTTTGGAAATGAGGAAACTGTCTGCAAGATGGGTCCCAAGAATGCAGAACTTGAAAAGGGGTGACATTTTCAAGACAATTCTGATTCACATCGAGGCTGACCCTGAGAATTTTCACCGCAGATTAGTAACTCAAGATGAAACATGCATTCACCACTGCGAACCTGAATTCAAGCTAACAGTAGAAACACTCTGATTTTCCACCTCCGAAGGGAGCATCTATTGGCAAGGTAAAGGCTTCTGTTTTCGGGTGTTCTGAAAGCGTAATCAAAGAACATCTATTAGTGGAAAACACTATTTCTCAAAATTAAGACAACTAAAGAAACCAATCAATTCGAAAGGCAGACAGAATCTGAGGTTAGGTGTGCTCTTGCTCCAGTATAACTCACTCGTTGATACTTCTCTGGTTTTAGTAGCTGAATCAGTCACCTGTGTCTTTGAATTCCTACCCATGCTCTTTACTCAGCAGACTTATCTCCATCTGACTACTTCCTGTTTCCTAAACTCAGATCCCACCTGCGTAGTCGCCATCTTGGAAACAATGATAACATTAAACGTGCTGTGGAGGAATTTTTGAAGAACCAGGACGTCACCGTCTTCTTGGGTGGGATAGAAATCGTTAAGCTTCGTGGGCTTAGTTGCATTGATGTCAAGGGGTAATTATATTGAACAATAGTGAAAAACTGTCTTCCTTCTCCAACTCCTTCTCGGTTAGCCTTACAAACATTTTGATCGTTTACGGATGTCATGTCCTCACTTGCCATTGGTCCTCATGTCGTGTTTTATTCAACTTGAGGCCATTCGCGGATTATTTTATGGTTTCATTCATTTTTTATTGTAAAATATATTTTGTGTGTATTTTTCTTAAATCAAATAATTCTTTTTGTTGATGATGAGTTATTTCATTTACGTCGGCTTCTGGCATTTATAGTCATTTTAGAGTTTTTTTATAGTATACCCGTTCCTGTTAATGAAAACTAGTTATAGAATTTCTTTATTTTTTCTACTATTTGTTGGAAATTTAAGTAAGGTAATTGGCAAGGCAAAAAGCGAGATAATGCATAGCAATTATGTTGGGAAGAAAGTCGTGATACTTCTTTCATGTGAATACATTGTAAGTACACTACAGTTTAAAGGTTTGTGGCCAACCGTAGAATTTTTTTAAATTGTCCCAAAATGTAGCTGTTTTGTAATTTAAATAAGAGAAATTTATCAAAATATCTTCCTTTAGCCATGATTACTGCAGCAGAATTTTGCCATTTGTTGCAAGGGTTTCTCAAAGTATAAGCTTGATAATTGATTGCATTCTCTTTTCGGTGATTCTAAGAGCTCTTTTCTCATTTCTATTTCACTTTTCTGTCAATTTAATCGCATGCGATTTCTGGGTGGCGTAAAACTTTTCAACTGTAATGTACGTTTTCAGTACTAACTGTAAAACAGTAACTATCCCGTTCTAAAGTTTTCCTTTCATTCTTATATAGATTACTTTAGCGTGCACTTGACCCTTAGCGTCGAAGGGACACCGCATGTACTGCGGCCGTAGTAGCTGTGGTGTTTCATGGGAAAGAGAGCCGGACGAAACCCATCCCTCGCCAGTCTGAATTTACATGTTTGCTTCTCGTAGACTAGTCGCTAATTAAGGCTATGTGATCAAGTCTATCCTGTTATTTAACCGTATGTGTGGAGGGGGGAGAAAAGATGGATTCTTACCTTTCTCTAGGGTATTTGTGTGCATGTGAATATGAATGTGAATGTAACTAAGATTATATTAAAAAAGATATACTATAAAGAAGAATCTACAAATTCTGTAACATAATAATAATAATAATAATTGCCGATTGTTATTATTATTATTATTATTATTATTATTATTATTATTATTATTATAATAACAATCGGCACAAGACCAATGCTTGCTAACTAGGAATTATCAAGCACATATACTAAAATATTGTGTTAGCCCAAAATGCAGATTCTGTGATAAATATCCAGAAACGATTGATCATCTTGTATCAGGTTGGCACCCACTGAATATAAAACCCGGCATGACAGAGTGGCCCAACATCTGCACTGGAAAATATACAACTTCTACGGGAAGGAAACTGAAAAAAACTGGTATGAACACCACCCAGACCCGGCTATGGAGATAGGACCTGTTACAATTCTATGGGACTACACAATACACACTGACAGAACAATCAAAGACAACCGCCCAGACATTGTTATTAAAGACCACAAACAAAAAAGTGCCTCCTTATTGATATGGCAATCCCTGCAGACTGCAATGTATCTTTGAAGATATTCAAAAAGCTGTCAAAATACAAGGACCTTGAAACAGAAATCTCAAAAATGTGGCATATGGGAACATCATAGGAGTGGTTGTAAAAGATTGCAGCAGACTAATTGGGATCCCTGGAAGTCCATGCCTCAAGGAGATACAAAAATTGTTCTGAAAAGTACAGCCCACACTTTACGAAGGGCATTATATATATATATATATATATATATATATATATATATATATATATATATGTGTGTGTGTGTGTGTGTGTGTGTGCGTGTGTGTATGTGTGTGTGTGTGTGCGTGTGTGTATGTGTGTGTGTAAATGCCAGAAATCAAAGAAAATAATAATAATAATAATAATAATAATAATAATAATAATAATAATATACTATGCTATTCAACTACTCGCTTATCGATTATCACAGACCGGAACAGGATCAAGCAAATTAGAATACTCAGAACACCGACTAAAAAGGGAAACATGAGTGAAGAAAATACAAAAAATCAATGATATATTCTAGTGAGAATATCTCAAGGCTAATTGTGCAAAGTCCTAACAGCCAATCCTTTTCTTTGCATAAGGACGGTTGTCTTGATATAAGTTATAGTTAGATTGGAACCTGCTCAAAACCGAAAATCGTATCCTCATGGAAGGATGTTGTACGTTCTTAATATTTAATTACTTTGTACTGAGATCGCCGACCCGGATATAAGTGAAGACAGATGCAAATCAGAAACGGCAAAACGAATTGGCTATCTTAGGTCATGTTACCCATGTTCAGTTGGGATGCTCAATATTTTAATTTTCTCGATCGAGTGCTGACGAATGAGGAGTGATAAGCGGTCAGCTCATTCTGTAATATTTTAGTTTATCCTTTTTGGTATCTTTTAATTTAGTTCCTTCTTTTTGTATTACCAAATGCAGCAGTTGCAGTTTTCTTTCCCTCTCGTTTTTATTATGTTTACTTTTATGCATTAGTACCTTCATGCGTATCGAATGGGACCTATAAATGGGATACATTTTGTGTCGGTTTCAAAATTTTAAAAGTCGTTTATACCATACGCATATAAGGCGCTGTATACTGTAGTGTATGAAATTCCCAAGGATTTTTCTGAAACGGATGCCGCAAGAAATATTAATTTTGCCTACGGATATAAAGCTTTAAGAGTGTTGACATGCAACGTCTGATGGACGAGATTTGATGCAGGATTTCTGTCTAAGATTCTGATTTATGTCTCTATTAGTATCAATACTCTGCAGTTATACATTAGTAAAAACCAAATAGAATTGCACTCGAATTGTCCAGATAGTTCGAAACTACTCAAACTTCAATCATAAAATACCCTTATGAATGAGGGAATGTGTCTAAATTTGGTTAATGTGTCGGAGTTAGCTCCTCCTTAGTTCCTTAATCCTTCACCAGGGGTCTCTCTCCCCTTGCTATAAATACTGGGTGACCTTTTGCTTCGATCTCTTTTTTCTCCTCGGGACTTGGTCCGTATCCCGCCTCGCATGGTGGTAAGGTAATTCTTTTCTCTTCTTTCTTCATTTCAGCTAATATCAATATGTGAGCTCTCACCAACACAGCGTTTCCCAAATTCTGGGAACATGCTAAGAACAATACTAATACACGTACGTACGAGCACTCACCACAATACACACACATAATATTCACCCCACAAACTCAATGTAACTGTCCATGGGCTTGTAACTTGTTGTTAATACATATATTTGTTTATATATAATTATCGGTCTTGTTTGTTTTCTTTGTCTTCTTTGGACTTATTAAAGTCCAACATTTTCATGTAGCTTGACCGGCTAGCAGGAAATTTTAACCCACGGATGTTCTTTACATCTTCATCCAACGCTCTTCTACAAATGCATGTCTCCACTTTTGACTAATAATAAAAGGATAGATTTCACTGAAGCTCTCCCTAAACCAAGACAACATTCGAAAAAAAACCTACATAGTTCGTTATGAAGGCGTTGGTCTCTCATGAAAAGGCAATCAGTGAAATGGAATGTTAAAATTGGATAATAAAATTTAAATAATCAAATAATTTCATTGTCAAATTTCAGTGCTCGTCTCCGTATTATCTAATTTTGTTACTTATTAAGTACTTTCGATTCTCGTATAATTAGCATAATTTTCTTTCTTAAATTTAAATAACGCTTATATGAAGAATAAAAGATAATTTGATTTCTTTTAACATATATTGTCGTATCCTGTCAGCACTCGCATATTTTTTAAAAATCAAATGGAAGAAAAGGTTTAAACAGCTTTGTTTTAAGACTGATTGAAGATATAAAGAGACCACAGAAACAAAAGTGTAACATCCGCGGATATGACCAGTTAAACAAGCTTTTCAACAATAATCCGAGGGTAGGCGCTCGTGTTCACCACGTTAAATAACTGATCATGTGACGCAACACGTCACGCTGGGGACACATATGTAAATAAGTGCGTTTCGCGGCCCATAAACTATGATCAAAGTGTAGTATCTGTTCCACGGTCATGCCAAGCATGGTGTCTGATTCAGTAAGCATGTTCTTGGTAAATCTTCACCAATGACCCGCTTGTGCGCTTAAATAATTGGCCTTGCGTCACATACCGTCTGGCGGTGACATGGGTAAATAGATGCGTTATATGGCGCAGATAACTGGTATCAAAGTGTAGTGTCCTAGCAGCAGTAGCTGACCGCCTACCAACGGGTCCTGCCCACTGCTCCTGCCGTCAGCAGCAGCTCCAGCAAGCTAGGCAACATCATCTCCAGGTGCCTATCAGCAGCCTCTCCAACCACTTCCAGCTCCTGCAGATTTATAACGTGCTGTACCAGACATCTCCAATAGGACTCAAGCTCCTGCCGTTCCGGCCATCCTTCCTTTTTTGATGTCAACGAACACCCGTTGCCACTTTTGTGATGCCAACGAATACTCGTTGTCACTTTCGTAATGCTCCTTGTAGTAGAGACTTTGTAATCGCAGATACAGCTATAGTTACGCCGTTGAACAATACCGGTGCCAGACGACTCCGAATAACAGTCGCACTAATAGTACTTGCTTGATAATACTGGCTCGAATAGTATACTGATCAGAATAGTGATCAGCATAAAGAAGAGTATAGTCAATAGAACAGAGAATAGCGGTCTGTATAGTAATAAAGGATAATGTAGAAATAGCGATCCGTATAGTTATAGAGAATAGAAATGGTGTTCTATATCCAAACTCGTCTGGGTAGCGTCACTTCCTATATAACACTTGCCAATAAACTGTCCTTTTTCAGGACAACACTCTCCAGCGTTGATGAAACTGTCTTTTTCAAGGCACCTCTCCCTAATGACCACGAAACTGTCCTTCCCAGGACGTCCGCACTCTAAATATCACGAATTTGTCCTTCACACGGCATCCGCACTCTAAATATCAAGAAACCGTCCTTTCCAAGACATCCGCACTCTAAATAGTACGAAACTGTCTTTTCCAGGACATCTTCACACTAAATATCACGATACTGTCCTTCCAGGACATCCGCACTCTAAATATCACGATACTGTCCTTCCAGGACATCTGCACTCTAGATATCTCGAAAGACTATTTTTCCCTGTCTACATGAGCCTGAAGAGTAATACTTTGCCTAATTCTCACCAGGTTATTTTTGCTTATGTATTTTTCTTTAATAAAAAAAAAATATACTTGACAATATATATGACAATATATATACTCAACTCTTCGTTTTGTTTGTTTTTGTTTTCCGTCGTTCGATATTTGTTTGCGGGCCAATATGCGATTCTCACCAATATGCATGGTTGGGATTTATGTTTTTGTATCGAGTTGAGTTCATTTTAAAATGTATTTTAATCTTCGTATATTTGAATAAAGATCTTTGTTAAAGTTCAATACTGCTTGTGTCGGGAATGGGAGATAAAGACTTGAATCACGTAATGATTCTCACATACTTTAAGGACTTCATAAAGCATTAACATTTTGTGGTTGCGCCTATCAGCAACACCGTGATAAGGAATTATCCAGTGTATTCAATCGTATTATTAGATTCAAGACGTTAGTGATATATTCATTACATGTATAATGGCAAATACAATTTTGGTAAAATCTCTGTAGGTTATCTGCATTCAAGTTGTAAATGTCATTTAATAGAAATAACGCACATCAAAAGAAGACTTCCCTCGCCTTTTACTTTGATATGTACCACAATACCAACATACACAAAAGGAACCAACAAAATAAATCTCAATCTAGATAGATTAGCGGCGCAAACTGCTTTAGAAGATAAAGTCGATCGGGCAGTGAAATCCCGTGTTAGTGGGGACATAGCTTTAGCTAAGGCAGAGTTGTCCTCCTTGCTTATCAAGAAGGATCAAGCTCTGGTAGTTAGGGCTAGGTTAAAAAGAATGTCTTCTGAGGCAACGAATATGGCCGCTGAACTGCGTGCAGAGGAAAATCGAAGCGCGTCTAAGCGACATATCGCATGCGTCACGTTGCCGGATAAGCGGACCGTGACTACAAACGCGGGCATATGTGAGGTGTTTCGGGACTACTTTCAGGATCTTTTCACCAGGGAGCCCGGTCTGAGCTCTGCTCAGTTCGACACCTATTTAGCTGACTTTCCCTGCCTTTCGGCAGCTGAAGCGGCTAGGTGCGAGGGTCCCATTACAGAGTCGGAGATCTGGGAAGCGCTGAAGCAGGTTGGCCTGGATAAGTCTCCGGGATTAGATGGTCTTCCCTACGAAGTGTACTTGAGGTTGTCGCACGTTTTTGTTCCTTTGCTGGAACTGATTTACAACCACTGGATGAAGCAGGGGTCTTTACCCCAACGCTTCACCAGGGGTGTGATCAAGTTGCTGCGTAAGGACAAGGGCGGTGGGCATGGGTTAGGGAACTTTCGCCCTTTAACGATGTTAAACACTGACTTAAAGATTTTGGCGAAGATCTTAGCCAACCGTTTGCAGCTTGTCCTGTCTAGTCTGATTGGCCCCGAACAGACTTGTGCTGTGAAGGGCAGGACTATTCAGGATAACCTTCACATGGTACGCTTGATCTTAGAAAAAGTCGACAGTGAAGCCGCGCTGATCAATTTAGAACAGTCCAAGGCCTTCGATAGGGTTGACCATCGATTTCTGGAGGCTGTCCTTTCGGCTGCCGGTTTCAGAGCCGACTTTCGCTCCTGGATCCGACTTTTGTATGCGACCCCCGGTGCGCTGGTGGAAGTGAATGGGGTAAGATCGAAGCCTTTCGTATTGTCTCGCTCCATTCGTCAAGGTTGTCCGCTCTCGCCTCTGCTTTACGTTCTTGCGTTGGAACCATTCCTTCGCAAGTTGAAGGCAAATCCGGTCCTGCGCGGAATTTCCCTGCCTGGGGCTTCCACCTCAGCCAGGTATTCTGCCTAGGCTGACGACGTTTCGGTTCTTGTGTCGAGCAGAGCCGAGATTGACGAAGTCAGCAAAGAGATCAGTGGGTATGAGATGGTGACAGGGGCCAAGATCAACCGCGATAAGTCTGTGGGCTTGCGGTTGGGTGCGTGGAAGGGAGTTTCTCTTCCCGGACCTTTCCTCTGGACGGATGGGCCGATCAAGATACTCGGCGTCTGGTTCGGTCCTGATCTCCAGTTGGAAATGAATTGGTCGGAGGTGCAGGGGAAGGCCGAGATCGCGGTTAAACTGTGGTCTCGGAGGAGACTTTCCCTGAAGGGAAGGGCGGAGGTATGTGTTTCACACATATATCCGATACTCCTTTACCGACTTTCTGTGCTTCCGCTCCCGTATGCCAGACCAATGTCATTAGTCCGGACCTTGTTCTCCTTTTTGTGGAGAGACAAGGCCCCTATGGTAACTCGCGAGATCTGTTGCCTTCATCCCTCTGAGGGCGGTCTGGGTATGCCTAGCATTGAGATTCGTCAATATATGCTTCGCATTACCTTTCTAGACCGAATGTGTCGCGGATTGGATGAGGTGGGCACCTTTTGGAAAGAAGATGTCCGAAAACATTTCCCATCCCTGAGAAGTGTGCACTCGTGCGAGGAGGAGGCCGGCCGTAGACCTCGTGCCGAGTGTGCCTTCTACCGCGAATGTCGTAGTGCTTTGAAGCTCCTTTTACGGACGTCGGATGGCCTCTCCGACGCCCAGGCGTTGTCTCGTAAGGCATTGTATCAATTGTTAGTTAGGGGGTCCGTTCAAGATGATCTGATCGACGAGCTCGGTCTTACGAAGCAGGAGGCTCGCTCGATATGGCCTTGGGCGCCTGGGTTGAAATGTCTCAATAACGATGAGGCATCACTCACCTGGCTGATGATTCGTGGGGCCCTCTGGGTCGGCAAGAGACTCTGTTCAGCAGGTTTGGAGAAATATCCAAACTGTCGTCGCTGCACTGGGGAAGTCGAGACCATTGGTCACGCCTTTTTTCAGTGCAAGACGGTAGTGCCGTTGTGCAAGTTTGTTGAAGGCCTCATGGTTCGCATGCTGCAGGGAAAGTTCTTTGTCCTGGAAGCCAGTTCTGTTTGTAGCAATGTGGTGTCGCAATTGACGAAGGCTGAACACTATGTGTTCTGTTGCTTACTAGGGATTATGAGAGTCGGGATTTGGACGACGCGTCAGAAGGGATTCCATGAGGGCGAGAAGTTCACCTCTTCCCAACTGATCTTGTACTTTAAGCATCAGCTTAAAGTCAAGATTAGGACGGAAAGGCGGCGGCTCACCTCATCGGAATTTGGCAAAAGGTGGGTGAATCTTGCGCGAATGTGTAGAGTAAAAGGGGCTGACCTAGAGTGGCACTTGGATGTCGGTTAGGTACAGGATTTGTCCTAACAGGGTTGAACATAGGCAACCCACCCAGATATTAGCTTAGACTAGGTTTTCGATTTTTGAATCTTTAGTTTTCCCTTTTTTCTAGTAAACTTAGCTAGGGTATGCATGCGCATTGGTCCCTTTTATTTCTGTCCCTATTTTTCTTTTGTTTAATTCCCCATCCCCTCCCTCGTTAGGTGGTCAGTGACTTCAGTTCTCTGGTGGATGCGGGGCGACTTTCGTTTCGTGTGTGTGCTTTTTCGTATTTGTTGTTGTGTATGAATGTGTGTGTGTCTGTGTGAATGCTTGGAGGAATGAATGTTTTTTCTTATTTTTTCTTAGCCCCGCATTGATTTCGTCTAGTTAACTGATTTTGCTGCCACATTTATGGTTTGTGGGGGGTTTTATTACTAACACAGTTTTGTTTAGTTTTATTGTAAATAATTTTAAGTCATATTGTACATAATCATTTGGGGTTCGTTTTAAAAAAATTGTTAATTTATGACCCTCCCCCCACGAACAATATTTGTACATAAGGGGACTAGATAGGACTTCATGGAGAATTTGAGGCGTTATGGTGGACGTGGTAAGAAAGGTAGGAGTGAATGTGTTGTTTTGGTGATTGGAATATTGTTGGTTTGTTTGGGTCCGTGTCTGGGACTAGCTAAGTTTAGATTTAAGACAGAAGAAGACCGTCATTCCCCATCCCCCTTTTAGGCCTTGTGCCACATTTTATACATATTGTATAAATAAATATCTTTACACGGTGGCGACCTGTTGAATAAGATAACAGGTCGGGGGTGGCTGTCGGAGCTGATATGATGAATAAGAACCCCGAAATCAGCGATGAAGACGGCTTTCATCACTGAGGACCACCTTCAAGCATTCAAATGTATTTTGTGATATCTATTTCCGTTTTTAACAGTGACGACTGGGTACAGACCAGTTGGCGACCGGGGAAGAGAACTGGTGACAACTGGAGAGACAGTTGACATCTCGGAAAGACGAGTAAAAGGGGCAGGCAGGGTTAGCTACCCCAAATGCCAAGCTTCTTTTGGAGCAACCCTACAATGTGCTACGAGTACTCAAAGTTTAATATACCCCCGAGAGATCCCGAGAAGGGGGGTGGAAGAGATCTCTATCAGGACTGATTCTTTGATAACGAACGGAGACGCCCAACCACACTCGGAAGAATGTTTTTGTGGAAAGTTGTGCAAAAACCAACGAGGCCTAAGAATCCACCAAGGCCGGATGAAATGCCTGGAGAGGGGGAGGCTTGAGCAACGTACAGGTACAAGACCTGGTAAAACGAAGGAGAGGAAGCCCAGGAGTCACGCCACAGAGTCCAATCCCTCCAAGTTCAGGTTTCATCTTCTCTAGGCATGGAGTCGAGGAGAAGAATCAAATGGCCGCCTGCTGACAACAAGGAGGCCTGGCAGAATTTTGATAACGACATCTGCGAACTATTACAACTAGCCAGCCAAGGAAGTGCCCAAAATCAGTTAAAATATATGACCACAATAATAACCAGCATGGGATCCGAAAGATTTGGCTATGTCGAATCTAAACAGATAGCAAAGCCAAACACCACCACTAACTGAAGAGAAAAGAAAATTAAAGAGCTCAGAAAGGAGCTAAGATCCGTTAAAAAAGCTTACAGGAAAGCGAACAGTGAGGATCGCCAGCCTCTGGAGGAACTTCGTGCAATACTGAGGGAGAAGCTGAAGAATACACGACGAGCCGAGTGGCACAGAAGAAAGGGAAAGAAAAGAGCTAGAAAGCGAGCAAGCTTCTTGTCTAACCCATTCGGTTTTGCTAAGAAGTTATTAGGAGAGAATCGGAACGGACAACTAGAGGCATCTACAGAAGAAATTAATACTTTCCTCAGGGAATCCATGAAAGATCCATTAAAGGAACAAGACCTTTATAAAAACGATAGTCTCATAATGCATAAACCGCCAGTAAGTCCATTTGATTTAAGCATGCCCACTTGGAAAGAAATCCAAGAAGTGGTGAGAGCATCAAGATCTGCTTCAGCACCAGGGCTGAGTGAAGTGCCGTACAGAGTCTATAAAAGATGTGGAGGGATTCTCCGGAATTTATGGAAATTAATAAGGATCATTTGGAGGAAAGGCAAGGTAGTCGATCAATGGAGACGCGCCGAAAGGGTATTGATTTCCAAGGAAGAGAAGTCCACAACACTTGACCAATTTAGAGTAATATACCTCTTGAACACTGAAGGTAAGATCTTTTTTGGTGTATTATCAAGACGTATTACTAAATACGTATTGGCGAACAATTACATCGATAAATCTGTCCAGAAAGGTGGTATCCCAGGAATCCCAGGGTGCCTGGAACACACAGGCCTACTTACGCAACTGATAAGAGATGCGAGAGAAAGGAAAAGCGATCTGACAGTACTATGGTTGGACCTCGCCAATGCGTATGGTTCCATGCCTCATAAGCTCGTGGAAGAAGCTCTAAAAAGGCATCACGTTCACTCTTCAATTAGTGGTCTAATTGCAGACTACTATAATAATTTTCAGCTTAGAGTATCGGCAAGAAAAGTATCGGAATGGCACACCCTGGAGAAGCATTATCACGGGGTGCACGCTGTCCGCAGTACTGTTCTCGCTGGCTATGAATATGCTGGTCAAAGCATCTGAAGTAGAGTGTAGAGGCCCCCTCTCTAAATCAGGAATTCGCCAACCCCCCATTAGAGCATATATGGACGATCTAACTGTAACATGCACATCCGTAACAGGAGGAAGATGGCTCTTGAAGGGCTTAGAGAAAAACATAACATGGGCCCGAATGAATTTTAAGCCAGCTAAGTCCCGATCATTAGTCATTAAAAAAGGAAAAATAACGGAGAAATATCATTTCAAAATATCCGGTGTAACAATCCCAACCCTAAACGAAAAACCTGTTAAGAGCCTGGGTAAGTTTTTTGACGGCAGTCTAAGAGACACTGTGGCTATTGAACAGACAACTAAAGACCTTACACAGTGGCTCAATAAGATTGATAAATCAGGCTTACCAGGTCGATTTAAAGCCTGGTTATTCCAGCATGCCGTTTTACCCAGAATATTATGTCCACTTCTGATGTACGAATTCCCAATGACCAGTGTAGAATCACTGGAGAAATTAATAACTAGGCGCCTGAGAAGATGGTTGGGAGTTCCGAAGTGTCTGAGCACAGCAGCACTCTACGGCAAGAATAATGCTCTTCAACTCCCGTTCAATAGTCTTGTTGAGGAGTTTAAAGTCACAAGAGTAAGAGAACAGCTGCAATATAAAGAATCAACAGACCCAAAAGTGGTAGCAGCATGTATTCAATCTCGAACGGGGAGAAAATAAAGTGCAGAAAAGGAGTTGGAGCTGGCAGAGGATAGATTACGGCATAAAGCAATTCTTGGCACTATCGCTAAAGGTAGAGCGGGTCTCGGTTATTTTCCTTGTCCCCAAATAAACAGAGCCAAAGGGAAAGAAAAACGGCAATTAATCCAAGAAGAAGTGCGAGCAGGGATTGAAGAAACGAGATACTGCAAGATGGTGGGACTTAGTTCACAGGGAGCATGGACAAAATGGCAGGGTGTCGAACAGGAAAAGATCAGCTGGTCAGACTACTGGTGGTCAAACTTTGGTGAAATAAGTTTCCTAATAAAATCGGTATACGATGTGCTACCTAGCCCATCCAATTTATATTTATGAGGCAAAAGGTATACCCCAAATTGCCAATTATGTGAGAAACGCGCTTCACTGCAACATATCCTAAGTAGCTGCGCTAAAGCCTTGAGTGACGGTAGATACCGCTGGCGCCACGACCAAGTCCTAAAGGCAATAGCACATGAAGTCAGTGAAGCAGTGAGAACTTCTAAATACACCCCGAATAAGAAGTTCATATTAATTCCCTTCGTTAAAGAGGGGACGAAGAAAAAACAAACGATCCCCAAAACCAACTTGTTATCGTCAGCAAACGATTGGCATTTGGATACAGACCTGAAGACACAACTAAAGTTCCCCAGACATATAGCGGAAACATCACTAAGACCAAACTTGATTATCTATTCCAACTCCAGCAAACAGTGTATAATATGGGAGATCACGGTCCCCTGGGATGAATACCTGACATTAGCAAATGAAAGGAAACGATCAAAATATCAAGAATTGATCGAAAAGTGTCAACAAAATTCCTGGAAGGTCACATATGACTCTGTGGAAGTAGGATGTCGTGGCTTTGCAGGCCAGTCATTATGCAAATCTTTTAGGAAAATAGGCATCGTAGGATCAGCTAAAGCCAAAGCCGTTAAGAAAATTTCAAATGAAGCTCTGACGGCTTCTAAATGGATATGGCTTAAAGGATCCGAGCAGTGGGGGAATAATTCAATGGAAAACAATCCCTAATCTGGATTTAAATTGCTTGCGAATAAATAAGTTTTTATAGGTTTTATTAGTTAAATTTAGCTCACAAACTCTTAATAGATTTTTTTTACTCCTTTTTTTTTTTTTTTTTTTATAAAACAGAAATATTGTAACATAATGTAGAATTTATTCTTCTCATCCGATAATGATATTTTTTTTAATGTAACATAATTTAAAATCAATCCACACAAATTAACATTAATAAAATTTCATTTCTACCATACGCCACAATATCATCAATTTATTTTAACCGTTATAATTTAGAATTAATTCGTTTTTACCATATAAATTGTTAATTTATTCCAATCAATATTTCATCCGTCCCTATATAGTTTAATTTAATATCCCATCCGTCCCTACCGGTACCACTGATATATATATTTTAACTGTAAATACATAAAATCAATCCATTCCATACGATAATAAGAATTTTTAATGAAGTAGTATAAATTATTTTTGAAAAAGATTGCATTGTTTTTTTTTTTTAATTGGTGCGAAGCAAGCAATTTATATAATTCAGTTTGGAAGGGGGGAAAAACAAAAAAAAAGAGAGGGGGGAAAGGTAAAAAAAAACAAAAGATGCCCCCATTTTAGTGAACAGCTAAATGTATCGTCAATATTTTGATTGGGACAGACCAAGCAATTTTGTACGCTTCCCTTGGTTGTTATTTTATTTATTTATTTATTTATTATTTTATTTTATTTTTTTTTTTTTTTATCTTATTTAATTTTTTTTTTTTTAAGAGCAGAAAGTATAAATTCTGTCATGAGTACTAGCACAATCCTTTACACTGTGGCGACCTGTTGAATAAGATAACAGGTCGGAGGTGGCAGTCGGAGCTGATATGATGAATAAGAACCCCGAAATCAGCGAGGAAGACGGCTTTCATCACTGAGGACCACCTTCAAGCATTAAAATGTATTTTGTGATAAAACCCAGTTTGTGTGTGTGTGTCTGTTCGTTTATATATTGGATCGGATTACCGACATTTTTCAACCGATTTCAACAAAACTTGACAGGACTATGTAAAATTTTCTTGCGGTGTTTCTGACAGCGCAAAAAAATTGGAAAAACACAATTGTTTTTGCAATAAATCAATTTGAAAACACGATTAAGAGGCATCGCTGTCGCGAGAATGAAACTGGAACAACTCATATCGAGTTATACTTATTATAAAACCCAGGCTGTGTGTGTGTGTGTGTGTGTTCGGTTATATATGGGATCGGATTTCCTACATTTTTTTCAACCGATTTCAACAAAACTTCACTTTTTTTTTGCCAGGTAGTGTTTATTATTGTCTTGCACACTTTTTTCTTTATTTTTACATTTAGAATGCTTTAAACATTCAATTTACAAGACAATTGTTTATAATAAAATTCTATTCAATCGATAGACTCATAACGATTGAAAACAATGCTTTTGTTTGAGTTTGTGTTTGACCAATTCGTAAAAAAAAAGAAAAAAACTAATTAAGACATGCGTGTCCGTCAACCTTAAGCAATAATCTTTGTCAATTTTATTTTTCAGTCTTTATGATGGTCGATACTTGATCTATCTCTTAGTGTTACATCCCCGGGAAACGCCGGCCTGTACTCCTAGTATATATATATATCGTCGATGCATATAGCATGAAACAGACTGTCGTCTCTAAGTGTTGACTTCTATGTTCACTCTTATATTTACACACGCTCTATCTCTGATATTGAGCACTTTATCCCATAAATATAGCACACCTTAAGACTATTTTTCTTCATTATATATATATATATATATATATATATATATATATATATATATATATATATATATATATGTCTATATTTCTAAGATGAGATATTATGTACACTATTTACATTATTTGGACTATTGTCCTCATCTTTATTGCCATATTTATCACAAGGTTTCGGTCGTTGTAAACTTCGGCCTTCTTCAGGAGGTTGGAATGATTGTAAGTGAATATAACGAACCCGAGTGGAATTCGAACACGACTCTTCCATTTCACATTCCGAACTTTTATACGTTACATAATCTGCACATAGAAATGTACAAAGCTTGATATTCCCATCTAGGTAATGAGTAGGTCCAACGCTACTTAACTTCAGTGATTGGACGAGATACGTTTTTCGACATTATATCTCCGTAAACTGTATCTATTGAGGTACGCGGTCTACTACAATATTTGATTGATTCTAATGTCTGGTATCCATTTTGTGGGCACCTCAAAATATACGAAATTAACCTTTTCTATATCGTCCATAAAACGACTGTATATATATTTCTATTGAAATTTAATCGTAGTACATGTTATATCACATTCTTACTGATGTAGCATGCAATCTATTAGGTTATCGCAAAAATAATAACGTAATAATGTCGTTTTTTGACCTATTTATAACGTCAAAAAACGACATTATTATGTCATTATTTTTGCACCAACCTAATACTATATTTCTACTTTAGCATGCAGTTTGCCACAATATTCCTAATTTAGATTAGTGTCTGCCTCATTATTTCTCATGTATTTAGGACTTAAATTTAATTTAACGCCTTAAACCCTAGGTTCCAGAACAATTCTATCCCTTCTGCCTGCGCTCCTGAGTCAAAATTCGCAAATGATCGGTATGTAATGTTTCACGGCAGATGTAAAAATGGTTATAAAAATATAAGCATTATACTTAGCAGAGAGACAGTATGATTGCATGCATTCATTTTATCGCCAGAATTCTTTCGTTCTGTGACAGTCTACTCTGTAGTTGCTGCTTCTCTTGATGCACAAGAAGCTCTGGCAGTCTGCAGCAGACTGAAGATTTCGCAGCCTTCACAGGATATTCTTTTGAGACCACAGTTCGGATTTTTCTGCTTGAATTTATTGTATTTATAAGAGCACACAACACATAGAGGCATCTTCTGGTGTTTGGGAGGTGGTGGCCGACATTTAGCAGGCGTTCCAGAGCATCAGGAATTCTGCAGTTGGCCGAAATACACCCACCAGATAGACGGATTCATTCTCGTCGCGGGCAGCCATTACTGGCGTTGTTTGTATACATTCGTTGCAGAATAGCTATCAGTGTAGGTATCATTGCGCAAACTGAGCGTGTGTACGTAAATAGTTCTCGTCTGTAGTAAATGAGAGAAATTTAGACAAGAAAGATCAGTTCTGTAGTTTTTCCGCGTTTAGCTTTTCCCGGCGATTGTATGCAAACAACGACACTATTGACTCCCACATTTCACTCTCGATAACTTCAAAAAGGTAGATTTTATCAAATTTATCAAGCCGGATTCGAATGTAGCATGTACAATTACACATAAATGTAAGTATTTTAGAAATTTTTAATTAGAAATGAGTGCAGATGTTACGCTATAAATGAACCAAAATTTGCACATTCTAAAAGCAATGAACAATAATCTCCTCTTTTCTAAGAATTTTTTATCGAAAACATTCAAAATGATTTTTAACACACATATTTGCAAATTGACCATACAATTTTCGCAAACTGACTGTACAATTTTTGCAAATTAACGGTACAAGTTTTGCAAATTGACCGTACAAGTTTTGCAAATTGACCGTACAAGTTTTGCAAATTGACCGTACAAGTTTTGCAAATTGACTGTATAATTTTTGCAAATTGACAATACAATTTTTAAACAATTTTAATTATTATCATGTGTGGTAGTATTAAGAAAATACAAATAAAATTTATGGTGGGTATTAACATCTATAATTTTTTTTTCTGGTAAAATATGTAGCGAACTCTACAATTCAGAACACAGTTCTCTAAATGGTAATAATTAAGTTGTCCTTGCCATTGTTTTACTCCAAGGTCTTATGTCGTTAAGGCTACAAGTTATGTAGGCATCTGTTCATTTAACATCTGCTAGGTACCTTGCAACTTTTTCCTCGCGGTACTTCTCAGTACATAATAACAAGCAGACAGCTCCACATCTCTCAACAACTTTAAAAAAATAATTTCAAACCAAATATAGCAATAAATAAACTAAACCGCGAGGAGTTATTGAAAGCGAAGGAAAACGGAGAAAAGAAAACGCAGAAGTGATAGATAGATAGATAGATAGATATGGACAGTCTGGGAAAGATATGAATGGAATGAGATAGATAGATAGATATGGACAGTCTGGGAAAGATATGAATGGAATGAGATAGATAGATAGATAGATATGGACAGTCTGGGAAAGATATGAATGGAATGAGATAGATAGATAGATAGATAGATATGGACAGTCTGGGAAAGATATGAATGGAATGAGATAGATAGATAGATAGATAGATATGGACAGTCTGGGAAAGATATGAATGGAATGAGATAGATAGATAGATATGGACAGTCTGGGAAAGATATGAATGGAATGAGATAGATAGATAGATAGATATGGACAGTCTGGGAAAGATATGAATGGAATGAGATAGATAGATAGATAGATATGGACAGTCTGGGAAAGATATGAATGGAATGAGATAGATAGATAGATAGATAGATATGGACAGTCTGGGAAAGATATGAATGGAATGAGATAGATAGATAGATATGGACAGTCTGGGAAAGATATGAATGGAATGAGATAGATAGATAGATATGGACAGTCTGGGAAAGATATGAATGGAATGAGATAGATAGATAGATAGATATGGACAGTCTGGGAAAGATATGAATGGAATGAGATAGATAGATAGATATGGACAGTCTGGGAAAGATATGAATGGAATGAGATAGATAGATAGATAGATATGGACAGTCTGGGAAAGATATGAATGGAATGAGATAGATAGATAGATAGATATGGACAGTCTGGGAAAGATATGAATGGAATGAGATAGATAGATAGATAGATAGATATGGACAGTCTGGGAAAGATATGAATGGAATGAGATAGATAGATAGATAGATAGATATGGACAGTCTGGGAAAGATATGAATGGAATGAGATAGATAGATAGATAGATATGGACAGTCTGGGAAAGATATGAATGGAATGAGATAGATAGATAGATAGATATGGACAGTCTGGGAAAGATATGAATGGAATGAGATAGATAGATAGATAGATATGGACAGTCTGGGAAAGATATGAATGGAATGAGATAGATAGATAGATAGATAGATATGGACAGTCTGGGAAAGATATGAATGGAATGAGATAGATAGATAGATATGGACAGTCTGGGAAAGATATGAATGGAATGAGATAGATAGATAGATATGGACAGTCTGGGAAAGATATGAATGGAATGAGATAGATAGATAGATATGGACAGTCTGGGAAAGATATGAATGGAATGAGATAGATAGATAGATATGGACAGTCTGGGAAAGATATGAATGGAATGAGATAGATAGATAGATATGGACAGTCTGGGAAAGATATGAATGGAATGAGATAGATAGATAGATATGGACAGTCTGGGAAAGATATGAATGGAATGAGATAGATAGATAGATATGGACAGTCTGGGAAAGATATGAATGGAATGAGATAGATAGATAGATAGATATGGACAGTCTGGGAAAGATATGAATGGAATGAGATAGATAGATAGATAGATATGGACAGTCTGGGAAAGATATGAATGGAATGAGATAGATAGATAGATAGATATGGACAGTCTGGGAAAGATATGAATGGAATGAGATAGATAGATAGATAGATATGGACAGTCTGGGAAAGATATGAATGGAATGAGATAGATAGATAGATAGATATGGACAGTCTGGGAAAGATATGAATGGAATGAGATAGATAGATAGATAGATAGATATGGACAGTCTGGGAAAGATATGAATGGAATGAGATAGATAGATAGATAGATAGATATGGACAGTCTGGGAAAGATATGAATGGAATGAGATAGATAGATAGATAGATAGATATGGACAGTCTGGGAAAGATATGAATGGAATGAGATAGATAGATAGATAGATATGGACAGTCTGGGAAAGATATGAATGGAATGAGATAGATAGATAGATAGATATGGACAGTCTGGGAAAGATATGAATGGAATGAGATAGATAGATAGATAGATAGATATGGACAGTCTGGGAAAGATATGAATGGAATGAGATAGATAGATAGATAGATATGGACAGTCTGGGAAAGATATGAATGGAATGAGATAGATAGATAGATAGATATGGACAGTCTGGGAAAGATATGAATGGAATGAGATAGATAGATAGATAGATATGGACAGTCTGGGAAAGATATGAATGGAATGAGATAGATAGATAGATAGATATGGACAGTCTGGGAAAGATATGAATGGAATGAGATAGATAGATAGATAGATATGGACAGTCTGGGAAAGATATGAATGGAATGAGATAGATAGATAGATAGATATGGACAGTCTGGGAAAGATATGAATGGAATGAGATAGATAGATAGATAGATATGGACAGTCTGGGAAAGATATGAATGGAATGAGATAGATAGATAGATAGATATGGACAGTCTGGGAAAGATATGAATGGAATGAGATAGATAGATAGATAGATATGGACAGTCTGGGAAAGATATGAATGGAATGAGATAGATAGATAGATAGATATGGACAGTCTGGGAAAGATATGAATGGAATGAGATAGATAGATAGATAGATATGGACAGTCTGGGAAAGATATGAATGGAATGAGATAGATAGATAGATAGATATGGACAGTCTGGGAAAGATATGAATGGAATGAGATAGATAGATAGATAGATAGATATGGACAGTCTGGGAAAGATATGAATGGAATGAGATAGATAGATAGATAGATAGATATGGACAGTCTGGGAAAGATATGAATGGAATGAGATAGATAGATAGATAGATATGGACAGTCTGGGAAAGATATGAATGGAATGAGATAGATAGATAGATAGATAGATATGGACAGTCTGGGAAAGATATGAATGGAATGAGATAGATAGATAGATAGATAGATATGGACAGTCTGGGAAAGATATGAATGGAATGAGATAGATAGATAGATAGATATGGACAGTCTGGGAAAGATATGAATGGAATGAGATAGATAGATAGATAGATAGATATGGACAGTCTGGGAAAGATATGAATGGAATGAGATAGATAGATAGATAGATATGGACAGTCTGGGAAAGATATGAATGGAATGAGATAGATAGATAGATAGATAGATAGATATGGACAGTCTGGGAAAGATATGAATGGAATGAGATAGATAGATAGATAGATATGGACAGTCTGGGAAAGATATGAATGGAATGAGATAGATAGATAGATATGGACAGTCTGGGAAAGATATGAATGGAATGAGATAGATAGATAGATAGATATGGACAGTCTGGGAAAGATATGAATGGAATGAGATAGATAGATAGATAGATATGGACAGTCTGGGAAAGATATGAATGGAATGAGATAGATAGATAGATAGATATGGACAGTCTGGGAAAGATATGAATGGAATGAGATAGATAGATAGATAGATAGATAGATATGGACAGTCTGGGAAAGATATGAATGGAATGAGATAGATAGATAGATAGATAGATATGGACAGTCTGGGAAAGATATGAATGGAATGAGATAGATAGATAGATAGATAGATATGGACAGTCTGGGAAAGATATGAATGGAATGAGATAGATAGATAGATAGATATGGACAGTCTGGGAAAGATATGAATGGAATGAGATAGATAGATAGATAGATATGGACAGTCTGGGAAAGATATGAATGGAATGAGATAGATAGATAGATAGATATGGACAGTCTGGGAAAGATATGAATGGAATGAGATAGATAGATAGATAGATAGATATGGACAGTCTGGGAAAGATATGAATGGAATGAGATAGATAGATAGATAGATATGGACAGTCTGGGAAAGATATGAATGGAATGAGATAGATAGATAGATAGATATGGACAGTCTGGGAAAGATATGAATGGAATGAGATAGATAGATAGATAGATATGGACAGTCTGGGAAAGATATGAATGGAATGAGATAGATAGATAGATAGATATGGACAGTCTGGGAAAGATATGAATGGAATGAGATAGATAGATAGATAGATATGGACAGTCTGGGAAAGATATGAATGGAATGAGATAGATAGATAGATAGATATGGACAGTCTGGGAAAGATATGAATGGAATGAGATAGATAGATAGATAGATAGATATGGACAGTCTGGGAAAGATATGAATGGAATGAGATAGATAGATAGATAGATATGGACAGTCTGGGAAAGATATGAATGGAATGAGATAGATAGATAGATAGATATGGACAGTCTGGGAAAGATATGAATGGAATGAGATAGATAGATAGATAGATAGATAGATAGATAGATAGATAGATAGATAGATATGGACAGTCTGGGAAAGATATGAATGGAATGAGATAGATAGATAGATAGATATGGACAGTCTGGGAAAGATATGAATGGAATGAGATAGATAGATAGATAGATATGGACAGTCTGGGAAAGATATGAATGGAATGAGATAGATAGATAGATAGATATGGACAGTCTGGGAAAGATATGAATGGAATGAGATAGATAGATAGATAGATATGGACAGTCTGGGAAAGATATGAATGGAATGAGATAGATAGATAGATAGATATGGACAGTCTGGGAAAGATATGAATGGAATGAGATAGATAGATAGATAGATATGGACAGTCTGGGAAAGATATGAATGGAATGAGATAGATAGATAGATAGATATGGACAGTCTGGGAAAGATATGAATGGAATGAGATAGATAGATAGATAGATAGATAGATAGATAGATAGATAGATAGATATGGACAGTCTGGGAAAGATATGAATGGAATGAGATAGATAGATAGATAGATATGGACAGTCTGGGAAAGATATGAATGGAATGAGATAGATAGATAGATAGATATGGACAGTCTGGGAAAGATATGAATGGAATGAGATAGATAGATAGATAGATAGATAGATAGATAGATAGATAGATATGGACAGTCTGGGAAAGATATGAATGGAATGAGATAGATAGATAGATATGGACAGTCTGGGAAAGATATGAATGGAATGAGATAGATAGATAGATAGATATGGACAGTCTGGGAAAGATATGAATGGAATGAGATAGATAGATAGATAGATAGATAGATAGATAGATAGATAGATAGATAGATATGGACAGTCTGGGAAAGATATGAATGGAATGAGATAGATAGATAGATAGATATGGACAGTCTGGGAAAGATATGAATGGAATGAGATAGATAGATAGATAGATAGATAGATAGATAGATAGATATGGACAGTCTGGGAAAGATATGAATGGAATGAGATAGATAGATAGATATGGACAGTCTGGGAAAGATATGAATGGAATGAGATAGATAGATAGATATGGACAGTCTGGGAAAGATATGAATGGAATGAGATAGATAGATAGATATGGACAGTCTGGGAAAGATATGAATGGAATGAGATAGATAGATAGATATGGACAGTCTGGGAAAGATATGAATGGAATGAGATAGATAGATAGATATGGACAGTCTGGGAAAGATATGAATGGAATGAGATAGATAGATAGATATGGACAGTCTGGGAAAGATATGAATGGAATGAGATAGATAGATAGATATGGACAGTCTGGGAAAGATATGAATGGAATGAGATAGATAGATAGATATGGACAGTCTGGGAAAGATATGAATGGAATGAGATAGATAGATAGATATGGACAGTCTGGGAAAGATATGAATGGAATGAGATAGATAGATATGGACAGTCTGGGAAAGATATGAATGGAATGAGATAGATAGATAGATATGGACAGTCTGGGAAAGATATGAATGGAATGAGATAGATAGATAGATATGGACAGTCTGGGAAAGATATGAATGGAATGAGATAGATAGATAGATATGGACAGTCTGGGAAAGATATGAATGGAATGAGATAGATAGATAGATATGGACAGTCTGGGAAAGATATGAATGGAATGAGATAGATAGATAGATATGGACAGTCTGGGAAAGATATGAATGGAATGAGATAGATAGATAGATATGGACAGTCTGGGAAAGATATGAATGGAATGAGATAGATAGATAGATATGGACAGTCTGGGAAACATATGAATGGAATGAGATAGATAGATAGATATGGACAGTCTGGGAAACATATGAATGGAATGAGATAGATAGATAGATATGGACAGTCTGGGAAACATATGAATGGAATGAGATAGATAGATAGATATGGACAGTCTGGGAAACATATGAATGGAATGAGATAGATAGATAGATATGGACAGTCTGGGAAAGATATGAATGGAATGAGATAGATAGATAGATATGGACAGTCTGGGAAAGATATGAATGGAATGAGATAGATAGATAGATATGGACAGTCTGGGAAAGATATGAATGGAATGAGATAGATAGATAGATATGGACAGTCTGGGAAAGATATGAATGGAATGAGATAGATAGATAGATATGGACAGTCTGGGAAAGATATGAATGGAATGAGATAGATAGATAGATATGGACAGTCTGGGAAAGATATGAATGGAATGAGATAGATAGATAGATATGGACAGTCTGGGAAAGATATGAATGGAATGAGATAGATAGATAGATATGGACAGTCTGGGAAAGATATGAATGGAATGAGATAGATAGATAGATATGGACAGTCTGGGAAAGATATGAATGGAATGAGATAGATAGATAGATAGATAGATATGGACAGTCTGGGAAAGATATGAATGGAATGAGATAGATAGATAGATAGATAGATAGATAGATAGATAGATAGATATGGACAGTCTGGGAAAGATAGGAATGGAATGAGATAGATAGATAGATAGATAGATATGGGCAGTCTGGGAAAGATAGGAATGGAATGAGATAGATAGATAGATAGATAGATAGATAGATAGATAGATAGATAGATAGATAGATATGGACAGTCTGGGAAAGATAGGAATGGAATGAGATAGATAGATAGATAAATAGATATGGACAGTCTGGGAAAGATAGGAATGGAATGAGATAGATAGATAGATAGATAGATAGATAGATAGATAGATAGAGACAATAAAAGACAAGGATTCAGAGAGACAGATTACAATGGACGAGATATTTAAACATTTTTTATATTGTAGTTGGCAGTATCATTGTGTACAGGACTTACTGGCACTTTTAATAATTTAAACAGCTGCCAACCTAATATTACGCTTAGATTCTTTAAACGAACGTACCGAATGTTGAAAGCTTATTTTGAAGAATTTCCATGAATATATTCAGAGTAAAGGCACAAATTATTTAAGTTACGGCTTTTGACTGAGGCCGAGATGTCAGTGCAAGACCGATAATATTACAGAATCTTATTTGGGCCGTGTCAAGAATCTGTAGATAGCTATCTATTTTTCTAATGCCATGTCCCTTCAAGATGTAGGACATCACGGAACCCTTTTCTTTGGCAGAACCATTTTCTTTATTAATTCTGAATTACAAGGATATAGGAGAGAGATTTTCCTTTGTCTTTTATAAAGTTTCGTATTCACAGATTCATTTACTTAGGCTCGTATGCAGACAAGGCTCAAGAGGCCAGTTTACCCCTCTATTGAACTCATAGACAGAAGAAGAGATTTAGTCATGGATATCCCAAATTCATTTGTGCGAAAGTGAATCGGATTTGAACTCAGATCATCGATTCCATCATTTGTAGCGCTAAATGTTTCTAATCTGAAGCATCAAAATAATGAACTTAGTTTAATGCTATGATAAACAATACTTGCAATGCGTTTGCGAATATATATCTATATATAGCCGGAAACACTCTTGAGGCGTTAAAATAACAGTCACCATGTAGTACTTATTTCTATGTCGACAGTGGCTCTATATAAAAAATAACAATCAAAATATAGTTCTGACGTGTACGTCGTCACTGACTATATATGGAAAATAGCAGTCGTAATGTACAGATTTTTAGCAGGTATGTGCATGTTCAAATGTAACACTGCAAAATAAATAAATGTTTTGAAAGCAGAAAATTTACCCTCCGCACTTTTACATTTGGATTTATATATATATATATATATATATATATATATATATATATATATATACGATCATTTGTACATAGGAAATTCGTACATAAGAAATGTTTAAATCATGGTTTTTATTTTGTAGGTTACATTTGTGTATGCGGTATTGTGGTATATGTAGGAGTAAGAGGTGAAGTATATGTATAATTTCTATATACTCTCTCTCTCTCTCTATATATATATATATATATATATATATATATATATATATATATATATATATATATATGCGTGGTACTTATTATTATACAATGTCAGTGATAAACCTAACATGCACTGGTTTTCACGCTTTTGTAATCATCAGGCAACGGTTTCTCTGATGATCGCAAACGCGTGAAACCCAGAGTTACAAACACAGCGTGTAGTTATATGCACATATATGTGTATACACACATACATATATATATATATCTGCGTATACATATTTATGCATGTATACACATACATGTATAATATATATATATATATGTAAGTATGCACATATATGTATAATTATACACACATTATATATATATATATATATATATATATATGTGTGTGTGTGTGTATGTATGTATGTATGTATGTATGTGTAATATAAATCTCTTTAAACTCAGTTGGAGAGAAAACCTGGATAGCACAATTTTCAAATAAATTGGCATCCGAGGAAAAATGGCAAAAAAAAAGAAAGCACCAGAAACTTCGGAACAGGGCGAAAGAAATCGTCCAGTGCCTTAAATCTCTGAACCCAAAACCTTGTACAGTTGAGTTTAAAGGAAATAAGTAAGACATCCGGCTGAGTCATGCCAGTATATTCCGGTGGACGAAATAAAGCTTTCGGTTCGAAAGTTCAATCAGGTGAAGAAGCCTGTAGTTTACAGCAGCCGAAATGCTTTGTATATCGCAATGAAGATGAATATAACAATCCGAATACTGTAAATAGCGCTAATGATCGTAATACCTCATTTCAGAGATATAAACAGCCATAAATATTCTCCTCGTGTAGGAAACTACAAAGGCGAAAAGTCTGAAATCTTAATGTTTTTATTAGCTGCCTCGACTTATACATGTGGTTTTATCAGACATAAAATAGAGAAGATCGGCTTATATTCAGATCGGCTTGAACATGGGAATATACGGAATATACATAATGATATTGAAATCACTTGCTTTTCTTCTCAGGATTGATTTACATAAGCGATTTAAATAAAACATATATAACAAAATAAGTTTTCATTATCTTACTAGAAATTGTTTCCAAGAATACACTTATGGCACATCACCTTCCATTTGAACAGAAATGTCTGTCTTTAATCTCTAGGCAAATTAAATTTAACGGTAGAGTAAACCGGTTTAATTTAATGTATCGTCTGCTAAATGACATGAATGAAAACGTATTGACATAGCAAAGAATTAAGATTAAGGAATTGCACCAGAAGTGCAATGTGTCTCATTAATTAATTGAAGTGCATTATCACAATGAGGGACAAGAAATTAACGTATGCTCACGTTCCGAGAATATATATATATATATATATATATATATATATATATATATATATATATATTTATGATACAACGATATATAATTTGGAAAGAAGTTTTTTGTGACATGTTTAATTCGGTCCGATGAAATTCTAACAGATGAATCACGTCAGAAAAACTGTTTTCCAATTTACCATAATATATATATATATATATATATATATAATAAAAATGAAAGATATGCCGACTTTTAAATTTTTCGGTTCGTGCTTCGATTTAGTCAAAAGTCTTATAGATAATAAGTGTCATCAATTTTATTGCTACTATTGTTATCATTTTGTAGGCTTTTTATTCCTCAAATTTCATTAACGGGTGTATTTAATCTATGTGTGTGGTTTTGTGTGTGTGTGTGTGTGTGTGTGTGTGTGTGTGTGTGTTTGTATATATATATATATATATATATATATATATATATATATATGACGTCACAGATTATGACATATATATATCTTGCATATCATATATGTATATCTAAACATTATTAGGCCGGTAAATGTTCCTAATACTGTTTATTATAAAAAGAGCATTTACTTACATATTTCTATCTATAAAAAGAACGTATAAACAAAAAAATCTCTTAAAATATAGATAGATAGATAGATATTAGGTTGGTGCAAAAATAATGATGTAATAATGTCGTTTTTTGACGTTGAAAATTACGTCAAAAACGACATTATTACGTCATTATTTTTGCACCAACCTAATAGGTAGATAGATATTATTTAATATCTTATTTTAATAAAGAAAGAATACTCATTATATGTAGAGACAATATAAATGTAATAATCAACAGTGTATTGTGACTGTCAGTATTAGTACATATGCCTGACTGTACAGCTAATATAAATTATTCCTTAAGTTGGTACGCTATGTAGGCCACTGTGCAATTAAGTGAAGAGAGGGAAAGAGTAAATGATTATTATACTTATTATTGGTTATTAACCTTTATATTTATTATTCTATTTACTGACTTATTTATTATTTATAATTATATTTATTTTACATATTCCAGCATAAAGACACGCTTGAATAATAGATAGTAGTTCGGATTTAGTGGATCGGGTCGGCTATTTTGATTTCCACTCGAGTTACTAAGATTGAATTCCGTGTAAATTCTCTTGCTCATGGTATCTCTTCTACCGGGAGCTATGAGTAAACAGCAGAACAAACTGGATTCTACAGCCTTGGGTGGCGACCACTCTAGTAGACGGACAACTCTGAACTCAAAACCTCCAACTATGCGTTAAATAGTGTCATCAAGCAAGCCTTAAATATTTATTTATTATGCAATGTTACATTAGAACATGCACATACCCGCTATAAAAATGTACATCTTGTTTCGACGTTAAAAAAATGTAAACGTTTCATCAATTGGGGAATCATACATATATATATATATATATATATATATATATATATATATATATATATATAATAAACAGTACATGTCGACTGCTATTTTCCATATATAATCAGTGACAACGTAGAAGTCAGCACTATATTTTGATTGTTATTTTTTATATATAGCCACTGCCGACATAAAAATCAGTACTCCATGGTGACTGTTATTTTAACGCCTCAAGAGTGTTTCCGGCTATATATGTATATATAGCGGAAAAAACTATTGAGATGTTATATATATATATATATATATATATATATATATATATATATATATATATATTCGCAAATGCATTGCCAATATTATTTATCAGCCAAATTGATAGTCAAGCGTGGTGATTACCTCTATTACCCTGAATAGATCATCTGTCAAGTTTGGGTTAGCCGTAAAAAGGATTAAGAAATCCCTGGATTTGGATTTTGTATATTTTAATAATTGATTAATCTCTTTCATTTCTAATTTAATGATTTTGATATTTATAATTTTGGTTGCCCGGTTTTATTTATGCTTGTTAGTCATAACTTGGATGTAGATATCGTATTAGGAATGTGTTTTCGTCTCTGCATTTGTAAATGAGCGCTCCTTATCCTAAAAACTCACACGATAAATGAGATATTCTTTGGGTAACACTTAGCGAAACTTTATCTGCTAACCTTTTGCAACGAACGGTCAAATCAGTTTAAGCAACCCTGAGCTCTCTCAGAGCTTAAATATGGACCGCTTGGAGACATCCAATACTGTAAGTAATTTCCCCACAGTTCTATATATGTTTCGGCTTGAAATAACCTCTAAACGACTGTTCTTCTGGCAACAAACAAATCAATCTCTTCTCATAGACTGATGACCCAAATCTTCGTCAAGAGTCATAATGATTTTTCACTTTAATGAAAAACGTTAATTATGCCCGAATTGAATATACGCACACCACCTTACACCAAGTTATCTGGTCATAATAATTTATCAATGACACTTTTCCTGTCCCGTAATTACTGCATTCAACATAAGAAAATGACGATAAGATTAACAGGTAATATACTTGGAACTATGGCCATTTACAAAGCAGTAACTGTGTTACTTACCATATGACACTTGTTATACACCTGAGACAAGGCTCGGTTCTGCAACCTCACACCAGATATTTGGTTTAAGGCTCTAGAATTTCAACATTAGCTACTCCAAGAAACCCATGTGTGGCTTGAAGTTTTCGTTAAACTCTATTGGGTTCGCTGGCAGAGTAAGTTCAGTTCCTGGTTCTGATAAGGTTGAAATCTTAAGTCTTCGGCTACAGCGAAAGAAAATAGCAAACGACACAAAGGGTAATAACTCCGGTAATTAGCGATATGAAATATTTGCGAGGCAAAGTAACCAGGATGAAAACATCGGGTATTGAATAAAATGATTGGTTCGAAATTCAGAGGTTACCATATCGCAAAATCCGACATCTTATGCAAGCCGGAGAGTTTAACGGTAAAATAAAAATGAAGATGCTTGTCGAATAGCGAAGCATGTAATATAATCTGTATATAATACGCCAAACACACACACATATATATATATATATATATATATATAATACTGTTTAATAATTAGTATGGGTAATTACAAGGAGGATATAAATCCAAAGAGAGCTCAATGTAAGAACAGAGCAAATAGTAATAAAGATCTAAGCGGATACTTTAGTAATCCATAGTAATATTATATTTCGAAAGACCAAATAATCGATCTCATTTCATCAAACCAAACAATTTGACAAAAAATGAATTTTAAATTTAGGCACAATCGAAAAGAAAACGCAAAAAATAACGTTTTTTTTTTCATGAATAAGATGCGAACATATAGATTTTATAGTTGTAATATGGGGAAATTTAAAAATCTTCCCATATTATTCTTGAAAAAACTTTGTGTGATTTTTTTTATTTTATTTTATTTATTTTTTTATTTTTATTTTTTATTTTATTTATTTATTTATTTATTTTTGCTTGTTCCTGGATAAATTCATTCAAATTCAAATTCCACGTTTTTTTGTGTGTAATAATTAAGGCGCTGAATTGGTCCCGGTGATATCGGCATGGAAGTGGGTTCGTATATATAATACGCTACATATATCTTTAAGAATGCTTTCTTCATTTTTAGAAATGCATTCGGAGCAGATCTTGTGGAATTTGGTAATAGCTTGAGAAAGAATAAATAAATTGATTAAAAAAATCTATAGCTGATGGTACGTTGCTCTTATTAGGAGGGGGAATAGTCAGATTCTGAAATTACAAATTGAATCTATGGGTTGTCAAGGATTATTCTGATCTTCCAAAGTTTACACAGAAAATATTGAGTCTTTAGAAATTCATTTTAAACTTTAGAAATCATAATTTAAAAAGAGGCAGGTAATAATTATTGTAACAATTTATTAGTGCTGTGGATTCCTGGATGAAATCCGGTACTAATAACTATCAAACTCCAGGAATGAATATAGGAAAATAATGTATCAACGTAATAATACAAATTGGTAATGGAGGTTAACGAGTCCAGGAATATGGGTTAATAGCAAAATATCTATACAGTCTTTGGTATTGAAGTATCGCTGTATGACTTCTTACTGAGTCTACGTGCTCGCTCACTGTGACTCTTGTTGGCTACGTTCGTCCTGTCTTTCTATCTGTCGGTCCGTTACCTTCACCTTCGGTTGCTCTCGTGTCACGGGTCTTCACGTAGCAGTAGTATATGTATATACTGGGTGAGTCCATTTGTGTAAAAAAAGGGAAGGACCCTTCAACACCTCCTCCTTAGATCCTTTTTGGAGGGAGTTAATATTTTTTCCTTTTATGATCTATAATCAGAGGCTCTGTAAATTTTCTAGTCCTTCTAATTTATGTCTCTTCTTGTGGTCTTTGAATTTCAAAAGCTTCAAAGATCGCCTCCATCGAATCATCATTTTCAGCGGGTGACGAGCTTGGCTCTTCAACCCGTCTTTTTTCTATTTAGTCAATATGTCTTCTGTGGGTAAATTTTTCTCCTTGTATTGTGTACAACACGTTTCCTAGTCTGTTATTTTTTTTCAAAGCTCTCTTTAATTCTTTGTCGACTTTCTCTATGGTAGTAAACGGCACGTTCGGCTTCTTTTTAAATATTGGTTGGACGTTTTCTTTTAATTCAATTCTGGCTGCAAACTTGCTGCTTCGTCCCAACCCGCTCGAAAATACCTGGGAAAATTGATTATGTAATTCTTCCTTTAACTTTCTCGCTTCTGATGGTTCGCACTATCTGATAGTGTAAATCCCATACGTCGAACATTTGCATCCAGTCTGTTCCCACCAAATTTTCTGTATCCTTCATTACGAATATTTTGAGTTTTTTTATTTTCCCATGAAATTTTACATTTAGAATTACTTCTTCGAATTTTATACGCTTTGCTGTAACAGACTTAGCAATTTTCTGTGTATGTAACATGGTTGGTCTATTAAGCTTTCTCCATGTCTGTAGGTTAATTATCGTCAGATGTGACCCTGAGTCTAGTTGCAATTTTATCTAAGATTTTAAGTTCCACATATTTCCTTATGTTAGTATCGTCTTCGTCATGCATTCTAGGAACTCTTATCCTACTAGTAGATTTTCTGTTCCTACATTGGTATGCCTTGTGACCCATTTTTCTACACGCAAGACAGTTTTTATATCTAAAACGACAATCCTTATTCCAGTGTAGTCCTCCTCATCGATAACATGCAGATGGGGAGGGGGGCTTATATTGGCTTTGATTTTCGTCATTATTTGCCCTCTACGGTGTACTTTTTTTCATTATTATAGAATTTTTGTTTTCTTTCCGGGGAGGGTGAAAAACGTAAACTTTTGTTTAACTTACGTATATGTGATACTCCTGACTCCTCAATATCATTCGATATACTCAGGCATTTTTGGCAGAGTTCCGATAGTTTTTGTAGTGTTAATCCAGTTTCATTTTGCAGTTTTGAAAGCATTCTTTTCCGCATTTCACTATCCTTTGCTGAGACCAACCCTTGTACAAAAATAAGACACTTTAAATTGTCCGGGGTTAATTCTGCCAACTTGAAGTCGTCGCAATGTTTATTTACGATTAAGTCGAACGTGGAATTGTCTTCATTTTCATCCTTTACGTGGTTAAGACATTTCCACCTTTTGTGAAAAAGTGACGTTTTCGGACTGAAAAGCTCCGTCAGGCATGTAACTGCTTCATCAAACGTTAAGTCATTTGTCTTTGGCAAAATGTAATCCACGAATTTTGTGTATTCATCCGGTCCTAATTTCCCGAGTAATAGTCGTAACTTCTTTGCTTCGTCCAGTTTTGACAATCGATGTTGTAGGTGTCTTCACGACGTCTGAAAAAGTCCAAAATTTTTATCCTCTTCTAGGGAGTATTTGAATGTTTCTATCGTGTTCCATACTACGTCTTGTGAAAAAGTCGCCTCTCTTTCAATATTTTGTTGTTGTGTATTACTCGCTACTTTTACAATTAGTTCCTGGAGTTGCATTTGTCTTTCTTCATGATTTTCTTTCTACGTTTGTAGTAATATTTTTTCATTCTTTCTTGGAATTGGAATTGCTGTTCATTTTGTCTTTCTTGAAGTTGTATTTTCTGTTCATTTTCGTATTTTACAAGTTCTACTAAAATAGTTTTAAAATCCTCCATGATAAGAGTCTTAAGAAAAACTCGATTTTCCGTATTTTAATCCTCGTAACTCTTTGTTACCCAGTTGTTGTGGATACTGGCAAAAACGGCAATTTTCTGTTTTAAGTCTCCGAGAAATGCACATTCTTGTCGCCCAAGCTATTGTGGGGAGAAGAGAGATTTTTTTTTTCCGTGTAGGTTCCAATTCCTTGTCACCAAGTTGTGGTCGGAAGGGAAAATTTTTCTTTGTTCTCTTCCTGTATGAGTTCGAATTTCCTCGTCGCCAAGTTGACGAGAGAGAATTTTGTCTTTTTTGTTTTTCCCGTGTGAGTTTGATATTCTCGTCACCAAGTTGTTGTGGTCGACAAGAGAGAATTATTTTTTTCGTGTGAGTTCGAAGTGCTCGTTGCCATATTTTTGTGATTGACGAGATTTTTTTTTTCTTCCGTGTGAGTTCGATATCCTCGTCGCCAAATTGAATATAGGAAAATACTGTATTAATGTAATAATACAAACTGTTAATGCAGGTTAGTAGTTCCAGGAATACGGGTTTGTAGCAAAATATCTATACAGTATTTCGTATTGAAGTACCGCTGTATGACTTCTAACGGACTGTGACTCTTGCTCACTACGTTCGTTCTGTCTGTTACCTTCACCCTCGGCTGCTCTCGTCTCTTCACGTAGCAGTAGTATATGTATATATTGGGTGAATCCATTTGTGTAAAAAAGGGGATGACCCCTCTACAATTAATCCTCGAAAGAGTTTATTTTATTCACACAACATCCTTCATTTATATTATTTACGATAGCAATTAAAAGTTTATACAATTAAATAATTAGATAGTTTTAATGCATTTTTATATTACGATTCGGAACATATCTTTTAAAATGTGGTAATAGCAGAAGAAAAAATAAATAATAAATGATAGACAGAGAAATAGTAGACAGAGAAATAAACAGACTCTGTAATTACAAATTGAATCTACGGACTGTCAAGGATTATTCCGACCATCCAAAGTTTACACAAAACATATTGTACTTTGGGAGCTTCTGCAGTAAACATAATATTGGTTGTAAATATGTAACATATATGAGGATACTATACGGATATCTTTCCATCGGTGTTTATAAATTGTACACTGTTCATTTATTAACGTTAATAAAGAACTACTTAAAATTACACAAATGTGCTTAGATTAAACGAAAATTACTAACAATATAATAAATATCTCTTATTATTACATTTCTTCTTGTCGTCAATTTTGACGACAGGGGTACACTAGTATATTAAAACTAGTAAATTAAATAATAATGCAAAATGGGCTCTCGAGATTTGGATGTAAGGCATTCTAATGTAAAATGAAAAAAAAATTCAAGTTAACCAGTTGTACTGATATCGATTGCATTGTGGTGACATTTCGAGAAGCGTCCTTTAGCTTCTTACGAGGCTTACGACCATATCACACTGAAAACCTGGTTCTCGCCAGATTACAGGTCAAGCTTAAGAATATTCAGATGGGAGGCTGATTGTGAATACCAAGTGTTGTAAACTACGCAACAGGTTTAGCTTTGTTTGTTTTGTTTCACGGCATATCAACCTATATATCAATACATGGGTATCTTTCGTTAGTCGTTTATAAAGTGTACACTGTTCAATTATTAACGTTAATAATAAACTATTTTAAATTACAAAATTGTAGTTGGAGTACACAAAAATTACTTACAATATAACACATATTATTCATAATACTTTCCTTTTTGCAGTCAATTTTAACTGTTAGGTACACTGGTAATAATAATAATAATAATAATAATAATAATAATAATAATAAACCGCTTCATGGCCAATACTCTGCCCGTACTAAACAAGCTGACGTAGACAAAAGCCGTTCCCATAAGTAGCTACATAATGAAGGGTTGAAAGCTGAAACTAAATCCTTGTTAACTAGGAATTATCAAACACATATACTAAAATATTGTGTTAGCCCAAAATGCAGATTCTGTGATAAATATCCAGAAACAATTGATCATCTTGTATCAGGTTTTCGATATTGGCACCCACTGAATATAAAACCCGACATGACAGAGTGGGCCAATATCTGCACTGGAAAATCTGCAACTTTTACGGGAAGGAAACTGAAAGAAACTGGTACCAACACCACCCAGACCCGGTTACGGAGATAGGACCTGTTACAATTCTATGGGACTACACAATTCACACTGACAGAACAATCAAGGCCAACTGCCCAGACATTGTTATTAGAGACCACAAACAAAAAAGTGCCTCCTTATTGATATGGCAGTCCCTGCAGAATGCAATGTATCTTTGAAGATCTTCAAAAAGCTATCGAAACACAAGAACCTTGAAATAGAAATCTCGAAAATGCGGCATATGGGAACATCAACAATCCCTGTTGTAGTTGGTGTCCTAGGATTGGTTGGAAAATATTCCAATAGACTAAGTAAGGGAATACCTGGAAGCCCATGTCTCAAAGAGATACAAAAGATTATTCTCACAAGTACGCCCACACTTTACGAAGGTCTTTATCTATGTATTTTTTTTTTCAGTGGAGAGTGTCATGATGTCATTTCTAATCTTAGCCCACTGGGTGAGACACGGAAAGAAATGTGTACACGCCAGAAATCAAAGGAAATAATAATAATAATAATAATAATAATAATAATAACTTAAGAAAAGAGTACTACAGGCGTGTACGTCTGATACTAAATACTGAACTAAACTCAAAAAATAGAATATCTGCTATAAACACATTGGCTGTCCCAGTTGTGCATTACAGCTTTAATGTCCTTAACTGGACCATAGCTGAAATTAAGCGAATGGACGCCAAAACGAGAAAGCTTCTCACTTGCTATCGCATGCATCACCCCAAAGCTGATGTTGATCGTCTGTATGTGCCCAGATCCGAAGGTGGCAGAGGATTAGTTCAACTAGAACTGTCCTACAAAACTAAAACAATTGGCCTCCAAAGATACTTGGAAACTACAGAAGACTGGATGATGGTATGCGTCAAGGAACATGAAAGTAGTAAGCGTCTTTACTCCGTAATGAAAGAAGCCAACAAATTCAAAATGGAGCTTCAAATGGGCGTAGAGATGCAACTACAGCACAATACACCGGCTGAAACTGCAAAATACTTGAAAAAGACAGCAAAGACGAATGCAACCGACCAGATACAGAAGCGATGGCAAGATAAACCGCTCCATGGCCAATACTCTGCCCGTATCAAACAAGCTGATGTAGACAAAACCCGTACCCATCAGTGGCTACGCAGTGCAGGATTGAAAGCGGAAACTAAAGGTTTTATCCTTGCTGCGCAGGACCAATGCTTGCTAACTAGGAATTATCAAGCACATATACTAAAATATTGTGTCAGCCCAAAATGCAGATTCTGTGATAAATATCCAGAAACTATTGATCATCTTGTATCAGGTTGCACGATGTTGGCACCCACTGAATATAAAACCCGACATGACAGAGTGGGCCAATATCTGCACTGGAAAATCTGCAACTTTTACGGGAAGGAAACTGAAAGAAACTGGTACCAACACCACCCAGACCTGGTTACGGAGATAGGACCTGTTACAATTCTATGGGACTACACAATTCACACTGACAGAACAATCAAGGCCAACCGCCCAGATATTGTTATTAAAGACCACAAACAAAAACGGTGCCTCCTTATTGATATGGCAGTCCCTGCTGAGTGCAATGTATCTTTGAAGATATTCAAAAAGCTGTCAAAATACAAGGACCTTGAAATAGAAGTCTCGAAAATGTGGCATATGGGAACATCAACAATCCCTGTTGTAGTTGGAGCCCTAGGACTGTTTGGAAAAGATTGCAGTAGACTAATTGCAGGGATTCCTGGAAGCCCATGCCTCAAGGAGATACAAAAAATTGTTCTGACAAGTACAGCCCACACTTTACGAAGGGCTTTATCTATGTAATTTTTATTTTATTTTTGTTTTTATTTTTTTTGTTTTTTTAGTCAGTGAAAAGTGTCATGATGCCATTTCTAACCTTAGGTCCCTGGGTGGGACCCGGAAAGAAATGTGTAAACGCCAGAAAGCAAGGAAAATAAAAATAATAATAATAATTGTTCATATCAAAATGCAACGCTAACTTAACGAGAAAAATAGACGACACATAAATTAGCGAAAATTTCGGCATGTTCCGTAAAACTTGACGAAAACGAGACTAAATCTTCCACTATGACGGTGTAATTTGTTTTTCATCTTCTTCGTCTGTGTGCTGTGTCCCGTCAAGACCATGCCGTTCATGGCTCTCCACAAAACCCTGTCCTTTATAGCTCTCAATAATTTTTACCATTTTGTTATCACCCTTAAACCCTGATCTGTCATCTATCCACACAAGCTCGTTAGGCAGGCCTTATGCGCTGTTCTCTCTTGCCTTCAATATTCCATGTGAATGTCAAATTTTCCAAGTCCTCTTTCCTCATTATTTACCCTAGATATCTCAGTTATCTCTTTCCCACGTAAAATATAATTGTTCTGTTTTATCCTTCTATGAATATTTTTATTACCTCAAGTTCCTTCTTCGATTGTGTGAAGATTGTCCAGGATTCATTGACATATAGGAGGACTGTTATTACGTTATGGCTCAGTACCTTTGTGTTTGTTGCTTACGAAATTTTCCTGTTTCTTAATACTTTGCTTAGTTTTTTGAAGGCATCTTTCGCTATCGCTGTGCGCCTTCAGAATTCAGTCTGGCACTTTCTGTCATCTGTTAAAACACTTCTCAGATATTTAAATTGTTTTATTTGCTTGATTTTGGTAAAAGGATTATTCTTCTATGTGCTATATATCCCTAAGACGTTGGCGATCATTATTCTTAATTATTTTTTTGTATTTTATACATCGCAATTGTAATGGCAATATTATCTGTTTCATTATAAGGAAACATTCGGCATCATTGCCCGAACAACTTCTGCTACCTTCGGTTGAAATTTGTCTAATCTTATTAAAATTATTTTTATGATAAATAGATTCACCAGTCTATTACATGTTATAGCTCCTCCTAAATTTAAGGAAGGTAGCCCTTCCTAAAAATTTTTACGAAGTATTAAGGAAGTCATCATTTGATCCTATCATTATTTTCTCTTCTAGTTACATGGAATATTCATTTTAGTTGTTTCTCCTCTTGCTTACGAAATTTTCCTGTTTCTTAATACTTTGCTTAGTTTTTTGAAGGCATCTTTCGCTATCGCTGTGCGCCTTCAGAATTCAGTCTAGCACTTTCTGTCATCTGTTAAAACACTTCTCAGATATTTAAATTGTTTTATTTGCTTGATTTTGGTAAAAGGATTATTCTTCTATGTGCTATATATCCCTAAGACGTTGGCGATCATTATTCTTAATTATTTTTTTGTATTTTATACATCGCAATTGTAATGGCAATATTATCTGTTTCATTATAAGGAAACATTCGGCATCATTGCCCGAACAACTTCTGCTACCTTCGGTTGAAATTTGTCTAATCTTATTAAAATTATTTTTATGATAAATAGATTCACCAGTCTATTGCATGTTATAGCTCCTTCTAAATTTAAGGAAGGTAGCCCTTCCTAAAAATTTTTACGAAGTATTAAGGAAGTCATCATTTGATCCTATCATTATTTTCTCTTCTAGTTACATGGAATATTCATTTTAGTTGTTTCTGCTCTTGAATGTCCACAAGTGATGACATTTCTGTGGTTTAGCATAGTTCGCCGTGATTCTATAGGACTAGTCCACAAGGATCGATAAAGGATGCCCACCTCTGAAATCCTACATTTGAGATATCTAAGAGATTAATATTTATTTTAAACGCTGCAGATCTCAACTTCTTTCATCTAACCTGTCTTCATAATCTTTTACACAACGTCCCAAGTCAAGACATTGACAATCATGGCTCTCCACAACTTCCTATCTTTTGCAATTCCAAGTAATATAGATGGTGGCAATAAAGTCACTATATAATTACTTGTAATAAAAAAAATAAATCAGTATCAGAAAAAAGTAAAGCAATAAACACGGCACAGAAACAAGTTTACGAATGTAGCCCATAAATCTCATAGTAAGAAATTATCTTGTTGCAACATTTCCCAGAAAATGGTTAGGATGACGTGGCAGCGTTGGGTAACCTCCTCGCCCACCAGATTTGATCCCAATGGATTACGGAATATGGAGAATTATCAAAGATCGAATTTTTTTGGCAAAGAAACAGAGAAATATCAATGACCTCAAACTATTTATTCCGGAAGCATATACAATCTTAAGTCGTCAGAATCATTTGTGTCGTGACATTTTTCGAATAGTTCTTTCACGTTGTAAGGAATGCATTGAAGAGTTCGAACAGTAAAATTAATTAATTTACTATTGGTTACCATTAGCATTTTATTGTCATTAACCAGAATTAAACACAATTATTTTTATAAAATTTTGGATTGTTGATTACTTGCTTTGTAAATAACCTAATTAATTGTTATTGTAGGTAACTCTATAGTGACTTTTGCCACTCTGTATTTCAAGTTATTATTTCGCTCAATATCTCTTTGCCATCGAGTTGCACATGCTTGTTCGTTAGGTTACTCGATGTTTCATTGCCTCTCCTGTATATTCTGTGAGTGTCAAATTCTCCTAGCCCTCTTTAATCTATATTTATCCTTGATAGAACTATATTTGATTTTCGATGAAGCAGTTTGGTATAAACCTCTTACAGATATTAATTAACTTATTTCTATCGCTGTGTTATGGTCATGTACGCATTTGAATTCAGAGTTATCCAACTTCGGGATCTCTGCGCTCTTATTTAACCCATAGATGGAGGAAGAAATAGATTCTTACTTTTGCCAAGGGTGAATATAGCAAACGTGAATATAACGAAGTCGACTGGAATTTGAACTCGGGAACTGGAATTCTTATTTCGATTTTCTATCACTTATGCCACCTACATATCCACAATATTCAATAAAATATAGAAGGATTTATATTCTATAGCTGATCAAAAATCGATCCTATTTGTTTCCAATGAATTTCTTCTTGTTTAGCTCTGAGTTGGTTATTATATATCTGTACGACAGTTTCTGAAATATCATATAAGGAAAAAAAAAATCCAAATCAGTTACTTCATGACCTGCTGTGTCAAGCCCTATTTATGTTTCAAAAATAACGTTTGCAAAAATTTAAGATACAATTTACTTCTTGCAACCTACGTTCTTTTCTTATCAGGCGAATGATGACTCAAGGGAATCGAAACCTTGTGAGAACAACATATGAATCTTAGCCAATGTAATCACACACAACTACCAAATTTATGAAAAGATTTCCTTGCAGTAGAAAAAGTTTTACAGAAAATATATATTGATTTAATAATACTTGTTAAAATAACAACTGCTACCAAAATGTCACGAATATGTTTCTTTGAAAACGTTGAACTGATTAACAAGCAAAAATGGGTTAATGTTATAAAACGAGAACCTTAAATTTAATGAATGCAAATGTTGAGCAAACTTTTTTTTATGCAATTTTATATTGCTTTGTAAATTTACTTCTTGCGTATTCGATGATTCTGATAAGTAAATAAGTTAATATATTAAGTAAAATAAGTAAATATGTGAATATTTTAAGTAAAATAAGTAAATATGTTAATCTATTAACTAAAATAAGTAAATACGTTAACATATTAAGTAAAATAATTAAAAGTGTTAATATATTAAGTAAAATAAGTAAATATGTTAATATATTAAGTAAAAAGTAAATATGCTAATATATTAAGTAAAAAGTAAATATGCTAATATATTAAGTAAAATAAGTAAAAGTGTTAATATATTAAATAAAATAAATAAATATGTTAATATATTAAGTAAATATGTTAATATATTAAGTAAAATAAGTAAATATGTTAATATATTAATTAAAAAGTAAATATGTTAATATATTTTGTAAAAAGTAAATATGCTTATATATTAAGTAAATTAAGTAAATTGTTAATATATTAAGTAAAATAAATAAATATGTTAATATATTAAATAAATATGTTAATATATTAAGTAAAAAGTAAATATGTTAATATATTAAGTAAAATAAGTAAATATGTTAATATATTAAATAAAAAGTAAATATGATTATATATTAAGTAAAAAGTAAATATGCTAATATATTAAGTAAAATAAGTAAAAGTGTTAATATATTAAATAAAATAAATAAATATGTTAATATATTAAGTAAATATGTTAATATGTTAAGTAAAAAGTAAATATATTAATATATTAAGTCAAAATTAAATATGCTAATATATTAAGTAAAAAGTAAATATGCTAATATATTAAGTAAAAAGTAAATATGTCAATATATTAAGCAAAATAAGTAAATATGTTAATATATTAAGTAAATACAAATATTTAATTGATTAAATATATTACTATATTATGCAATATAGTAAATATGTTAATATATTAAGTAGTCAAGGATTTTATTGAGTAAATACTTTAATATATCAAGTAAATTTGTGGATTTTATTGAGTAAATATATCAATGTATTAAGCAAATTAAGTAAATATGTTAATATATTAATTCTATTCTTGGATTCTATTGAGTAAATATATCAATATTTTAGGGAAATTAAGTAAATATGTTAATATATTACTTAAATTCTTGGATTCTATTGAATAAATATGGCAATATATTAAGGAAGGTAAGTAAATATATTAATATATTAAGTAAATTCAAGGATTTGTTGAGTAAATATGTTAATATATTGAGTTAATTTGAGCATTTTATTGTGTAACTAGGTTAATATATTAAGTAAAATCGTTTATTTTATTGAGTAAATATGTTTATGCATTAATTTTCTTTGATGACTTATTGTGTAAAAATGTTAATATATTAAGTAAAGTCGATGATTGTATTAAGTAAATATGTTAATATATAAAGTAAATTCTTAGATTCTATTGAGTAAATATATCAATATGTTAAGTAAATTAAGCAAATATGTTAATATATTAAGTAAATTCGAGGGTTCTTGAGTATGTTAATATATTAAGTAAATTTGAGGATTTTATTGTGTAACTATCCCTTTTAAAAGGGTTCGAACGTAGATCCCCCTCTATAGTTGAAACCACAATTGAACCTGACCTTCTTTTAAAACAAAATCTGCACCAACTTCTGCATCCCTTAAATATAACTTTTTGTGTAAGAAGAAATAATGTCGGATTATAAATGAAATCCATTGATCCTAAGGAATTTCCTTTGTTATTGTTTCGCATAATGAGATAAAGTTAGCAGATAAGAGAGTAGAACAAGATATATAAATTTCTTAAATAGGATCAATGAATTTTGGTAACTTTGAAAAATATCCGTGGCTGAGCGATCAAAAGCTCGTCGGATTTAACGGAAGATAGAGAAAAAGGCTGATTCAAATCTTGCCGAAAGACACCTTCTCTTCATTAATACTCTACATTGCACAGGTCATTAGTCGTAAATTTTCACAGATTAAAAAATAAAAAACAGGGTTGCTAGTCAATTTACTGTGATTATAAATAGCATTCATTTAAACATTAGAAATTCGTTAACTTAGACCAGTGATTCTCAGTCCCCTGTGCCGCAGGACACTAGTGTGCCGCGAGAACCTCTTAAGAGTGCGGCGAAATATCGTTCCGGCATGTATGTGTGCGTGGAAGTCGTAACGGTACAGAGTTGGCATTTGAATAAATGTATGTGTTAAACTTTATTTAACATTAAATCGCGAGAATATTCCAGACAAAGGTTTCACCCTAAATAAGCCGCACAAATAGTTGAATAGAAACATTGAAATAAAGTTTGATTTGGTTTGTTTTCTTTTAAGGCATATCAGAATGAATGGGTTATTTAATACCAACAAGATTTATATTACTGGTAATAGTTTTTTGGTTTTGTTTCAAAAATGTATTGCTGGTAATACTTTTAAAAAAAATTGTATTGCTAGTAATCGATGGTATTATTTTTTTCAAATATGTATTGGTGGTAATTTTTTTAAATATATAGTATTATAATTTTTTTTTTTTTCAGAAATGTCTTGTTGGGAATATTTTTTTCAAAAATGTATTTTTGTTAATACTTTTTATTAAAAAATGTATTGATGGTAATATTTTTTTTCAAAAATGTATTGCTGGTAATATTTTTTTAGAAATGTATTGCTGGTAATATTTTTAAATGTTTTGTTGTTAATTTTTTTTTAAAAAGGTATTTCTGGTAATATTTTTTTCACAAATGTATTCCTGGTAATACTTTTTTAAAAAACGTGTTGCTGGTAATATTTTTTTTCCAAAAAAAAACCTAGTTTTATACCTTTGACCCCATTTTGAAGGTTAACTATTTACCCATAGCTGGGATCCTAACAGGTGCTACCTCCGCGGGTATGGGTGGACTTGAGAAGACCATCAATTAATTGGCAGTTCCACATTCCTCAAAATCTTCCGGTCAGAGGCCTTGCTGCCGGAAATAGTTTATCGTCATACCCAGGGCGCGGATCTTCCTTATGTTTATACCCAGGACGTTGAAATCAAGTAAGTTCATAATTTTGTGCATTTTATGAAGATCTATGGTTTATGTATTAACATTTAAATGTATACCCTTAAAAACTTTGCTAAGTCTACCGTGATATTTTTATTTCCTCCTAGGTGTGCCATTGCTTAAAAACGCTGAGAAACGCTAAGTTAGAGTGTATTAATTTTATAATTGGCTATTGCTTATCTAGCTATTTTCTTATAAGCTCGTTTTTCTACATCGATATATCTTGTTTCAGAAACGCGTTGACTGTGTGACATTGAATTAGTTTGAATAATGAAGAAACGAAGTAGGGGTGTGACAATGCATGAAGCAACAAAAATGTCTCCGGAGATGAGAACATGGCATTAGAGCATAAAGTAAGCCTGCCTAAGGTTTGAAATTATTATAAATTAAGAACAATTGTAGAAGTTTGACAATTCATTTTGTTCCAAGCGAATTCTTATTTGATTTTGTCGTCATCTTAGGAAATGCAGAAATATTAAACTCACAAATTATCTGTCAATTGTAATAAACTCAAACACGGCAGAATTTTACAGTTTGCTTTTCACACCATACTCGCAAAAGGAAAAACTTAATTCTGAAAGATGACATTATTTAATTATTAAAGGTTTTACGTCTATTATTACCTATTTCTTTAATGCTATTTTTAACCTTTATTTTTTTTAATTTTTATTAAACTTCACAGAATGCAATGCTCGAGAACCACTACAAAGAAATCCAGTCGAAATAATAAAGGTGAATGAGGTGCGTGTTATTAATGTTATAAAAATGTTTTAAGAAATGGAGATTAGGGGGATATGAAGAATAGATAAGAATTCAGTACTGACTTGAAAATGTTAAGATAGAACTGTATATAAAAGTACCTACACGGGAGTCTGTTCTATAAAATGACATTTATTGGAATTGCAACTGTCCTTTTAGAACTTCTCTCTTGTATTTGCAATACAGAGGAAATGAATGCGATTCGATATGGAGGTAGCAATTATTAGAGATAGAATTGTAAAGATGCGTCTGCGGTAAAAAAAAAAAATTAAAATTAGAAGCGAAAATAAATCTTCCCCGATGTGACTGAACGCTATCAATAATGGAATAAGAAATGGTAGCGCGATTCCTTTTTTGGCTTTCTGATTCTTGTATCTTGGCAGAAAGGGTCAGAAAATCCTGTAAAGTGATACATTGAGCCGAGAATTTTCCAAGCTTCGTCAGTAAGGGATTGTGCATGTGACTTCCACAAGAGACTTGGAACGAACAATACCCGATAGACATTGGAAGTGTTGTTTCCCATGAGGTAACTGTCTGCAGCCCATCAGAACCGAACGTCATTTCATAAGCGGTATCAACGAATGGCGGTTTTTTTTTCTCATTTGAAACGGGGAAGACGTGGTAGCGAGCGGAAGGGATTCAGAGGAACGTATCGCAACTCGTATTCTGCCTCATGCGGCTTAGGCTCAAAGAAGTGTCTTACGATAATGTATTGATGCGACCATCTTTCAACTTTTTGGTCTCATATCCAAAACTTAGACAACGGCAATCCATCAGTGCCAGAATTCCATGATGATGAGATATTCTGATAAATCGTTTGCCATCTAGGCACACCTGCATTCTTTATAATGCCTCATTGAGAGTGGAACATTTCATTTTGATGGGAGAATTCAAGACTTTTCTTACAGCATTGTTTACCCTGCAAGATGCATGGAAGCCGCTCGGTGTAGAGGGTTAAATATTAAGAGATACAATTTATGCGGATGTGTGGAGGAAGTTAACGGTTAACCCTAGACATGAACAGCTTAAAATTGTAGTAATCGGGGAAACATCCACTTCGGAGTCGGTTCCATAGGACAGTAGTTCGCCCGAAGAAGATACTTGGGTGGAACTTACTTCTTACCAACCGAATACTGAGGAAACCAAAAAAAGTTAGAACTAGCGCAACTAGCCCTTGGGAAAGGAATGAATCCATATTTATCTCCTAGCTATGGGTTAAGTAGTAAGACCTGTAGCGCTAAATTATTATTATCTAAACAAAGTTTTTAATCTAAAACTATATTATAACTTAAAATAACCGACAAATGTTTGGAAACGAATCAATCAATAGATCGATGTGAACCTCTGACATTTTGCTTACTCTATATACTGATAGTCGAATTACACTTTCGTCATTGTATGTCCCAGATATTTTAAGTAGTTCTGATTTAACATTTTTTTAAGCATTTCGCCCCAAGCAAGGTTGAAGTGTCACTAGCACGCAAGGGGTTACAGAGGGTGTGACCAAGTGTAAAGGGACGTGATTGAGGAAAGAAGGACGTGGAATTAGATCAAATCAACAGAAGATGTCGATTGACATTACATTTGAATATTTGAAAATTATAACTATCAGGAAGCAAATAACAGGAAGGATGTTCCACAGACGAAAAGTGCGAGACATGAAACTTTTGGAGAGGAGAGACGGCTACATTTAACCGTTTCGACAGTAAAAGTGTGGGACTGAGATGCCAACCTAGCAACACGCTTAAATTCGTGCATTTTGGGAAGCAGTGAAAATAATTTGTCGGAGTAGTTACTGTGAAAGTACTTGTAGAAAAGACAGAGGGAAGCGAGTGCATGTCTGTGACTGTAGACGAGATGCCAGACTAGGACCAACAACATATCATATACACGTATTCTTTTCGTTCTTATTTTCATTAAAACATCCTCTTTGCTTGAACGCTTTGTCCATAGTATTCTTAGCTTCCTGAAGTAGAACCACTTTTCTGTTGACTCATGCCTCCACTTCATCTGTATGTAAAATGTCCGTATTAACATTACATAGTAGTTCAGCATTCTTGTTTTGGTTGTAATTAAATTTTCTTGTTTCTTAATATTTTGCTTAGCTTTTTAAAATCATATTTCTCAATTTCATGCATTTTAAAGTCGCCTGGCAAAACACTTCTCAGATTAATTTCGGTACTTGCTTGATTTCGATGTTGCAAATCCGTAGCTTCCCTTGAGTTACTGATCTTGGCAACGACACTGACCTCTTGAAATCTTGTGTTAGTCCTTTCTTCCTGCTTTTCTTTACTATCTTTTCTCGGGGTTACTGCAGTTTTCGGTCTGAGGCCCCCATCAAATATGTAACGCCATCAACACGCGTGATATTCAAAACTTGAAAACCTTGTAAGTTGTGCCAAGCTTTTCATGCGGACTGTCCATGCTCTGGGAGAAAACAATTTGACCAACATTTCTAAAAAGCTTGATGTTTTTAATATTTGGTGGAGCAGGGACGAATGTTTTCAAATTTACAATGATTTTGGATTATTCGATGTATATATGTACTATGCGTGTAATGAATGTATCTGGTTTAGTTAAGTTTGCGTGTGTGTTCTTTTTGTTTTGCGGCAAACTTATGAACTATTTAATGTCTTAAACTAAATTATTTGTACGCAATTTTATGGTTTTCTATATGTTCTAAGTTTCAGGGTAAACATGTTTTAGCGATATATTGTTGTAGACGATCTACTGTAAGTCTTGTATATTTTAGTCGAATTTCTTTCAAGTAGGACATTTTGTTTAGGGTTTCAGTATTTTCAAATAGTTTTCTCGTGTTGTTTTCCTTGTGGTATTTGTATCTTACAGGGTCTAAGTCAGTTAAAATGCGTTTCACCGTGAATGCAGCTTGTACATGTTGGTTGATATTCGTTCTGCTGTATTCTTGAATGGATGAGGTACGCTTAGCCGAACTAGCGTTAATTTGTCTTTTCTTCCTTTTCTAGACATTTGTCTCTAGCTATGACTGGTTAGCTTGTGAGAAGCTTATTATCTTTGTTGTCAGCCCAGCGATTCTGCCATTTCTGCTGAATGAAAATGTTTATTTTACGTTTCACGTCAGTATAAGGGGTCTTGAAATTATTATCAGTGGTTTCATTTTGGGAAGATATTATTAATGAACAGAGAAATGCGATCATTAAAAAATTGTGCCGAAGAATAAGAAGACGAAGAGGAAGAAGAAAATGAAGAGTAGAAGGAGGAGGAGGAAGAAAAAGACAAGGTGAAATAGAGAAATAAAGATAGAAATGAGGAAGAGATGATGACGATTGAAGATATAAGAACGAAAGATAATCTGAGAAAAGTCCAGTAAAACAAAATGGCGCAAAAAGAGGAACAAAAGAAAATAGAAAAGTAGAAATGAATTGAACAAATAATTTTAAATAGGAAAAATAAAAGAAAAAAATGAAAATACCTATTTATATTTTAGGGATATTCTTCGTATATTTATACTTTATTCCCTTATCGGGTTAAAAAGTAAATTTAGAGTGTACTAAAATTTGAATCTATAGGAATATAACGCTGCGACTTCATTAAATTAAATTGCTACGACGCTGATTTACAGAATAAAGAATACGGCTTTACATCTCGATGGACGTTTATTTATTTACTAGAGCCTTTCTACGTGTCACACATTTTCAGTAAGAAAAGAATGACTGATATTAAATCATTGTTACAATTTGTGGAGAAAAATGACGCATTTCATTATTACTCAATGATCTCACCGATGTGACCTCCATCTTCTGACTTTCTCCTTCTATATTTTGGAAAGAAGTAATCCCACGATTCAAATTTAAATTAAATCTAAATCAAAGGGGGGAAAACAAACAAATATGAAGTTTATGCCTCTCGGGGACCATCTTTGATGAAAATGATCTTGCCAATGTGGCCTCCATCTTCTGGCTTTCTCCTTCGATATTTTTCATAGTCATTCCCTTGTTCAGATTTAAATTTAAATCAAACGGAATCAATTTTCGGTGAAGAGGTGGGGGTGCGTGTGAGGGGAGGCTCGTTTGATGAAAATGATCTTGCCGATATGACCTCCATCTCCTAGATTCCATCTATATTTTTTATAGGATTCGTTCTCTTGTTTAAATTTAAATTTAATTTAAATCAAACGCAAAAAAAATCAGTTGCGGTTTGTGCCCTTGCCCAGACACCCCCTTTGATCAAAATGTAATATACTTATCCAAGTACCCTGGGTAATGTAGTTTCAGAATATATGTGGTTATGCAGGTGTATCTCTGGACAAATAGGACAGCAGCTACAATTATATATATATATATATATATATATATATATATATATATAGAGAGAGAGAGAGAGAGTAGTTTTAAAAACGAAAAAAACTAAACATAGTACCACGTTATCCACCTATGTATGGCAAACCAGACAATAAAATAATAAAGACTCAATCCTTAAATGGGAAATAGTAAAAAAAAAATGCCCCAAATATAAAGCAGGCCAAAAATTTTGTAAATAATGTACAGAGGAGAAATTAGCCATAGCTTTATATGATCAACCTAACCAGCTATTAAACTCCAAAACCGAAATTCTTAACATATGTAGATATAAAAAGTCTTGGTTACTAAATTAAGACGAATTTTTCCCGTTTATTTGTCATTCCACCTTAATGTTCGTATTTTATTGAATTTTATTATCCCTTCCCCTTTTTGTAGAATAAATCTTTAACCCCCCACCCAGGTTTTTGCGTTTGTGTGGTTCTTTCTTTGGACACATGGTATAATTTTTGGCTATCGCCTATAAATATGCGTTTCCCTTTGCCTCTGTAGGCAAACTTTCCTTGACGATCCGTTTACGTGAAACCTAGGTAGGTGTAGCTAGGTCTGCTCTACGGTTGTATTGAGCTCATTTGTTAGTTAGTTGTTTACTCGTATCAGGTTTTTTTCTTTGGGCTTCAAACCTGTATCTGTGGGATTTTTTTCGACAGACTTTCATGTTTGTAGCTCTTTCTTTTTTTTCCCTCGAGATTGATTATATTATTGGCAAAACAAAAATTTGAGGGTTTTCCGAAACGAGTATAGTTATCTATATTTATATGTATATATATATATATATATATATATATATATATATATATAGAGAGAGAGAGAGAGAGAGAGAAAGATAAGATTACTACTTAGTAGCGCGTTACAGTAGGTAAACGTACCTACCAAAATGCAAGCAAATTATTAAGTAACAGGAAAATATACTTGCAAACAAAAAGAAAACGAATGTTGCTCCTCTTATAAGTCAGTGAATGTTAGACAATCTCCTTCAACACGAAAAAGAAACACGGGCAAGCAAAAATGCGTTCCTGCAGAAAAATACTGAGAACTCCATGAACTGAACCTGTAAATAAGGAGTGAATTTTGAGGAAAATCAGAACTATCGTAAAACTTATAGAACAAGAAAGGGACACCTAATGAGAAAAGATGCCTGGAGGCAGTGACAGCGACATGCAGCGAGTAACCTGCATTACCAGCTGCTGTAAATGGATTGCAGAACGTGGACTGTGGGCAATAGTGAAAAGGCAAAAGTTACTTGCTACAAAGTTTAGGATGTTGTGAAGAATCATGATAGCCCTTACTCTGAACACACAAAAGAAGATGGCCTAGAAAAGGGCAGTGGAATATTTAAACAACATGTGAATTTCGATAAAATACATCAATGTGGTGCCAGAGATTTTTTCACGCCTCAGTCCATCCTTCAAATCTATAAATCAACCATTCGCCCTTGCATGAAATATTGCTGACATATATGGTCTGGAGCCCTTGCTGTTTCGTCTGAAGCTCCTGAACGAAACCCAGAGACGGATATGTAATGAAATTGGTTTTTGTCTAGTATCTCGCTAGCAGTCACTTTCTCACAGACGTGTCGTCGCTTCCCTGTGTCTTTTCTCCAAATACTTTCACGGTAACTGCTCCAACGTGCAATTTTCGCTGTTTCCCAAACTTCTTGAATTTAAGCATGTTACTAGGCTGGCCTCTCAGTGCGATATTTTCACTGTCGAAACGGTTAAATGTAGTCTTCTCTTCTACTCCAAAAGATTCATGTCTCGCTATTCTTGACTGTGGAACACCCTTCCTCTTACTAGCTTCCCTAATAGATATAATTTTCAAATATGCAAATGTAATGTCAATCGACATCTTCTATTGCCTTGATCAAATTCCCTGTCCTTCTCTTTATTCTTTCACTCAATCACGTCCCTTTACTCTTGCTCCCATACTCTGTAACCCCTTGCGTACTAGTGGCACTTCAGCCCTGTTTGTAATGAAATGCATAAAAAATTGTTTATGACTAAAATTAAACTTCGTCGGATTTTATTATGACATTCAATGTTTTTACAGGAATTAACTAACCGATATAGGTAAAACCTTCCGAATATACTCATATTTATATGAGAAATATGATAGTACATCACGTGACATCGAACCTCTAAAGATATATATATATATATATATATATATATATATAATAAAAAGGCTTAAACACTAATATTCCATGGTCATAATTTATTCCATTGGAATCGTAAATACGATCCAATTCATCAGAGCTACAAATTCAAAAAGAAAACAGAAAAAAACCTACTCCGGAAATAAAAATAGAATTTAGAGATAGTGTATGAGAGTGTGGGAACAATGTTAGTTCTAAAGAGAGGGGTAATATACGAGTGAATTTAACAGAGAGGGTATTTTTTTATTAAAACTAGGTGTGAGTGGAAGGGGAAAAAATGATTGTTGTCGGATGTCTAATACAATAAAGATACATTTCGTGGTGACATACACACACCATGGCCGATCAAATCTTAAAGAAGGAGGGAGAGGTAAGGAAAGAAGTGGTGGGGAAGAAAGATGGGGCGGGTGAAATTAAAATTGAAAGGGACGCTGTGTAATTGAGAAAATTTGACAAAAATAATATCGACTGCAGGTTACAAATCAAATATAAACATATAAAGAATAAATATGACGATTATCTAATCTAGCAAGGACCTATATTTTTATTTTCAAAAAGCATGCAAAAACACAAATACACAATAACTTATACACGTATATACATACACATCGCCGTGTACCTACATACACACATAGATATACCCATGTACACATACACATATATCCACATATTCACACAAATACACACATACATATACGTATACATACACACACATATACACATATAAATATATCTGATTCAATAACTCTGATACTAAGCGCTTTCTAAAAATTATGTATATATATATATATATGTATGTATGTGTGGTATATACATGTATGTATGTGTGTAGATGTTTGTGTGTGTGTGTGTGTCTATGTATATATATATATATGTATATATATATATATATATATATATATATATATTAAAGACATTTTTATGTCTAACGTTCTTTTTATAGATACAAGTATTTAAGTAAATGCTCTGTTTATAATAAACAGTATTAAATCACATTTACCGGCCTGAATGTCCGAGAAATTTTCATAGAAAATATTCGTTCTTTGACAGGATTCGAACCTGCATCCTATACAGAACCGTCATTTACGCTGACGGGCCTTACCGTTAGGCTAGAAATAACGTAAATGACGGTTCCGTATAGGATACAGGTTCAAATCCTGTCAAAGAACGAATTATTTTCTATGAAAATTTCTCGGACATTCAGGCCGGTAAATGTTATTTAATACTGTTTATTATAAACAGAGCATTTACTTAAATACTTGTATCTATAAAAAGAACGTTAAACATAAAAATGTCTTTAATAAATAAATTGTCGGACTTTGTCCATTTCGTAAAATATATATATATATATATATATATATATATATATATATATATATATATGTGTGTGTGTGTGTGTGTGTGTGTATATATGTACATATATATATATATATGTATGTGTGTATATATATATATATATATATATGGTGGTGTGTGTATATGTGTATGTGTATATGTATATATGTAGGTGTAATTATTTGTATATCATATGCGCGGCAATTATTAGAAAGCGCTTAGTATCAGTGATATTGAATCAGATATATGTATATGTGTATATGTGTGTGTATGTATATGTATGTATGTATTTGTGTGAATATGTGGATATATGTGTATGTGTATATGGGTATATGTATGTGTGTATGTAGGTACACGGCGATGTGTATGTATATACGTGTATAAGTTATTGTGTATTTGTGTTTTTGCATGCGTTTTGAACATAAAATATAGGTCCTTGCTAGATTAGATAATCGTCATAGTTTATATTTGATTTGTAACTTGTAGTCGATATTATTTTTGTCAAATTTTCTCAATTACACAGCGTCCCTTGCAATTTTAATTTCACCCGCCCCATCTTTCTTCCCCACCACTTCTTTCCTTACCTCTCCCTCCTTCTTTAAGATTTGATCGGCCATGGTGTGTGTATGTCACCACGAAATGTATCTTTATTGTATTAGACATCCGACAACAATCTTTTTCCCCCTTCCACTCACACCTTGTTTTATAAAAAAAAAAATTAAAAAAACCCTCTCTGTTAAATTCAATCCTATATTACCCCTCTCTTATGAACTAATATTCGTCCCACACTCTCATACTTAAACTTTCTCTAAATTCTATTTTTATTTCCGGAGTAGTTTTTTTTCTGTTTTCTTTTTGAATTTGTAGGTCTGATGAATTGGATCGTATTTACGATTCCAATGGAATAAATTATGACCATGGAATATTAGCGTTTAAGCCTGTTTATTATATCCTTACTCTGTCCTGGACATTGAGTTCTACGTGGATTTTATCCTCTCGGAATTTTTTATTCAAAAAATATACATGTGTGTATATGCCCCTGTGGATTTTGCATATATATGTATATTTACCACTAATATTATCTATCTATCTATCTATCTATCTATCTATCTATCTATCTATATATATATATATATATATATATATATATATATACATATATATATATATATATATATATATATATATATATATAAAGAAATATAGTCTTCAGGTGTGCTATATTTATGGAATAAAGTGCTCAATATCACAGAGAGAGCGTGTGTAAATATAGAAGTGAACATAGAAGTCAACACTTAGAGGCGACAGTCTGTTTCATGCTATATGCAATCGTCAGGCCTGACGATTGCATATAGCATGAAACAGACTGTCGCCTCTAAGTGTTGACTTCTATGTTCACTTTTATACACACACACACACACACACACACACACACACACACACACACACACACATATATATATATATATATATATATATATATATATTAGAAATACAATAACATTTGCTCGCTGGAAATTTATCAACTTATAATGGATGGTCTGACAGTTCCCCAACATATGACTGCTGTTCCCGCTGAATCCAAAAGAAAAAAAAAACAGATAACAACCGGCTTATGAGGAAACCAAAGACTCCATATTTGGCCTCTTCCAGAAACATTATTTACTGACCTAGAGTTGTTCATCTTGGATAAATCATGTCACAAAAGATGATAGTGAAAAAATGTTTAGAATGGCAGAACAAAGAATTTTTTTTTTTTTTTAGGATTAACCACCATAATTTGAATTAGAGCGCAGTTATCCGCACGTCAATGCATTCTATCTATCTATCTATCTATCTATCTATCTATCTATCTATCTATCTGTTTGTGCCAGAATATGTAAGTCCCTGACTGGACAAAAGAACCACATACGTTCAGCACATGAGTAGATATTTATCCAAAAAGATATGTAGTAATCGCCGAACTCTGACACGAGTTGACAACCACCATATATATGTATTAGGTTGTTGCAAAAATAATGACGTTTTCTCACATAGTAACACATGTGAGAAAACGTCATTATTTTTGTACCAACCTAATATATATATATATATATATATATATATATATATATATATATATATATATATATATATATATATATATATTTATTAAAGATATTTTTATGTTTAACGTTCTTTTTATAGATACAAGTATTTAAGTAAATGCTCTGTTTATAATAAACAGTATTAAATAACATTAAATAACATATACCGGCCTGAATGTCCGAGAATTTTTTCATAGAAAATTTTATAGATACAAGTATTTAAATAAATGCTCTGTTTAAATGCTCTTAAATACTTGTATCTATGAAAAGAAAGTTAAACATAAAAATGTCTTTAATAAATAAATTGTCGGACTTTGTCTATTTCTTAATATATATATATATATATATATATATATATATATATATATATATATATATATATATATATATATATATATGGAGTGAGAGGGGAGCACCTAGAGTTAACTGTCGCCATTTTACATTTTTAATTTTGCGCAAGCGCTTTGTTTGTTCTTGTTGATTTCGCAGTATAGTACGATTAGTTAGGCACCGTCTGTGAGAAAAAGAGAACAATGACGCAATTCACGCCGACATAAATTTTTAAACGTTATGTTGTACTGTATTAAATTTGAGACATAAGTCACACTGCGAACATTTCAGAGTGTTTGGGTGTCACTCGGAGGACAGTGCAGAGGATTGGGAAAGAGTTGGGTTAGTCTAATGGTGATTACGAAAGTGTTTGGACTGATCACTAGTGATGGTGATGTTATGCTTTCATTCACCGCCCCATACGGTCTCAGACTCAACTGGGAGGCCTATATCAAGGGCCTTGAGGAAGTAGAGCTACCCTGGGTCAAGATAGCGGCTTCTGGAAGACCCTGTGTCTAGCAACAGGACTCTGCACCATGCCTCACAAGTAGAAGAACCCGTTCATGGCTGTCAGGCAATTTCTACGTCCACATCATCCCTTACATCTGACCACCTAAATCCCCAGACTGCAACACCTTGATTATTATATGAGAACTGTGGAGCAGGAGACCAACAAAATTTCGTGCAACACAAAAGTTGAACTGAAGAAAAGAATTATGACAAATGACAAACTTAAAAAGGAGACCGTCCAGAAGAGATGCAAAATATTCGGAAGCCGTCCGGAGGCCGTGTTTGAAGCCAATGGCGATTATATTAAATAAGTTTACTCTTTAGTATTTAAAATATATTTGTGTAATTTTGGTTATTACATCTGTTAAAATGAGATTTTAGTATTATTTTCATTTTTGCGTAATTTAAACGACAATATATATATATCGCACCCTGTATATATATATATATATATATATATATATATATATATATATATATATACATATATATATATATATATATATATATATATATTAGGTTGGTGCAAAAATAATTTCGTTTTCTCACATAGTAACATATGTTAGAAAACGAAATTATTTTTGCACCAACCTAATATATATATATATATATATATATATATATATATATATATATATATATATATATATATATATATATATATATGAAAATCTGTCTAATTCTAGCACCCTGTTTATATATTAATATGTCTTATATTCATAGGAGAATGGTGTCCAGGGTCTAATATAGGGTGTTCGTATCTATAAACAGAGGGGACATAGTAAATGGCACCGCATGACGATGTCAGCTTCAGGGCCTTAAGCGATAATAACACCATATTATATCCTTCATTGTGTGGGTGTTGTATATAGTCCCACACGAAAATTAAATATGGACATAAACAAAATATCCCTAGGACAAAATAGCAATACCAGACGAAATTAAGATTTGCCTAGAAAACAAAACAATAGTAATCGTATTTCCATACATATACAAGCCCGTGATCTAAAACTTAGTGCTCATATCCAAATGCCAAGATGGAGACTATCAACACCCTAATCACGACAAAATACACTAATGTTTATAAAAAAGGAAAAAAAAAACGATCAAAATTTGAAATAAGAAACCATACTATATACAGAATCGTTTTGCCCATGAAACATTTAAGGGAAATATTTGGAGATGTTTCATGTTTTCATGTTTTTAGTGTAAACAATATGATCTCGTCTACCTCTTACAATTTGTTTATATCTATAAGATGAGATTAGTTACATTATTTACATTATTCGGATCGTTTTCCTAATCTTCCTTAACATATACACAACGTTTCGGCCGTTGTACGCTCAGACCTTCTTGCAATTTTTGTTACATTCATTCTTTAGTGAACTGTTAACGTTTGGTGTCAATAAAATTAAGGCTGTCAAGCACTGACAGTTCACTAATTTCTAGAAGTCAAATTGTAATGTTGCTTCTCCCGTGTTTCTCTCCGGGTCAACCAGATGTATCCTTGTTTGAGGAGAATATGGAATTGTTAATGGGAAAGCAGATGAATCTGCTCCGTTTGAATCTGGAATCCTAAACATTCTTCTCCGCAAACACAGAAGAATCTCCGCTTGGGAATTATTATAAGTAAGACCCTATTTCTACGTTCTCTTTTCACACTCCTTTATGTGTTGACATAAATCCCATGCTTATGCAAAATGTAAATGTGGGTATATAATTTTTTGTATGACTTAGCAGAATAAAATTCACTCTGACAACAAAGCATATTTATCATTCCTTTCCTTCCAGCTACTCCGTCTGGTCCGTGAAATAAGCTGTTATTATATCATGGATATAATTATGTCCATAATAAGGGGAAATCTTACTTATTATAAAACATAGATTGTGTGTGTGTGTGTGTGTGTGTGTGTGTGTGTGTGTGTGTGTGTGGGTGGGTGGGTGTGTGTCTGTACGTTTATATATTGGATCGGATTTCCTACATTTTTCAAACGATTTCAACAAAACTTCACAGGACTACGTAAAACTGCCTTGCGGTGGTTCTGACAGCGTCAAAAATTGGAAAAACAATTGTTTTTGCAAGAAATCAATTTGAAAGCATGGTTAAGAGGCATTAATGAAAGGGGGACAACTCATATCGAGTTATACTTATTAATATCGAGTTATCGAGTTATACTTATTATAAAACCCAGGTTGGTCGTTTATTTTTTTTTTTGTTTTTTTTTGTGTGTGTGTGTTCGTTTATATATGGGATCGGGTTTCGTACATTTTTCAACCGATTTCAACAAAACCTCACTTTTTTTTTTGGCAGGTAGTGTTTCTTATTGTCTTGCACACTTTTTTCTTTATTTTTACATTCGAAATGCTTTAAAAATTCCATTGACAAGACAATTGTTTATAATAAAATTCTATTCAATCGGTAGACTCATAAAGATTGAAAACAATGTTTTTGTTTGAGTTTGGGTTTGACCAATTCGTAAAAAAAAAAAAAATAAATAAATAAACTAATTAACACATGCGTGTCCGTCAACCTTAAACAATAATCTTTGTCAATTTTATTTTTCAGTTTTATGATGGTCGATACTTGATTTATCTCTTACTGTTACATCCCCGGGCAACGCCAGGATCTACTGCTAGTACAAACTAAGAGGATATTCCTTTCTTCCATAGTACAACCATTATTAATAACCTTTTTAAACATAAACTTTCCGTCGAAGACAATTTATATGAAATGGCTAATTTAATATCTTTTTTTATGTAAGTATTTTCTGTTGGTACCAAATCTTTATGAATTTTTTTTTCTCCCATTTTTTTTAATTGAAGTGAATTTAGGACTTCCCCGTTTTCGAAAACTTTGTTCTTTAATTTTTTATTTTCTGTTGAGTCATGCAAATAATTGACGACATGAGAATTTCTCGGCTCACAGACGAGGAAAATTCACTCCCTGCTTAACTTTCGTCTAAGTAACCTCGTTCGAAAGAAAAATGCCATTGCCTGTCTTCCTTGTATGTATGTCTTTCATTTTTACTTCAAATATTATTAACCATTTTCCTTTCTTTATGAATTTTTTTTCTTCCATTTTTTTTTTCTCTTCGCCGTATTTGAAAAATTTCTTTGCACCATAGAGAATCCTCTCTGCCTCGTATCAGAATTCCACGAGAGCGCCTCTCTGTGCCTGCTTAGTCTCATGCTTTCCACTGACCTGAGGTCGAACAACTACATTGAATCAACAGCTTCATCTGCCGTAAAGAAATTTGCCCCTCTGTGTCGTGCCAGATTTTTTTTTTCTCGGCTGAGTCAATTCTTCAAATCTACAAATCAAGCATTCGTCCTTGCATTGAATACAGCTGCCATATATGGTCTGGTGCGCCGCAGTTCATCCCGAGGTCCTCGACAAAATCCAGAGATGGATATGCAATGAATTTAAGCGTGCTACTAGGTTGGCATCTCGGTCCCACCCCTTCACTGTGGAAACGGTTAAATGTAGCCATCTCTACTACTCCAAAAGCTTCTTACCTCGCACTTCAAGACAATGGAACTCCCTTCCTCTTGCTTGCTTCCCTGAAAGCTATAATCTTCAAATATTCAAATGTAATGTCAATCGACGTCTTCTGATGCCTTGATCTAATTCACCGTCCTTCTCTATATCCTTTCCTCAAACACCCCTCTTTACTCTTGCTCTCTCTGTAACCCGTTGTGTGCTAGTGTCACAACAGTCTTGCTTGGGGTGATATGCTTAATAAAATATATAAAACAAAACAAGCACTTATAAATAGTTTCCCTAATTATAAAGTCGATTATCATATTAGACTTTACTTATAAAATAATGAGTTTAATATAAAACATTGTTATCAAGATAAGTTTAATAATAATAATAGCATTATTATATACTACAGGAATATGTAGAGAGAGAGAGAGAGAAAGAGGGAGGGAGAGAAAGAGGGAGGGGAGAGAGAGAACGAGGGAGGGAGAGAGAGAAAGATTTAGTCAAAAAAGTCAGATCAATGGTCAATATTTAGCACACAGATTGAATATCCACTATTTACATTTTTCGGACTATTGTCCTCATCGCCATATGTTGCCATATTTCCTTGAGGACACATGGCACATTGTATAAAGGCGTTAGTTAAATCCAGTGACAGGACTCAAAGAGTGTGAGTTCAATACCCGGTTAAGGCAGTGGAGAACTTGGAGAGGGGAATTAACGTGAATTAACTGAAAACAGACATCGATTAAACATGGCACGTGGAACATTGTAATAAATATGGCGAATAAGATGAGGACAATAGTCCGAATAATGTAAATAGTGTACATAATACCTCATCTCAGAAATATAGACAGATACAGATTGAATATTATAACCGATTCAAATTTATTTTATAATTACTCGAGTCAGGTTACAGACTTATTGATCAAAAACTTGAACGAAGGTACGACACACACACACACACACACACACACACATACATATATATATATATATATATATAGATATATATATATATAGAGAGAGAGAGAGAGAAAAAGAAAGTGAGTATCTACTGAGGTAAAAAAAAATGTCTGCGCAATAAATATTTTTCAGCACAACCATTTTCCCTGTCAATGCACTTTATCCAATGGTGAATATTAAATACAGATTTCCAGCAGCAAAGAGTGAAAATCATATATGAAAAAATTCCGGTATGATTTAGCTGTCAGGCTGCATATTTATTGATGTAATTTGACTAGCTTATCCTTTTTTATTATTGTTGATTTCGTTGGCATCGATCAGAATGAATGCGATAAATATAAACTAATCGAATTTTATGACTGACTCCATATATCAGCGACTATTGAAAATAGCCGAAAAGTTTAAAAAGAATGTGTCTTTTTTCATTGAGTCTTATGATTGCACATTGTTACGTTGACAAGTAGACATCAAAGGCAAACATTTTTTTATAGGAGAGTGGACATTAGCAAAGAGCAGATTTGAGGGGATCATCAATAGTTTTATATTAGAGTCGGTCAAAGCTCTCTGTGATCAAAGTCTCTTTGAAAAGAATCGATCGTCGCCGCAGTGATAAACATGATAGTCGATTCGGCAGAGGCACACTGATTATTCTGAAGTTGATATCTTTCAGGCATCTCGTAGTGTACAGTCAATTCTTTAGACCACAGCGTTGCATCACAGACTGAAGGAACGATAGAAAATGTTCTTAGTTTTTTTTTTTTGTTTTTTTGTTTTTTGTTTTTTTATCCTCACTGTTATTTTCAGAAGGGAGAAAAAGTATTCGTAGCGTTGTTTCTTACAGGAAGCGAAAGGGAGAGAACTCGGATGTCAGCAGATTAGGTAAGTAACGATCATCTAGTCACCTATCGTATTACGGTATCTGTGACCGCCTCGACACCGACGCTGCCCCTTTACTATAACCATAAACATTGCTTTTGTACATATTTTTTTTTCTTTTCTTTTACATTAAAACTTATAGAAAGATAATAAATCATTGTCAGACTTGCACGCCGACAGGGCTCACACACCCTTACACAGGTCGGATCGTCATAGTTCGAACCAGTACGGTAGTTTTTGCCAATATGGCCTCACATCTTATAACATGTGTGCGTGTGTGTTCCTATTATGATGTTACTAATATCGGAAGCTTTCGGAATTTTTACCAATAGTATTCTCCTTGAAATTTGGAAAATAACAAGATACACTTAGAAATTTATAGAGATATACTAAAAGGAACGATCGGTTATAAGGAGACAAAAAGAACAATTTTTAGTCCCTTAGTCTACAGGGCGGTCCGAATGTCTTGTCACCCCTACATAGTATAATTTTCTATTTCAGATGGCTGACATGAAAATAAAAATGTTCATAGAGACCTTCTCGGTGTGTGACAGCGTCAATAAAAGTGATAAACTGAATCCAGTACATGTCTTTTGTATTAATGTATTACTTGTTCTTCGATTGTTCTCGTTACTTTTTGGTATGGGGTGACAAGACTTTCGGATATATATTAGGTTGGTGTCAAAATAATGCCGTAATAACGTCGTTTTTTGACGTATTTTTTAACGTCGAAAAACGACATTATTACGTCATTATTTTTGCACCAACCTAATAACATATAATCTATCATATAACTTAATTGGCTTTTGAAGATAAATATCGTAAAATCTTGTGCCAGTTTTAAAATTTAAGCTGTCACTTGAAGTAATTTCTACTTCGGTATGGGTGTCTTTTGAATAAATGAGTTCTTTTAGTGATTTAAATAAACGTCATGAGATGGAAATATATCCATTTTTTAATCGATGAAAGGTTTCAATCTACTGGGCGGACAGATTGTCTTTTCACACCTACATAATATAATTTTTTTTATCTCAGATGGCTGACACTAGAATGATGGTGTTTATACAGACCTCCTCGATGTGTGACAGCGTCAATGAAAGTGAATAAACTGAATCCAGTACATGTGATTTGCATTACTTAATCTTCTATTGTTCTAATTTCTTTTTGGATTGGGTGACAAGACTTTCGGACCACACTTTTTAGCCGTCTGCGCCTAGTGGATTAGAGTGTTAGCCTATAAATTTGTGAATATTGTAAATAGTGTTAAACGTGTTCGGGATTAATTAATGTCTCTCTTTCTGGTCAGTATATTTGTAAAAATATCGCATAGTAAAAATGATCCCAAATAAAACACAAGATTACAAACAAATAGCAATAACATTATTTACATTATTCGGACTATTGTCCTCATCTTTGTCGCCATACATTTAGGACACATGGCACAGTGGATAAAGGCGTTAGTTAGATCCTGTGACAGGACCAAAAATGTCTGGGTTCAATACCCGGTTAAGGCAGTGGAGAAATTTCAGAGGGCAAATTAACAGCAGATAACAGATACCTGACATCCATTAGACATGGCACGTGGAACTAGAACATTCTGCCTCAGTGAGCGAAATAAAGGGTTCAGTTCGACATCCCAAACACCTGAAAAAGGCCGGAGCTTACAACGACCGAAACGTTGTAATAAATATGGCGACAATAATCCGAATAATGTAAATACTGTACATAATATCTCATCTCAGAAATAGTTATGGTCCGGTTCCTTGTCCCACGGTGATAGTCCAAGGTAGAACCAATAAAAAAGAACTCGAATACGGATATGGAATAACACAGATATATTACAAACAAGAATATATACAGAGAAGTAGAAAGGGTTAGTACGAACAATCAGGTTTAGTAGTAATTGTCTGAACGCGACTCTGTTTCGGACTGCCTCTGACTCGACTGACTGACTCGCTCGCTCTGACTGACAGACGCCTGACGGACTTCAGTTCAGACTTCAGACTGAATAGTATTTAGTCACCCCCCACGAGGGCTTCATGTGACACAAGGCCGGTTTAACGTGGGATCTCTGAGCCCGTGGGATCTCTGAGCCCGTGGGCTCGGCCAAAAATATGCCCTTTGAACCCGTATAAACGGATTCAAGGTTGGTTTACCTACCCGAAAGAGACTCCGCCCTCCGGCGTACCCTCGTTCGGGTTCCTCCTCGCCCGAAGGGAGAGAGTTCAACCGATCAACCGGTCAGCCGGTCGTCCTGATTCGGGCTGAACGGTATTTAGTCACCCCCACCCCGCCCACGAGGGCATCATGTGGCACAAGGCTGGTTTAACATTGGATTTCCGAGACGGTGTGCTCGGCCAAAAATATGCCCTTTGAACCCGTATAAACGGGTTCAGGTTCGGTTTACCTCCCCGAAAGTGACTCCACCCTTCGGCGTAGCCTTGTTCGGGTTCCTCCCCGCCCGAAGGCAGAGAGATCAACCGATCAACCGGTCAGCCGGTCGTCCGACTTCGGACTGAACGATATTTAGTCACACCTCCCCACGAGGGCATCATGTGGCACAAGGCTGGTTTAACATGGGATCTCCGAGACGTTGTGCTCGGTCAAAAATATTTTGAGTACAACCGATCAGCCGGTCGCCCGACTTCGGACTGAACTCCCTGCTTCCTCTTGAGGCGCAGTATTTATTACGTATGGAATAGTCCATTATGTTAATATGGGTAATATCCCATAACAGAAATATAGACAGATATCGAAATTTGTATTTTTTAAGATAGATAGAAAGATAGATTTGAAGCTAGGGATCGGCTGTTTAATGGATGCCAGTTATCAGTTATCTATTAATTCACCTCTCTAATTTCTCCAACGCCTTAACCAAGTATTGAACACACACTCTTTGGGTCCTGTCACTGGATCTAACCGACGCCTTTATCCACTGTGCCATGTGTCCTTCAGTTCGACATTCTAACCACTTGAAGAAGGCAAGAGCGTACAATGGCCGAAACGTTGTAATAAATATGGCGACAAAGATGAGGACAATAGTTCGAATAATGTAAATAGTGTACATAATACCTGATCTCAAAAATATAGACATACTGAAAGGCCGAAACCTTGTAATAAATATGGCGACAAAGATGAGGACAATAGTCTGGATAATGGAAATAGTGTACATAATACCTCATCTTAGAACTATAGACAGATACCAAAAAGCAATAAGTATCTGCCATAGGTTTCCTTTAAGAGACTTCTTCATCTAGGTGCTACGTTTCTCTGTCCTATTCTTTATATCTTTTATTAAGGTTTGTCTTTCCACGATCTCATTTACTCCTTGTTCTGCTATCTATTTAAACAACATTATTAATAAGGGTTCTTCTTTTAACATCTGTCATCCTTCCCTTTAACATGCCTTGTAAGTTTCCAATCCACTAAGCCGTCTTTCTAAATCAACGGGTATTTCAATTGTCTCTTTTATTCTAAGCGAATTTTTGTTTTCATTTTCCGAAAGTACTTCCTCTTTACTGATAGTTTCAGTCGCCGCTATTCTTAGAATCTTTCCATAATTCTATTTGTTTTATTTTCTGTCTTTTTATTTATTTATTTTAACTAGATTTTCCTGTTTTTAAATACTTTCTTTAATTTCTGGAAGCCATTTTCAACTATTCTAATGCGTCATCTGATTTCACTGTATAATTTCTGCCCTGTGTTAAAACGCCTCACAGGCAATGAATTTTAATACTTGCCTGATCTTACATTTCCAGTTTTGTACTTTCCATCGTGAGCTGTTCATCTTGCTGGTAACAATACAATCTGTCTTCTTATAATTAATGTTTAGGCTTTCATTCTCCCTTTTTTTATTACCATCTCAGGATTTAATGCACTTTTCTGTTATATAATTTTGTAAATAATAATTATATAAAGTATAAATAGTGATGTTTCGACGTTGATTATAACAAAAGCCATCAATAAAGGGCTAAAAATTAATTATTGACTCAATATGGACATAAATCTTTAGAGAGTCTCTTATATTAATGATTGTTTCAAATTTGTCTATTTTATTATTAGACACTGTTTTAATCTTTAATTTTTTAAAATTATATATGTGCGTTTGCAGGAGCTATATAACAGAGTTTGTTTGTTTAACCACAGATCAACACTATATGGGTCATTTAATACCAAACTTTAATTTTCTTGGAAGCTTAGAAATAATAAAAATATGATGTATGTTATTCTGCCTTCACAGTTGAATAGATGGTACTCAGCATTTGTTCAGATACATGTTGGCGTGCATAATTACTTAAGGCGGTGATATCTGTGTTTTACCATATATTAGGTTGGTGCAAGAATAATGACGTAATAATGTCGTTTTTTGACGTTAAAAAATACGTCGAAAAACGACATTATTACGTCATTATTTTTTGCACCAACCTAATAGCTTTTTGAAGTTACATTTTGGAGTAAAGATTGATTTCTTTAAGAAATTGAAGAAAATTAAAGTTTGGCATTACATGACCTATAAGGAGTTGATCTACTATTGAACAAACAAAGACAGACAAATAATTTTCGCAAATTAAAGATTAAAACTCTGTCTTATGAGAAAACAGATAAGTGAGAAACAAAAGCAAATATAAAAAACTCAAGAAAACTTTATGTCCACATTGAAACAAGAATTAAATTTTTCGCTGTTTATGGATCAATGCCACGAAAGAGTTTTTCATGTTGGTTGTGGAGTTGATTTTGTTTAGCGGCATATCAAAAACTATATGGGTTATTTAATGACGAAATATATTTTGAACACAATTATATGCCCTCAACTACATATAAAATGAAGCGATATTCATTTTGTTATAAAATGTATTGTTAATAATTCTGCTGTAAATAGATATTGTATATAATATCTATTTTTATACTTTCATAGTTTTTTTTGGGGGGGGAGTCAATATTTGCTTAAAATTGGACTATAACAGGTGCTACAACCACGGATATGGGTGAACCTGGGAACAACAGCAACTAGAAAATGGTCCTTCACTCCACTAAACATCGAATCTCCCGATTAGAGGCCCTACTACAGGATGTAGTTTATCGTCATACCGAGGACAACTATAACAGAGGGACAATGATGGAAATCCGTCGAAGTGGTAAAAATCGACAATATGGAATATTTTCTCGCTTGAATATTTTTAGCAGTTGATTTGGACTGACCAGATCTCTTCTTTTTTTTTTTTCATTTTTCACACAAAATATTTGCATATTTCTTTCTAAATTACTACTGATTTTATTAGGGAAGAGAAAAAAGCTTATGAATTAATATATTTACGTTGAAAATCATTTGATCCGTCCGTTCCTTAATGTGAATACCGCTTCTTCTCGATAATGTTGATTTTGATATTGTAAAAAAAAACAAATTCTGATAACGCCGGATTAACGGCGCATCATAAAAATGCAATTAGTGTCCTAATTGTCTCTCTTCTGGACGACTACATACACAGACACACAGAGACACACACACAGATATATATATCTATCTATATATATCTATCTATCTATATATATATATATATATATATATATATATATATATATATATGTATATATATATATATGAGCATTAATAAAGCATGAGAAATAAAAACCGATTTAACACTTATAGATCAGCTACTCACATTTCGTCGTTATTAAATCTTTGTGTTTACGAAAATTCGTAAAATATTGATATATATTAGATTAGAGTGATACCATTTCTTGGCTAGTGGAAATATTTAGGTAGTTTGACTAGTTCACACTACTGGTATACATACATACATACATAAAATCATACACACACACACACACATATATATATATATATATATATATATATATATATATATATAAGGAAATATAGTCTTAAGGTGTGCTATATTTATGGGATAAAGTGCTCAATATCAGAGATAGAGCGTGTATAAATATAAAAGTGAACATAGAAGTCAACACTTAGAGGCGACAGTCTGTTTCATGCTATATGCAATCGTCAGGCCACGTATGCTGTTATTTTTCTCGGCTATTTATACATATACGGGTCAGTGGTGCATTGTGGGTAGTCTATTATGGCGGTTATTTTACCGGAAGTCGTTTATTTATTTATTTGGGTTAAATTATTTTCCTTGTTTTTATTTTTTGTTTCTTATTTTATTTATTTATTTACTTATTTTTTTAATCGGTGATTTTTTATTAACGTAGTAAAGATTTGTTTATATCACTTATTTAATAGTTTTGTTTTGGTTTGAGAATTTAATTAAAGCTATTTGTTCGGTTTTGGGGTTGGTTGTTGTAGTTTATTCTAACTATTATTTTGGCAGGAACAGTTTTTTAATTCGTGTTTATTTGGGTTGATTATCTTTATTTGTTTTTTCTAACGGTAACTTTATCGGGATTGGTTAGTTTATTTATTTACTTGGATGAATTTAGGTCATTTCATTTTACTTGTATATTTTCTCTTTTCGGTTTTTAAGTAACGTAGTATATATTTATTTATTTTTTATTTTGTTTTATTTTATTTATTTTTTTATCGTTATATAACAGTTATAACGATTTTTCGTCCGATTTTTTAGTTTGATTTTTTAGTACAACTAATATTTTGGTCATAATAGTTTGCTACTTTGTTTATTATTTACTTTATTTATTTGGGTTCTTGGTTTTTTGTTTTGTTTTTTGTTATTATTATTATTATTATTATTCTATTTCGTCTATTCTAACAGGTGTGATTTGTTAATTTGGATTAATTAATTTTGCTTATTTATATTGTTATTTTGTTTACTTGTTTATTTGTTTTTATTTTATTTTTCCGTTTTCAATTTTTTAAGTAACGTAGTAAAAATTTGTTTTCATGTCTGCATTTTGAGATGAGCTCGGATCTTTTATATTTATACACGCTCTATCTCTGATATTGAGCACTTTATCCCATAAATATAGCACACATTAAGACTATATTTCCTCAGATTCTGCTCCTGGTAAACAGTAGAGCACTTTCGCTACATTTATAACACAGTATGGACATACAAAAATTTAACCTCGACTACTCCCTAAAAAACATACCCATCCCATCCCCTCCCATATTTAAACTAAAATTTATAGAAAGTTTCCTAAAAAGAATGAGATGGAAAGTCCACTTTTAAACCAGGACCTTCACCATAATAATACACCCAAGAAAAAATACGGCTTCAAAACAAAAAATGTCCCCACAACAAAAAAAATTAGACGGCTTCGAGAAAGACTTAACTGATCTAGTTTGAAACATAAAATTCCATAAAAAACAAGATCCATTCCAAAAAAAAACTAAAAGAAGATATAACTAAAATAAACAACTCAGCAAAAGTATTTATCGCTTCTGACAAAACGAGAAATTTATACAAACTAAGCCCTCCTACGCACAATAAATTACTCAAGAACAACATAACCAAAATGTACAAAAAGGCACCCAAAACAATAGAACACGATATCAATAAGGAAGCTAAAATAATCGCGCAAAAATTAGACCTAGATGACCGAATAAGTTGTAGTAGCAAGGCACAATCCTTTATCACACTAAAAGACCATAAAGAAAATTCCAAAACCAACCCTGCATGTAGACTCATAAACTCAGCCATAAGCGATCTAGGTAAAATAAGTAAAACAGAAAGAATTAAATTAATTCTGAACTTAGGAAGAAGTTAGGAGTAAACCAGTGGAAAATTTACAAAAACAACTATTGACTGGTTCCACAGCATAAAATAACAAACAAAATTGATGTTTTCGATATAATTAGATATAAATGAATTTTACCCATCCATAACAGAACGCATGTTAGATCAGGCCATCAACTTAGCTCAGGAACAAATAATAATAAAACCAAGCGACATCAACATCATTAAGCACTCCCGTAAATCATTATTATTCCACAAAGAAGAAGCATGGATAAAGAAAGATGGGATATTTGACACTACAATGTGAAGCTTTGACGGTGCAGAGACATGCGAAATCATATTTATGTATTTACTACACGAACTGAGCAAAATAATAGATAGAAATGACACAGGACTCTACAGGGACGACGGTCTCATAATACTAAGAAACTGTAACAAACAATACACAGACAAAACTAGAAAAGCAATAATAAAGATTTTTTAAAAACAACGGATTCGACATAGATATAAAAACCAACCTAAACGAAGTAGATTTTCTAGATGTTACTTTCAACCTAACAAAAGGCACATATAAACCATATAGAAAACCTAATGATAAACCACTCTACATACACACATCTTCCAACCACCCGCCTTCTATACTCAAACAGATACCAAAATCGATTAACTGCAGGCTTTCCGACAATTCCTCCAATGAATCCATATTTAACAAAACTAAGAAAGACTATGAAACAGCCCTAAAAGATAGCGGATTTCCAGCAACACTCATATACTCACCACAGAACATAAAAAAGGCCAACAGGAGAAGAAATATCATATGGTTCAACCCACCGTACAAAAAAACATAAAAACAAACGTAGGAAAAATATTCTTTAAACTCTTACACAAACAATTCCCGGAATCAAGCACCCTACACAAAATATTCAACAAAAACACAGTAAAAATCAGCTACAGCTGCACCGAGAACATGGCACAAAAATAAAAAGCACAACAGGAAAATTATCAACAAACCACACGAACAAATTAAACCCACGTGCAACTGCAGAATAAAGAACAAATGTCCCTTAAACGGAAATTGTTTACAAAACAATGTAATATACCAATCCACGATAAAATCACCAGATAATGAAGAAAAATTATACATAGGAATAACTGAAGGACCCTGGAAACAAAGAAATTATACACACAAAACATCTTTCACAAATAGTAAATATGCCATCAGTACAATGCTTTCTAAGTATATCTGGGAAATTAAAAGCAAAACGCACATCACACCAAAAATATCTTGGAAAATAAGGAAAAGATCATCAGCCATCAACAACCAATCAAAAACTTGCAAACTTTGCTTGGAGGAAAAAATAGCTATCATTACTTTCCCAGACAAAAATAAATTATTATATAAAAGATCCGAGCTCATCTCAAAATGCAGACATGAAAACAACTTTTTACCACGTTACTAAAAAAACTGAAAACGGAAAAATAAAATAAAAACAAATAAATAAACAACTAAACAAAATAAAAATAAAAATAAGCAAAATAATTAATCCAAATAACCAAATCACATCTTTTAGAATAGACGAATAATAATAATAATAATAATAATAATAATAATAATAATAATAATAATAACAAAAACAAAACAAAAAAAACACGAACCCAAATAAATAAAGTAAATAA
>OZ010581.1:19912070-20007070 GCA_963932145.1 Acanthosepion lycidas | reverse complement strand
ACTCCAAGTATTGACTGTCAGAATTAAAACAATATATATATATATATATATATATATATATATATATATATATATATATATATATACTTATTTATCGCTGCCTGACGCCGCAAGATGTGGCACAAGGCCGAGTTTAAATTGGGGTATCCGAGCCTGTAGGCTAGGACAAAAAATCCCTATAGACCACGTAAAAATGGAGACAGTTTCCCGAGACGAGACTCTGCTCTTCGGCAGAGCTATGTCTGGATGATACCCTCTGACATAAGCCTGGTATATATACCTAGCTTATATCAGAAGATATATATATATATATATATATATATATATATATATATATATATATATATATATATATATATATTCGTCGCCATGTCTGTGTGTATGGTCACTTGTGTGTACCTTTCATTGTATATGTATGTTTTCATTTTTTGGGGTTTTTTTTTAAGCTTCGTGGAGATATTTCCTGTCCCGTCGCTTCTTCGCGTGTTTATATATCTAAATAGATCTGCGTGTTTATGAATTATAATCTGATTGTGTATGTTTTGTCTTTTGCATGACTTCATCCTCCCTTGCCCATGTTTTTGCTTCAAATGGATTTATGTTGTCATGAAGTTCAGAGCAGCATTGGATCTAAAAGTTTATTCCAACTTAATTTCAATAAAAGCAGAATAAATAGAAAAAATATTTTTTTCCTCGGTATCTTCTTTAAATAACTTTATAATTTTAAAATTAATATAGATTTAATTTAAAATTTAAAAATTGTAATTCTGAATTTAAAATTCTATAGTATAATTGATTACTTATTAGTTAGAACAAATTCTACTTAATCTAACACTATCATTAAAGCATTAAATAATTATTATAAACTTAATGTCCGTTGTAAAGTTTTTTGAATTCCCATATACTTGTATTTTGATTGGTCATTCCAGCTTATGTAACAGTATTTCCCCTAGCGAAGGATGTTTGATTGATTTGAACCTTTTAAAACCCTTTATTCTACATTCAACACCATCACTTGAATAGTCACCAGAAGTGTTGAAATAAAATGCCTATTTATTTAGTGATTTTATAACATGTATATGTTATAATTTTTGAATAAATAATTATATATGCTGTACTCTGTATTGAGCACTCTTTTAAGAATAGTATTTGTTGATGATTGGAATTTATTTTGTATACACCAATACTATACTTGTATATATATATATATATATATATATATATATATATATATATATATATATATATATGACTCTCCCCCGTTGAATTCGCCATGACGGTCAAGGAGATCAGTTCCGAGGAAACCAACAGCTCAACAACAGCACACGAGATTTGATTATAATGGTGAAGTTTTCGTGCAGAACCATCCACACTTTTTGAAGGGCCGAATACAGAGACTACCTGCCACATGGTCCCCAAACGCAGGTTTTGAATTCAGAGTTGTCCCTCTCCTAGAACAGTTGCCATCCAAGGCTATAGAACCCTCTCTGTCCTGATATTTCCCCATAGCTGGAGGGAGAAGGAATGAATTTGCACCTTTCCCAAGATTACGTAAGTGAATGTAATATATTACATCATTATTTTTGCAGCAACCTAATATATATATATATATATATATATATATATATATATATATATATATATATATATATATATATATATATATATCGGAATATATTTAAATTTTAAATTATCTATAGGAAAGAGTACTGAAGTTTTGCATAATATCAGTTCTATAGAGCAGTGAATACTTGACAATCTCCTCACAGATGACGAAGAGACTTAAAGCAATGAAGATGGCGTTCTACAGAATAATACTGAGAATAGCACGAACCGAAAATCTGAGCAACGACTAAGTTTTAGAATAAACGTAAACAATTAGGAAACTAATACTGAACACCAGGAAGCGACATTTGAAAATTCTAAGGAAATAAGAGGACCTCGATAATTTGACACCCACGGAACATATTTATGGCACGATAAAATCACTGTATAAATTACATAACGAGCTTGAGTGAATGGATGACAGAACAGAAGTTTAGGATAGTTAACAGAAAGCCAAAAATTTATGAAGAGCTCCAAAGGACATGGAACTATGGAAAGCCATAAGCATCTATGTCCTGAATGAACAAAATATATAGAAGAAACGGAAAGGACAAACTAGCAATATATGAAATTCCCAGATGCATTGTGATTCCATATCTGAAATACTTTCGATGTAAAGCATTTCTTTACAATTATCTGAAATTAGTTCTATCGAAAAAATAAATGGAGCTTTCTCAGTAGGAAGAAAATGTTCTACACTTTTGTCACGTTTCATCGAAGAGGTCGTAAAGTAGGTAAATCGTTTAGCGGCATGATTCGTGGCTGGAAATAATCCACGACACTTCTCAATAAGGACTGTGTCAAGAAAAAAAATTGAAAAGGGGGCATTATGATTCATCGTAGGTGATGTGCTTGTTAGAGTGTCTTTGATTCACTTATAAAACATCCCGACCTTTTTTTATGATCCACACGCTTACGTTTTATATATGTTTATCTCCTTACTTCTTTACAAAGAAAAATACACAAATATCACGAACTGAACCTTTTATTTCGTCCATCGGGGTAAATCGCTCTCGTTCCACGTGCAATGCCTCTTCCTGATATTCCCACTCTCCAAGTTTTCTGGAGTAGCCAGGTATTGAACTAACAATACTTTGGTTCAAGTCACTGGATCCAATCAATACTTTTCTCGCCTACAACGGCCGAAACGTCGTGAATATGCTAATAAAGATGTGAACAGCAGTTTGAACAATGTACATAATACAACTAATGAAGTTTCCTCACCACCGGGCAGACACTGAACCTTTGCCTCTCATTTATTTCGTTGACCTTCGCAAATAAAGGGTTCAATTCGAAATTCCAATCACTTGAAGAAAGCCGGAGCGTATAACGGTCAAAACGCCGTGAATATGGCAAGAATGCTGAATACAACAGCCAGAGCAATGTAAATAATTACAATCTATTTTGTTTTAGATAGAGTAAGTTGATAAAAACATTTTTTATTCCAAATTACTATGTATATTTGTTTTATCAATCTAAAATTCTTGAAATAGATATACTTTAATTGTTCATTTTCTAACTGTAGCCGATATCATCTAATCAAAAGTTTAATTTGACCTGCTTCCCATACAATTGAGGTGCGATTGTAGGATTTTAAAATATCGCTTCTGGGTGTAAAGCGACATATAACTCACAACTGACTGCTTTCTCTCTCTCGTTGACTTAATATGATTGCAGGTACTCAAGATGATTGTTGTCCAATTATATTCTCGAATATTCCGCTACGTTAATTTATTGGATATGCTTAATGATTATCTCCTCTCAATAGCTTAAAAGTCTCTTTCTTGTTGATGGAGCAAATGTGTGCCTTCTTCAACGTCGCACTTTCTTCAGCTTTTATCTTACTTGCGTTGCCACTTGTGGCAACACAGAAACAGGACGAGAAACGATCGATTGATTTTCAACTTCCACAGACAGAACGAGGAATTTTCTGGATTTACCGTCAGCCGTTTAGTAGGCGTGTATATTCACAGTTTCATCACTGGGAGTGAATTCGGCGAATAGATTTCAATTCTCTCTCGCTCCATATCGCTCACTTCGTGTTAATACCATGGAAAACCGGACGAAACCATCTCCTTACAGATATAGCTAAAATAGCATAAAATCTTTCAAGTGTAACATTACTTGTGAGCTATCCGACCAGACAATGTTCAGTTATTAGCGTTCACATCTAAATTAACAAACGGCAAATTTTGCATGTTCGTCCGTGTTTTTGAAATCCTTCTAACTCGAGCCACACTTGCTCTATAGAGAGATATTACATATTTTTGGAATCATCTGATGCCAGACATGGGATTTTTGTCCTGAAGAAGAAGGAACATTTAAAGATTCTAATTTTAGAATAACTTAAGAAAACTTATTTGGGTTCGTTTAGCTTGTTTTCTTTTACGGCATATTAACATCAATGAGTTATTTAATGCCGACAAGATTTCTTTTGTGTGGTAATATTTTTTTGTTAAAACAATGTATTGTTTCAAAAATGTAGTGTTGGTAATATTTTTTCTCAAAAATTTATTGCTGGTAATTTTTTTTTTCAAAAAAGTAATGTTGGTAATAAATTTGTCTTCAATAATTCATTGCTGGTAATATTTATTTACAAAAATATATTGCTGGTACTAAAACCTATTTTTACACTTTCATCGTGTTTCGATCACAGTATGGGGTTAACAATTTGCTCACAGTTGTGACCCTAACAAGTGCTACCATCCCGTGTCAGGGTTGACCTGGGAACACCAGCAATTAAGAGTTAGTACCATGCTACACAATTTTTTTTGATTCGATGGCTTGCAGTAGGATACCTTCTGTTGTAAAAACGTAGGATACTTAAAAGCAGAAATGTAAAAGGCAAAAAAACAAAGCGTAAGAAAATTGACAATAAAAATTCTTTAAAACATTATTAATTGGTAAAATAAGAAATTAACATTTCGACATCGTCAGTTATTCGCCTCAGTGCATAAATACACTACTCCCTACACATAAACATTTACGTGAGACTTATGAAGTCCTTCGAGAGCACAGAAACACACTACACAGGATTTTTACACTTTGTCATTTAATAACCTAATAGAAATTTTATATCCTAAAATTGCATTCATATATATATATATATATATATATATATATATATATATATATATATATGTGTGTGTGTGTGTGTAGGTGCATGTGAGTGTGTGCGTGTGTGTGTAAATGGCTCAAACACTAATATTCCATGGTTAGAATTCATTACATTGGAATCGTAATCACAATCCAATTCATCAGACCTACAAATTCAAAAAGTATTTATTTTGAATTTGTAGGTATGATGAATTGGATCATAATTACGATTCCAATGTAATAAATTATAACCATGGAATATTAGTGTTTGAGCTTTTTTTTATATTATTACTCTGTCCTGGACATTGAGTTCTACCTTGATTCTATGCTCTTGGGAATTTATATATATATATATATATATATATATATATATATATATATATATATATAGATAGAGAGAGAGAGAGAGAGAGGGGGAGAGAGACCACTAATATCATATATATGTATAATATACATATATATGATATTAGTGGTATATATATATATACATAAATTTGCAAGATATATATATATATATACATTGTATATATATATATATATATATATATATATATCTTGCAAATTTATGTATATATATATATATATATATATATATATATTTATGTATATATATGTATTTATGTATATATATATGTATATATATATGTATATATATCATATATATTTACCACAAATAGTATATATATATATATATATATATATATATATATATATATATATATATATATATATGTATGTATGCATGTATGTATGTATGTATCTATATAGAAACAAAGCAAAATTTTGCAAAGATTTTAACGGCATATTTGCCTATCCCATAAAATGTTTAAACTAATTCAGTTTCTTTTTTCCAAGTTTTCAGATAAGACATTTAGCCAACTTGACATTTGTTGTGCTAATCACTAAAGAAAACTTTGAGTTATATACCTAGAAAGAGAACATGTTAAAAACATTTTTTGCCAGCACCATTGTCTTCCCAAATGAGCAATGGTGGGAGGTAAAAGATCATTCAGACATTCAGTAATGGTACCAACATCCATACTCTGACTTCCATGTTGAATATTCATCCAAGTACTTATCAAAGATTTTATATCATATAATCGTATTCATATATATATATATATATATATATATATATATATATATATATATATATATATATATATATATATAGTATGTTTTAATATATATATATATATAGATAGATAGATGTATATAGCATGTTCTAATATATATATATATATATATATATAGCATGTCCTAAATTCCACTAGATGAGGTTGGCTTCGAAATAATTCGCATAAATCTGACGTGTCATCAGGATCTGCATTTGCAGTGACCATGATTAAAACAGTCGTTGTGCCGTGGTGTAATATAAGAACAGAATTCCATTCTGAGATTCCTCTTAGACTTCTGTTGACAATTTTTATTCAAGTCCAAGCAATTTTATCCTTAAATACAACATATAGTAAAATTATATCTTTACCATATATATATATATATATATATATATATATATATATATATATATATATATATATATATATATATATATATATATATATATATTACCGCCAAAAAACACACATTACCTCAATATCGGAATAGACTATTTGAAACTGTCCGTTAACGGCTTTTCGTTAGCCACCTGACGAAATGTGGCTGACAAAAGCCGTTAAGGGACGGTTTCAAATAGTCTATTCCGATGTTGAGGTAATCTTTGTGTTTTTTGCAGTAAAAAATACACATGCTCTGTTAAAATAAAATAAAAATCGAGCTCCCTGTGGATCAGTTTTAATAATTATTATTAATAGGATCCACCCGGATTATATACCAACGGATCAATTACCTGTACTCTCTTTCTCTCTTTCTATTTCTCTCTCTCTCTCTCTCTCTCTCTCTCTCTCTCTCTCTATATATATATATATATATATATATATATATATATATATATATATATATATATATATATATTGCTGATATATTGTGAAACTCTAGATTCCGAATGCTGAAGATAACATCAACCAACTAAATCACAAATTTCACTCACATGCATCGATAGTGTAAATTTTAAATTCATTTTTCGTTTCACCTTTTGAAACTGAAGTCTGAAGATTCAGTGAAATACATTATTACAAATGCAGCCTTAAAGTGGTCTGCTCTTCTTTAAATTACACTATTCTCTCTGAGTTAACATCGAGCTCTCAGGATTTCATCCTCTTTGGGATTATCCATACGGATTACCAAGATCTTCGTCACTTAAACATACATACATATATATATATATATATATATATATATATATATATATATATATATATATATATATATATGTATATATATTTAAAAGAAAAACACACCACTTTAAGGTACCATTATAATAATTTATTTTACCAGAGTCCTTTTAAAGGTTTCCGGATCATCACATAGCACTTCCAAAAATGAAATGAAACGAAAAATCTCCTTGGGATTACCAATACGGATTACCAAGTTCTTCATAACTTAACTATATATATATATATATATATATATATATATATATATATATATATATATATATATATATATATATATATATATATATATGGTGCGATGGATAATTTGTCGTTTGAATTGCACAAAAATGAAAATAACTCTTTTCATTTTAACAGCTATATTTAATAGAATTATGTTAAAATATATTGAAATACTAAATTTAATATAATCACCATTAGATTTGCATTATATATATGTGTGTGTGTGTGCGTCTGCGTGTGGGTGTGCGTGTGCGTGCGCGAGTGTGTTCAATAATGCAATTAATGTTCAATTGATTTATCTCGTTGTTCAAATAATTCATGTGAAATCTCTAGTCAGGGCTAACTAATAAATCGACTTGAATTATTACGAGTTCTCATAGTCATGTTTGGAGTAAACGCTCAACATAAATTTCAAACATTTTTTTTCAGAGTCTCGTTAAAAAATGTAACAACATTTAGTTTTCAAATCAGTATATTTATTCATATACTATATATTTATGTATAATAATTATATATATATATATATGTGTTTGTGTGTGTGTGCATGCATGTGTGTATGCGTGTATGTTCTGACGAAAAATGAGATTGCAACATTGCATATCTGCATAAATTCACTTAAGATTAAGCAGACATGTAATATATTTGGATTGCGGTAAATCATACCAGACGAAGGTCAATACGTGCCCAGATTCCCAAATGGGGGTATATCAAAAGAACTCAGATTTCATGTTAACACGTTTTCTATCTTCATTGGCGTCAACAAAGACCTGTATTCATACATTGATAGGTTCGTACAGAAGGCGAATCCCACCCTGCGATAGATTATTACACGCCTCATGCATCTGTTGAAGAAAAGGGACACGTGTATAGCATGACACCTGCGAGCAACGGACTCTTTAACGACGCTGAAAGATAACGAAGCATGTCCCACTAACGAAACCTCACTCGCGGATGGGAAAGTTGTATGAAAGGGATCAAATCCCTAGATGACTTTGGAGATTAAATCAGAATATCAGACGATTTGCTAGCATATATATATATATATATATATAGAGAGAGAGAGCATAAAGTTCACAATTTTCATCATCCAGGGTGTTGTAGATTTCTTCTGCCTCAGTGTATTTATGATCTCACACTATCGACTAATAGTTTGGATAAAAAATATATATTTACTAGACCCACTTATTACTTGTCTTCACTCTTTAATAATAATAATAATAATAATAGTAATAATAATATTTTTTTTTATTATTTCTAACATTTGTAAACCCCACCCAGTAATCTTGAAAATAAGCGATTTTCAACTTGAAAATATTCTTTCATTGTGTGCGAAAACATATTAGGTAAGAAATTTACATTAAATTAATTAAATTTAATTTCATTGCATTCCTCTATTTATTACTTTATTGCATTCGTTTTTATTATATTCCTGAATGATATTTCATTATGTTACATGTATATATATATTATTATATTATATTCATTATGCTACGTGTACATATATATATATATATATATATATATATATATATATATATATATGTGTGTGTGTGTGTGTGTGTGTGTGTGTGTGTTTTCTAAAGAATTAATGAATTTATTTTTTTTCATTTGATATTTTCATTGCACCACACGTTACAAATAGTGGATACTCGTATTTGAAATAGACGAACCGTTTTTCGTTTTGCTTTAAACACTATTGGCCTGCGTAATCGAGAAAATAAAGAAAATATGCCATGAAAAGGGATAAAAAAACCTGCACCGTTATTTGTAGGGCCATTTAAAAGCAATGCTTTATTGTTGCTTGATTTTCGATGTGTAAACTCCCACATAGATTATTGGCAGAACATAATCTTCGATCCGCATTTCTACCATTTACGTTTGCATTGTAATAGGCTTGTTAAATAGGTGCTTATTTATCTATTTATTGGCTGGGACTGTTGCATTCCTCTTCTGAACCCAGAGTTTCCTGTTCAAAACTACGCTTTCAATTTCAAGCTTAAGCGTCATAAAAAATGGTATTTGCCGCCAGATTGTCTTTTTGCGAGCCATGACGGTAACCTTCAGACTGTTGTTACCTGAGGAAACAAATAAAATCTCAATTTTAACGCATCCAAAGCGAAACTACTGTCCTTTTTTAATCTTAGTGAACATTTTTTTTACCTTCCATCAGTATGGCTAATGCTAGCCTCCAGAAGGGTCAAACATTACGCCTTTTCAGTTTGAAATTTCCCACTCATATGAATTGAAACTATCATATTGAATCATATTCTATGTTTGCTTCTTAGAGAATTGATTCACTTAGCTATGTTAGGTAATATTTCTCGCTAGAATCATGCATATTTAAAGGGTATACTATTCGCTTGCCATCGTCATTTACAATCACATCTTGTTTAGTGCTTTTGACATGTATCTAGAGATTCTTGACATTATTCAAAGAAGAAGCTGCAATGTTTAGGCATATATTCCAAAAGCCTTTTCTACAAATACGCATGATAAAATTTATGGTGAACCTTTCTTTCTTTTGTTAACCCGTCTTTCTGGATTTAAGCGGATTACTAGATTGGCAGATAGGTCTCCACATTTTACTGTTAACATTGTCGCAACCGTAAGCATTAATACTAATGTCTTCTTTATTCGTCTTTATTGCTTGTAGGACTTTTTTGTGGTTTCTTGTTTGCCTATCAATTACATCCTTTTAATACGTCCTCTTTAACTTTCAGTAACCTTTTCTTAGGTCCCGTCATTCTCAGTAGCCTGTTGCTTTCTTAGTAGCATTGATTAAAAAGATAACTTCACTCTTCTGTATTATCTTAATTGATATAATGGAATATGCGTACACCTGTGGTCCCCCCTCACCGGAATATGATTGGCTGGTGTCCGTCATAAATACCGACTGACGTGTAGGAGAGTCAGAGCCTTAGTCTGAGAGCAAAGTCTATAACGACGCCCATTGGACTACGCCATTGATCTATACTTCTTACCTGCGACCACGACGCGTACCCGTCGATTACTGCTACCATATTCTACTTGGTTATAGTAGCCAAAACTACTTAGCTACTTCGTTCAAATAGATCCCCTTCCGGGAGATATGATTAATGCTGATAATCGCGGAACAGCTTTTAGCCATGTTCCTATGTAACGGTCTCTGCGACAAACACGCCTTCGTGATCTCAACAATTCCCCGCCTGTTATAACTCTAAAGCAATTTCCATCTCAAGAGTATTATCATGAAAGGAATAGAAAATACATCAGTTATAAAGTAATTAGATCGCTAATCATTACATTATGACGCTCGCGACTGATATATATATATATATATATATATATATATATATATATATATATATATATATATATATATATATATATATATGAGAACAGAAAAATTGTCGAAATAGTGTAACACCATTATTGTCTATCCAACAAAATGCCTAAAAAATACTAAACTAATTGAGTTAGTTTTTTTCCAGGTTTTCAGATAAGACGTTTAGCCATCTTGACATTTCTTGTAAATATCACTGAAGATCCATTTGATCTATTCAGCTACAAAAAGAATAAATTAAAACCGTTTGTGTCAGTCCCACTGTCTTCCTAAATGAGCAATGGTGAGAGGTGAAAGATCATTCAAGCCTTCAGTCATGGTACCAACATTCATACACTGGCTACCACCTTCAAAGTCTATTCAACTACCATCAACATAAAAGGTGATTTAAAAAAAGAAACTGGATCATGAGGTAACAATAGGAAGAGGGTACAAAATACATAGAAGCTAGGAGTAATCATTGAGGAGGGTGCACTGTATATTGATGCTTGATAACAACATTGATAACGAAAATATCTCGTAGTGATTTTCAATTCGATTAAATACATCAATGAAAATATTCACCTCGTGAAACTAAAGTAGCAATAACAATCATTGAATGTAAATCACAAGTAGAGATGTCACTCGTAACCTTTTGACGGTATCCAAATATATCCATACTACATGAAAGCCAGCAAACCGGAAACCATTTATTGATATTTCTCGTGACTTTTGCTTTTCACAACTTAGCAATTGCTTAATTTTGTTTTTTTCCATCTATTCTAATTGAGCGCAAGACAGGAGCTATCAATTCCCGAGAATGCATTTTAAGCCACATTAAAACGAAAGAGTAAATTAAATACTTATAAGCCAAAAAAACAAAACCAAAAAAAAAAACGAAGAAATAAAATGATATTAAGCAATTCAAGCCATTCACACTTTATCCTGATGCGAAGTAGAAATATTAGAAAAAAAACAAATGAAACTAAAGTGCATTGATTCGGAATAATTCACTTGTTGACACGTGATTCTCGCCATTTCTCTTAACGCTTAGTTTTTCTTTCTCGTTTTGCCGAGATTTCGTCATAAATTGAATGCGTTTCTTTTATTTTACTTTTGAAATCATCTGCCATTTTGTTTTTACGTTCTTTCCTAAACAATGATATTTGTCTTCTTTCAATTTTTTTCCCATTCAATTGCATCAAAGCGATAGGAATTTTATTATAGTTTACATAAGCCGCACCAAACCTATTAGGAGAAATTAAACCTTTTGAGAGCAGAGGTGCCGTATTTAAAGACAACAATGCAATAAAAGAAAGCGAAATAAGGAATTAATAGAGCGGGTATGAAAATTTGGAATACTATAAATATTCTTGTCTCTGGAGTTTGCAGATTTCCTTTGCGTTCCTGACAATATCAAACCATTGTGAAAAATCAGTTTGGATTTTTTGTTATTCGATTTTCACCCTTCAAAAGAAATTTGGTCAACTCTTAACGGCATGCATATGTACATGGTTGCTAACTTTTATTAGGTCCGGCAAAAGGCAATGAGGAAAGTCTGTATATATATTTTGTTTAAATATTGATTCTTTCTGTTGACTGTTATTTTGTTTATCTATCAATTCACACCACTAGGTTGTGGAAGATTTATTCATTTACGTCACGTCAAAGCCCTCTGTTAAAACACTGCGGCCCATTTAAAAATTACTTTTTGTTAACACAGATGAAACTTTGTCTTTGTCTCTGTGTGTGTCTGTGTGTGTGTGTGTGTGTGAAAAAATCTGTAAAATAGAAAGGCTTTCATCCAAGAAAAATAAAATTGTCCACATACCCTCAAGCACACACACAGACATATACACACACACACACACACACACACACACACACACACACACACACACATATATATATATATATATATATATATATATATATATATATATATATATATATATATATAATCTCGCACATTAACTGCTTGTTTAATAAAATTGTGGTCAATGTAGAACGCAACATTTAGGTGAAGACTGAGTTGTGCTATCATTGAGGAAAAATGTATATTTATAATAATAATAATAATAATAATAATAATAATAATTATTATTATTATTATTATTATTATTATTATATATCTGAAAAAATTAGGAGTTCAGCAGATCACGCTAGATTGGTTTCAATTTTCGATATCTTCAAGCGTAATAGAAAGCGAGGAGAAAAGCAAGGGTATTGGTTATCGAATGTACTTTTTAATACTACTGCTTCCTGGTCTAATTCAGCTCAGACCAGTATCTTATATATATATATATATATATATATATATATATATATATATATATATATATATATATATATATTGATTCCAAAATTAGCTTGAAACTTGACTTACTTAAGAGAGATACTTAATTCATGTTTGACATTCCAATACTAAACTGACAGTGAAGTATTGTTTTCGTCTACCATTTCAGCTTACTTTATGGTTATAATATCTTTTTTTCCATTCGTTTCTTAGTAGCTTCTCTATACGTTTTTTTTTTTTCTAAAGTTCCCATCTTTATTCATTACTCCTGTTTTAGCTTTATAAACTATATTCCGGACCAGATACTTTCATTTCATTTTAAATCCTACAATTACAACGCAGCACTAATTTCCCTGATTCTTTTTTATGGTCATTGGTAAGCATTTGCATATTTTTATTACAACAAGAATTTATTTCACATTATTGACTTTAAATAGCTTACTTGGAGAAGCGGCAAAATGATCCGTAATTGGCTTTTTTGATTATTCTAGTGTAATGGGTAATGGCTCGGAATAAGAAAACATGGAGCCGAGTTCGAATTCTGGTTGGATTCGTTTCATTCTTTTCCGAGCTAATATTCTTGGTAACGGTATAGTTCCATAGACGCGTTGCATAGCAGAACATATCGAGTCATATAACCTTGGTTGGCAACCAGTCTAACGCAGAAAGAAACGGCGTTCTACCACAGGAAATCGTTTGCCTCGTAAGACATGAATCGAATCTTGACAAAGAGAATTAATCGCCCAAATGTGACTCACGTATGTCACTTGAATTGACAAATGTTTATCCTGACTGTTTAATATAAAGCGACATCCTCCACTGGTTTCTGTATTATATAAATCGCCTGTTATTAAGTTCCACTATTACTGGAAATACATCCTCAGTATATATGGAAACAATTTTTCACGCTCTATTTATCTGACTGCATCCATGATAAAAAAATATTTGTGCTAACTCCTGTCCTGTGTATTACTATGAACTAAATCCGGCAACAAAGTCTCTGATCGGGAAGTTATGAGAAACGTGGAACCACCTCTTAATTGCTGTTGTTCCCGGGTACACTGTGACTCGGGATGGAAGCACCTGTTAGGCACCCAGCTATGGGCAAATATTTAACATCCAAACCGATGCTCAAACTCTATGAAAGTATAAACATTTTATAATAAAAACACCAGCCAAGTATTTTCATAGTAAAAAAATATACCAGCAATGAATTTTCGCAAAATAATTTACTAATGTCACCCACAAAATTATATTTCGACATTAAATGACCCATAATGAGTTGATATGACACTAAACTATTAAACATATTCGTACTAACTTTGATACTCCTGTTATGTATCAAAATCCAATTTTTACTTTTGATTTTTTAACTCTTTTGTCCATATCTAGTTTTTTTTTTTTTTTTTTTTTTTTTTTTTTTTTCTGGGACCGTAAGAATATTTAACTGGATTGTTATCCTTATCTTTTCATCAAATATTTCTTTAAATTTCTCAATTAAACTTATCACACTCCTCAGTAATGTTTTTGATATTGACGGGCACAAATCCTTTGTTAAATTGTACAAATCTCTGTTACTTCTATTTTATCAATAAATTTTCATGAATTAACCGACCCTATCATAATTTTATAAAGACTGACCTTCAAATACATATCACATCTAAATCGCTAAACCTTAAAAAACACAAGAAATAGTTAAAGATTCAAGTTTTCTATGTATCAGATAGTTGATATTTGACCTTTTCTGAATATTTTCCAAATAGTATGTGCTGAATGAAGAAAGGCTCAGTATTTCAGAACTTGACGGAGTTTATTCTAAATACCAATTATGCCAATTATGATAATTCAAAGTTACAATATGTACAGTTTTAATCATGTATTTTAGATCATTAGTTCCGGATAGAATATTTTTCTGTTTATTGTTGCTATAAAAGTCATTCTAATAGTGTTGCAATGAATGCTATCAGTGACAAAAACATTTAAGTTGTCGCCATATTTCAAAGTGTATCAAAATGGCTTTGTGTCAGTTGCAAAACACCTTTCAGTTAAATTAACAGATTTTTGCTATGGTGATTTTCCAAGCATAGTTTAGATGTGGCACAAGACCGAAAGTATGGGACATCCAGTGAGGATCGAACTAACTATCCATTTGTAATTTTTATAGCGAGACAAACTTTTTAACCATTACACCACGTGAAGGTTCCCTGATTTTCCAAACGTAGCTTAGATGTGGCACAAGGCCGAAAGTATGGGGCATCCAGTGAGGATCGAACTAGCTATCCAGTCGTAATATTTCTAGCGAGACAAACTTGTTAACTAATTCACCACGTCGAGGTTCCCTGATTTTCCAAGCGTAGCTTAGACTTGGCACAAGGCCGAAAGTATGGGGCATCCATTGTCAATCTAACTCACTACTCAGTCATAAATGTTCTAGCGAGACAAGCTTTCTAAACATTACATCACGTCGACGTGCACAAATACATGTTTACTATGATTTGCCTTCGAATAACAGTAGTAAACATTGTTTTGTTTTTTTAATTTTAATCTAAGTTCCCAAATATTAGTACAATGTACAGTTGGAACATATAAAGAAATTGTTCTTGTAAAGATATTTAAACCTTTTAAATATTTTCGTCCGCAGTCCCTTGCAGATTTTAAATTGTTCACTAACTGCTTTTCGCACGCTATCCCAGTTAGCAAATATCAGTTTTCAACATAACTTTTCCTTGTATTCATTAAAACATCACTATATTGACCTCTGTTCTTATGTCTTTTGGGAAGGGCTCCTAAATTAATATTTTGCACTGGAATTCTTTCCAAAAATAGTGTAAGTTAGTTAAATGTCAAATCTAAGCTCTTTTCAAACTTTTAGCAGTTCTATAGACATCAGAGTTTCTAGGCTCAGAGTCCTATTTTGTTTTTTATTAGAAATGGAACAAAGAAAATTAATAGTGTTCAATAAATGAGATGAAAATAATTCAGTGTTCTCAAATCTGACAAATGTCTACTTGGCTGTATTGTGCATGACGTTTGTGTTTACTGTACATCAGTCACTCTCCTATTGAGAATCTTTTCTGTCATAGATATGACAACTCCATATTATTCATAAAATTCAAAAGTTAAATTCATACCTGACTTCTCAGCATATATTTCATTTCTATTCGGAATGGTATATGCAACGATGAAGACACTAATTAATAATAACAACAAAGATAAGCACACTCGTCCGAATGTAAATAAAAATGTTAGCAATGTTTTTTGACAATGCATAATTTCTTTTTGTCTAAATTGAAGATTTGATAAGACATGTTTTTATGTTTGTTTGTTTTTTGTTTTGTTTTTTTCGGAGATAAATTTAAATCTAGGTATGACAAATATTAAAAGTTGAAAGACATTTTAATTCACTTTCTAGTTTCTTTGATAAACGAGTGCCAAGAATCGTCTGCCCACGAAATGTCTCTTTTAACAAAATCATCTGATGAGATGGACTTCAAGGAGAGATAATTCATTAATGATTGTTTTATTTCAATTTTCAGTTCGATTAGATTATAGAAATGTCCAACTTTTTCTGCTTTCCAAACTTGTTGCATTTTACAACTTAAAAAAAAACATATTTGTGAATTGTTATATGAGTTCGTAAGCTAGATACAAATACAGGTTGCGATGGGTATATTGTCGCCATTTTATATATTTTGTTTTTGATTCGACTGCACAGTATAGTAGAATCAGTTGGGCACCCTCTGTGAGGTAAGTCACTCCGCCCAAAATTTGGAAGCGGCTTACTCTACTGCTTCGTATTCTCACTGAAAACACCAATATGAACATTTCAGAGTGGTTGGGTGTCAAACTGACAAAATGAGATGCCAATGTTTTTTTTTTTTCCTTTTTGCGTAATTTAGACGACAATTTAATCTATTCCTTACCCCTCTATATAATTGAAAGAATGTATATAAAAAGAATTAATCCATTAAATTTTGAATTAATAATTAAAGACAGAACTGATAATTATTAACGAAATATTGTCGCTAGCCACAACTTCTAAAAATTATTTCACGTAACCTATGAACGGTAAGGTAATAAATCCTCTAAGACGCAAGAAGTTACAGAGTGTTAATACATATAATAAAAATATACTATTTTTGAGAAAGGACAATAAAAGAACAAAATTTACGAAGATAGAATATAACGATTGACATTGTATTTACTGGAAAACAAGAAGACGGAAGAGAGTTCCAGAATCGAGAAGTGCGATAGAAGAATCTGTTAACATAGAACTTATGGTTACATCTATTCATTTCATTTGTAAAATGATGAGACCTTGCCGCCAATCTAGTACTGCAGTTAAATTCATAATATCTAGGTATCATAGACGAAAGCTCATCAGAACAATTACCATGAAAATATTTATAGATAAGGTAAAAGGAAGCTTCGTTACGGCGGTGGGAATGTCACTGAAGCCGAGATGTCAGTTCAAGACCAATAACGTTACAGATTATTCTTTTGATTTTATCAAGAAGCTCTAAATCTATATCAGGAGCACTAGACCAGATGCAGCTGCAATATTCAAAGAAAGGACGAAACTAATAAACATTTAAAATTCTGCTAAGAAATAATTGTCTCTTGCAAATGTCAGAACCGGTGGAATTAAAAAAAAATAGTGCTAATCTGGAGATTTACCATGGGGATATAGATAGATAGACTGACGATAGACTTGCGACGTTGAATTTGTGGGAAAAGAGATGCAGAATGTTGGATTTCTTACCGAGAAAACAGTATTAATTATATTGACCTTCGTCAAGGATGGTATGTAAGGATTAAGAAACTTCAGTCCCGATATAGCAGCAATACTCCATTGTTTTTTTTTTTTGTTGTATTTTTTTTGAGGGGGGAGCTAACCTTACAGCTCGTAAACGTCTAAACTTGTGAGAGTAAAGAATAAAGCTTATTTGAACGTTTACCATGCACGGGTTGGTTAGCACAGGATAGTAACGTTGCAGCTGCAGAAAAGAGAAATCGCTTTTACGCCAACAAGTGACATTCAGATGAAAAGGTGATTTTAATTAACCTATATTTTGAATTAACTTTTCAGATGAATTCTTTGAAATAAATTTCTGTTCTTGTTTCTCTTGATGATCGGGCGAGTATGTTTCTAAGGTTTTGAAATAAAATGATTTCTTTATTGCTCATATCATTCAAAGGTTTGCATTCATTCTATTGTCATAGACACAACTTTTTTGTAGATCAATTTTGGTTAACATCCTCTGATCTATGCTCTGTTTAGTTTTCCAACTTCGCAAAAAAATTCCGACCACTACGAATTACGTACTTTCGTTATTCGTCAAGACGACCAGACAGACTGAACAAAGATGTAACTTTGCTGTGAGAATTCTTGCTGGGTTTTGCTGCTCTGAGTCCCGTAATTGGGTGTTAAGCTCACGTGATAATATCAATAAGACAACGGAAGTCCGTTTACACTTTCTATAGGAGGTGTTAATATTTAAACTTCTGGTCGGACGTTCGTTAACTATTACTTTTTCTCCGCGTAGAATAGATATTTCCGGCATAGGCTTCCATAATGTTTTGTGTTCTCCATTTCTCGTAACATTTATTTTTTTACAAAGTCAAATGTTTAGCTTCTTTTAATCTACAATATTTTTGATTTATTATTTAAAACTTTAGTTTTTCCACAGGAACTAGCGAGTTGTTTTTACTTTCCGCACGGGTTCTGGCTATTCTTATATTAGTTTCAAATCGGATAATAATTTTCTCCTTTTTTTTCAAGCCGGATACTGGAGGGAGGCACGCTTCTGCTTTATATTTCTAATCACAACCTGTGATATTTTATTAGCAGAACTGCATCTTATATTTCAACTGAAGTTAAAAAATGCCTAAGCCAGCCCTGTCGGTACTTAGATGAGGTTCCACTTGGAAGCACATCAATCTCCTACCATCTGAAATATATTTCGGTTTTTGATGTAATGAATATGAATACACCTGAGTACCCCCTCACAGTAATATGATTGGTTGGTGTCAGCCATAAATACAGATTGATGTGGAGGTACAGGGACGCCTATTGACTACGCCTATTGTCTACCACAACGACGAGGACCAGTCCATTACGGTTACCTGCTAGATTGTCCTACCCGGTTACAGTAGTCAACAACCACTTTGCTACTTCAAACAAATATATCCCTTTCCGGAACATATCAGTTTTGAATAAACATACAGGGTTGGTAATCCGTACAAAAGTAAATCTGAAAACAAATATAAGAGAGAAAGTCAAGAATTATATGCATACCTTCCTTACTCTTGTAAGATCGAGCGTTTTGATAGGAATCTGCGTGTGTTCTGTCTCAACAAACTTGCCTTAATACAGACAGAACACAGCTGAAATACCCTGATGAATCCAGTCGTCTGCATAATATTTGAATTGCCATCATAATTTTAAAAGAAGTTATTGTGATATATAATATATAAACAGCAATTTTGGTTTGGTTCTTACTTGTTTTTCTTTAAGGGTATATCAACGACTCTATAGGTTATTTCACGCTACTATGATATATCTACAGTCCGTTTTCTACTATAGTATGATATCTACTATTCATTTTCTACTATGATATTATATTAATTTAATTTATTTATTTAAAAAGATTTTAAATTTGGATTTTTTTAATATAACTATGACAACAAAAACATTTCGATTTCATTTTTGCCTTGAAAAAGTCGGAAGACGAAACGCGTCGACAAAATCTAAGATCTTTTCCCAATTCTCATTTTATATCAATCTGTCTTATCCACAGAATTGACCTGAGAATTTAACTATTTTAATATTTGTAAACGGATTTGGTGTAATTTAAAACAAAAATGTATACAGGCTATCGTTTTTCCATCTGTTATTTAATATCGAAATCTAAATAATTTATACACAGTTTTCTTCTTTCTCGGTGAACGTATGTTTTAGAGATATATAGTTTGTAGATGATCTATTATAGATCTTATGTTTTAGTATAAACCTATTTCTTTAAGGCAGGACGTTATGTAGAAGGTTTTAGTATTTTCAAATAGTTTTCTCGTCTTATTTTCCTTGCATTATTAATGTCTTATAGGAGCTAAGTGAATAAATTCAGTTAAAATTTATTTCACAGCTTAGAATTTTGTACAAGTTGGTTGGTCTTTATTCTTCAGCAAGTATGAATGGATGAGTTATGTGTGGTCAAGCGAGTGTAACTTCATCTTTTCTAGAGATTTGTATCCATTCATCTGGGATTGGTTTAATTGTAAGAATTTACTATTTATATTGTGGTTCTAGCACATTACTGTTCAGTGCAACCGTTTGTTTTACTTTTCAGGTATGTACAAAGGATCTTGAAATTATTATCAGGGGGGTTCATTTTGGGATAACTTTGCAGCTGAATCTGTTTGATCATTCCCTCTAATTTCTATGTCGCTTGAGATCCAGCATTTCTTTAGCGTTGGATAATTGCAATGTTTGGTTATTTAAGTTGGAAAATAAGTAGAATTTGCTGAAATGCAGCGAAATAAGGACTTCTTTCTAACTACTGGGAAATGGTTTTCGTGAAATACCTTGTCCTCTTTTACGTCCACAATATTAATGCTCAGCAAAAATATTTGATTTATTTCTGCCAAGAATGTTCGTGTCTCGTTGCAGAAAAGGCTGGGTTCTTTCAAAGGGTTAAAAGTGTCAGTTTTCAAAGTCGAACTCTAAATATGTCTTTGATTTCCCGTCGCATTACTGAACTGGAAAAATTCACCCGAAATACTATAAATAACAATTTCCTGATAGAGTGGCGAAACCATTTCTGTGCCAAATTGTCAGTTAAAAGTAAATGACCGTTTCTGACTAAACTTTAAAGCTTCCTTTTCAAACGAAATTCTAAGCAGAGGTCGGCAAATACTTATTGCCCTTACCCCCATCAGAGCTATTTCTAGTTATGGCCATACCATTAAACTTGACATATATTCATATAGTCAAGTAACATTTCCTGAGATAAATTGTAATTTATATAGCTTTGAAAGGACAAGTATGGCTTTGAATATTACATTAACTTGAATTTCATGGATGAAGTGTCATCTTTTTACACTTTATTTATATTCGGACCCAATTTCTTCAAATTCATTGCTAGTGTTATGTTATCATCTCCGGCCATATACAGGTTTCTTTAGATGTCGTCTTGTTATTTAGTACACTTCACGTACTTTTCGCCACTAAGTCTAAATCCGCACCGTTTAGCGGACTTGCAATTACTGTCAACATTTTCACAAACCAACGCTTTAAACCGCTAGACCATCGCCTCTCAAACTATCTGCTATAGCGGACTGACATTTTTTTCTCAATGTGCCATGTCCTGTATTATTTCCTGGTAATATTGATTTATACCGGAAACGATATATATATATATATATATATATATATATATATATATATATATATATATGGTTAGTCATGTATTAAAAGATACATGATCGCCTAAGCGTGTATGACACATAACTAACTGAGATGTTTTGATACTGAATTATCTTTTGCAAATGGAAAATAAAAAATAGTCAACTTTTATTATATATATATATATATATATATATATATATATATATATATATATATAAAAATAAATAAATAAATAAATAAAAATAAAATTTGACTACATGTGTGATACACGCTTAGGCGATCATGTATCTTCGGATACATGACTAACGAGGCAGGTCTTTTCCCACAGTAAGTTGCTATCTCTTTCTTCTTCAGACTAGATACTATCCAATTGTATATATAACTCGGTCATTCCTTCTATTTACCCATAGCTGGGGGGGAGACGAGGATTCATACCTTTCTGAAGGCTATTAGCTCGTAAGCGAATGTAATGGATTCGACTGGAATTCGAACTCGATTCTCCGATTCCTCAATCCGAGCCGCTATCCATTACTCCACCGAAATCAATATAAAAAAAATCAAATCATATGAAAAGTAATAAAAAAATTAAGCAGTTTATTAACACAAAAAGAGAAATTATATAACCTTAATCTTTACAAATGATTCTTTAGCATGGGCTGGGCACTGGCCGCGTACCGTTTGCAAGTGGTTCGCGATCCGGCACCGGTCTACGGACCACCACTTTGAGTAGGACTGCGCTAGACTATTTATCTTTGAGGGAATATTGAACTTAGAAAGTGGAACATTAAACCTAATGTTCCCCTACGCAGCTACCTAATGACGCTGCTTCAGTCGCATTCACGCTTGGCAATATTCACCAAGATGTCTCGGTTCTTATTGCTGCTGATGGTGAAAATTTCTCATCATTCCCCTTCATCCATGATTACCATGCGGTATCAATTTCTTTCCTAGAGCTTCATAGTACAAATTATCTTATGATAGCAACAAAGATGGAGACATTATTAAGAACGTAAAAATATGTTTCTACAGAAATATACACTTGAAAATGTGTGGGGAACGCTACTAACAGGTCAGGTCAGGTCAGGTCAATCAAACAAGGCGAATAGATAGAGGCACGTATTCAGGACTCAGGGAGCCGAGTTCGAATTCCAGACGAAACCATTACATTCACTTACGAGCTAAGACGCTTCGTAATGGCATGAATCATCTTCTTCTCCCCCAGCAATGGGCAAGTAGCAGGACAGACCAGGTTCTATAGCCTTGGATTGCAACTTTTCTACCGCAGAAAGAAATGGCAATCTACTGCGGAAAAAACTTCTGCCGCGTCAGTCATATATCGCAAGATACATGATCGCCTAAATGTGTATCACGCATGGCACATAGCTGACTCAGTTGATAGAGATTAGGATTGAGTATTCGGAGAGCCGAGTTCGAATTCCAATCAAATCCATTACATTCACTTACAGGCTAATACCCTTCGGAAGGGTATGGATTCTCTCCTTCTCCAGGACAGGCCGGGTTCAATAGCATTGGATTGCAACTGGTCTACCGCAGAAAGAAATGGCAAGGTACTGCGGATAAAAAATCTGCCTCGTCTGTCGTGTATCGAAAGATACATGATCGCCTAATCGTGTATCCCGCATAGCATTAAATAAGAAGACCTGATGAATTATATATAAAAAAAAGCTTTGGTTTGTCTGGGCGGCATGTGCGCATTTTAAACTCATTTTGTTCATATCCGTTTACTTATTCATTAACCTCATTAATTTCGATTTACCTCATCCAGAATAAATTAACCTATTTGCAGGCCAGTGTTTCTCAACCTTTTTTTTTTTAATTTTAGGGTGCACTTTTAGAATAACAACTCTGGAGTGTACTTTAAATTTATTAAGGAGAAACTAGTTATGATATTTGAAAATATGAAATTTGGGTTTAGCATTCCCAAAGGAGATTAGCAGTACAGTTTTCATTTAAAGTGATTTATGCAGAATCTGATTTTTTTTTAGAGAGGCCGATAATGACTGATTTTATTCCCTTGAGTAACGCAAAATGGAAAAGAATTATATATTCCTTCTTAAAGATTAAGGAATTTAGCATGAAGTTTAAAATATCAAATGAAAAGATTTGGGTTACACATGGGATCCACGTGCTTGGTGTCACTTGCTTTTTAAAAATAAAGATATTTTTAAATCATACTTATTATAAAACCCAGGTTGTGTGTGTGTGTCTGTTCGTTTATATATTGGATCGGATTTCCTACATTTTTCAACCGATTTCAACAAAACTCCACAGGACTACGTAAAATTACCTTGCGGTGGTTCTGACAGCGTCAGAAATTGGAAAAACAATTGTTTTTGCAAGAAATCAGTTTCAAAACACGATTAAGAGGCATCGCTCCTATCGAGTTATGCTTATTATAGAACCCAGGTTGTGTGTTTGTGTGTGTGAGTGTGTGCGCGCGTGTGTGTGTGTGTGTGTGTGTGTGTACGTTTATATATGGGATCGGATTTCCTACATTTTTCAGTCGATTTCAACAAAACTTCACTTTTGTTTTTGGCAGGTAGTGTTTCTTATTGTCTTGCACACTTTTTTCTTCATTTTTACATTCAGAATGCTTTAAAAATTCCATTTACAAGACAATTGTTTATAATAAAATTCTATTCAATCGGTAGACTTATAACGATTGAAAATAATGTTTTTCTTTGAGTTTGGGTTTGACCAATTCGTAAAAAAAAAAAAAAAAAAAATATTTAAGACATGTGTGTCAGTCAACCTTAAACAATAATCTTTGTCAATTTTATTTTTCAGTCTTTATGATGGTCGATACTTGATCTATCTCTTACTATTACATCCACGGGCAACGCCGGGCTCTACTGCTAGTATAAAAATAATTGGTAAATTACTCACCGTTAACTTGGGGTACATTTAACTTGGCTATATTTCAGGGCTCTTTCGTGATCCTGGGCGCACCAGTTGAGAAACCCTTCATTAGACAATTGTAAATACGGTAGGCTTATATATAAAAAACACCATCTTTATTAGAGTGTAACTAATTATAACTATGGGCATTCCACAAAATTTGAAGACAAATCTAAGCCATAATATAATATCTTTGTTGTTCTTTTTCTATTTGATAAAACATTCCTTTCATTATTTTTAATCTTCCATTTTTCTGCAATGTCTGTTTTTATTGAAATCTTATAAAAATATGCTTTAATTCAATATACGAAATAAAGAATGCAGATTAGATTTTGACTTAATCCAAAAATGGTTGCACTTACAGACATATCACACTGAAACACCGGTCCCCGTGCGATCACCGAAGTTAAGCAACAATGAGCCTGGTCAATACCTAGATGGTTGACCGCTTGTCAATACAAGGTGGTGCAAGCTTGGATGTGCGGATGGTGTGATGAATAATGGCTCAGAATTATTAATCGGAGAGCTAAGTTTCAATTACAGTTGGGTCCTTTATATTCACTTACGCGAAAATATCCTTGAGAGCGGCATAAAGCCCACTTGTCTTTCCCCAGTTATGGTTTAATTACGAAGACTTAAACCATTATCTCCAAAACAAAAATTATTCCAACCTAAAATATTTTATGGCTTTAAGTAACCTGTGATAGGTTGATAAACCATTTACAAACGAATCGGTCAATTAATCGATCTATTTTGTAATTTCTTGTTGTGGTAGGATCCACCTAATTTGCATAGTGGAGTACCGACCATATAAATATGGTTGGTACCGGGAAGAGAGGAAGGAATCAAGAGATTCCTCTGCGACTGTCGAACTCTCTGCATTAGCAGAGGGGAACCCGGACGAGGCTTTGCCGAAGGGCAAGGTTTCGTCCGGGGAGGTTGACAGGGCCTGAACCTGTATAGGCGGGTTCAGAAAGGCCATATTTTCGGCCGAGCCTACGGGCTCGGGGATACCCACATTAAAACGGTCCTGTGCCACATTCGATCCTCGTGGGTGGATTGATAAATACAGGAATCAAGAGATTCTGAGACCGAGAGACAGACTCTCGGCGACTGTCGAACTCTCTGCATTAGCAGAGGGGAACCCGGACGAGGCTTTGCCGAAAGGCAAGGTTTCGTCCGGGGAGGTTGACAGGGCCTGAACGCGTCTAGGCGGGTTCAGAAAGGTCATATATTTGGCCGAGCCTACGGGCTCGGGGATACCCACATTAAAACGGCCTTGTGCCACATTCGATCCTCGTGGGTAGATTGATAAATACAAGAATCAAGAGATTCAACTAGAGACTCTGCCGGACTGCGACTCAGTCAACACATTCTCCAGGAACGGTCTTCCCAGGAATATACAAAAGACTATATGTAAATATTGTGTACACTTTCTTGTTTCAATACATTTTGTTCTAAGTACATTTTGTGTTGCATTATTATTCCATGCATTAGTCAAGTTTCAACATTTCTATAATTAAAGATATTAATATAGATGAGGAGGCACGGTGGCGTAATGGATAGCTGCTCAGATTGAGGAATCGGAGAGCCGAGTTCGAACTCCAGTCAAATCCATTACATTCACTTACGATGTTAATATCCTTCTTCTCCAGGACCAGGAGTTGGATGGCATCTGGTCTACCGCAGAAAGAAATGGTAACCTACTGCGGAAAAAAAATCTGCCTCGTCAATCGAAAGATACATGATCGCCTAAGTGTGTATCCAGCATGGCACATAATTGGCTGATTGGAAAGAGACTAGGACTGAGAAATCGGGGAGCCGAGTTCGAATACCAATCGAATCTATTAGATTCACTTACTTGCTAATACCCTTCGGAAAGGTATGTTTCCTCTTCTTCACACCCAAGCTATGGGTAAATTGCAGGACACGCCGGGTTCTTTAGCCTTGGCAACTGGTTTACCACAGAAAGAAATGGCAACCTACTGCGAAAAAAAAGTCATGTATTGAAAGATACATGATCGTCTAACGCATGGCATATAACTGAATATAGATGTCACAATATTATTGATAGATATTAGGTTGGTGCAAAAATAATGACGTAATAATGTCGTTTATGACGTTAAAAATACGTCAAAAAACGACATTATTACGTCATTATTTTTGCACCAACCTAATATGTTTATTATTTTTAGTTGACATGGGAATTTATATGTTTATTGAAGTGTTATTTCGATAACGCTGTATCTTGTTCGTACCTGCTAAATAAGTTTATACTCGTTCACAAGCGGATATGTAGTTAGAATTTAGTACATTTAGATGAAAGCAAAACTTGATTAACCAAAGGCTATATATACAGCACCAACTCATTGAATGACATCAGTGGTCGTTTTTGAATTCTTTAAGGCTAATACAATTCCAAATCAGGTAAACGCTTATTGGCTAAATATTTGCCCATCCTCGAATCAAGTAAATACTTATAGACTCAAATATAAACAGCCAATATTTACCAGTTTCCGAACAACGTAATTCTTTCTAGTCACAAATATAAAGGGTCAATCCTTGAATCAAGTAAATAAATATGTATAGACACAAATAAAAACTACAAATATTTACTTATACTTGAAGTAAATGGAACACTTTGGCATAGAGTAATAGTCAGCAATTTGTACTAGGTCAGTTATGCGACATGTGTAGTACACGCTTAGACGATCATGTATCTTTCGATGGCAGATTTTTTCCCGTAGTATTAGGTTGGTTAAAAAATAATGTCGTTTTCCCGCATATGTTACTATGTGAGAAAACGACATTATTTTTGCACAACCTAATATAATTAAATTTAAAGTTTTATTTTTTGATTTTGATACATGGTAATTCCTGTGTAGCTATGCGGCCATATATTAAATTACTAAATTTATTATATATATATATATATATATATATATATATATATACACGTATGTATGTATTGGTTAAAATTTAAAATATAATAGGTTGTCATTTCTTTCTGAGGTACACCAGTTGCTATCTTAGATCTGTCCTGCTATTTACCCATAGTTGGGGATTAAGAAGAGGATTCATACCTTTCCCAAGGGTATTAGTGCGTAAGTGAATGTAATGAATTCGACTGGAATTCGAATTTTTATCCCATTCCTCAATCCGAGCCACCATCCATTACTCCACTCCACCTCTTTATCAAGTACTGACGGAACATATTCTTTCTGTAGGATACCTCCTCATTTGTTCGGACGCAATTAATTGTGCTTGTAGTTTTTTTGCAAAAATCCAGAATATTGAATTTCTTATGTCGAAATGTATCCTTTTTTAATTTCAGTTCATAAAAAATTTACTTGATTCAAGGCATAATGATTTGCTAAGCATGCCTTAGATGTAACCAGACGTAGGTAGCATCCAGTAAAATTAGAACCCAATTTGTACTTTTAGATCAATGAGGACAGAATAGTGATTTCAGTTCTTACTAAGTGCTTTATACTTTCGGTATTATGCCACATATAAGGTACTTTTAGTAATTCTCCATATCTAGGTACCTCGAAGTATTGTAATGGTTAGCAAGCTTATCTCGCTAGATCAGTTACGAATGAATTGTTTATTTGATCCTCACTGAGTGTTCTTAATAAATTTTATAAACAATATTTCCATATATTTGAATGAAGTGAGATACTTCGGAATGATGTAATGTTTATCAAGTTTGTTCCATTAGATCAATTAAGACAGGGTAGTGAGTTCAATTTTCAGTGAGTGCTATAAACTGCAAGCCTTGTAACACATCTAAGCTACGCTTAATAAATCGCTGTCCACTGTCACTTTGCCGCAGTGTAATGGTTAGCAAGCCTGTCTCTAAATCAATTGGGACTGGGCAGTGATTTCGATCCTCACTGGATGCTACCTAATTCTGGCAACATCTAAGCCATGCGTAGCAAATCATTATGCTTGAACCAAGTAAATTTTTATGAACTTAAATTAAAAAGTGGAGTATTGGCGGAACACAGTCTTTCCGTACTTCCTCATTTGTTCGTACGCAATTAATTGTGATTGAAGGAGTTTACAAAAAAAAACAGAATATTGAATTTCTCAAGTCGAAATATTCTAGATTTTTTTTAAGCACAATTGCGTACGAACAAATGAGGAGGTACGGAAAGACTGTGTTCCGCCAATACTTCACATTTATTTAACCCTCCTGTCTTGAAACTCCCGATAATTCTTGATGTTTCTCTGAAACCGATCACCTACCCTGGGTATCTGCTTTAACTGACTGTGTGCCTTTTTCCAAATAAATGACGTGCTAATGTCTATTTCTCAAGGTGCACGTTTGTAGAGTTTTCTTTGTGTAGTGAGTCATGTGATATCGCATCTCGTTTGGCTGTGTTTAACTTCAAATCCATCCGACAGATAAAAGTATCGGATAAGGTCAAGCAAATGTTTCTATTGAATTCCATTTTCGGCTGGGTGGCTTCAATTTTTCATTTCCTGATTTATGTAAATAAGTGAACGAATTTTGTGGGAGTGAAAAATAATCATTTGTAAATTCCCTAACAGGTTTGTTAATTGTTTGCTTACGAACATTTAACAGTCAGACGTCAATCAAATAAATATTAAAATTTCAGATATTTGTTTCATATACTCTAATAAATTAGAGAAAAATGTAGGATTAGTAATAACAACCATTTCACTACATTTTAATTTAAATTATTTAAAATTATTTATCTTGATTAAAAAAAAGGTACATGTTAATAATAATTTGGAAGTTTGAACAAAACGATTAATCTTTTCATCTGTCATCAAATAGATGACACATGGTAACTCCATTAAAAAAAGTTATAACATGGAAGCCATTTTTCTCTTAATATTCTCAAACGTCTGACCATAAGCCATGCATCTTAATAAAATATTTGAGGAGCATTATATTATTTATACATTAAGGCTTATTTCAAATAAATTAGCCATTGAAATAATGGTCAAGAAAAATACCAATAAAAACGAAAGAAAATCCAGAATTAGTAAGACTAGAAAAATGCGCAACTAAATAGACCATATTTATTACCCCAAACATCAAGTTTTCAAATTTTGTAGATTATGAGTACGCGCTCGTCGGTGTAATATAATTAACAAGTATGTCGACAAATTGCAGTTCTTCCTTTATTGTCATCCATGTACTGTTCGGTGTGTGTTAGTCTCAATTAGAAACGTGACAGTTTTTTACTTCGTCTCTGGTATCATACTGATCTAAAGTTGCCTGACTATGTATCTAAGGGGAATAACTCCACACATTTGTCACTGTTTATTTATCGACGTATGTATATGAATGTGACATAAAGTGTATTGCTTGGATGGAATCGTAAAATAAATATTCTCAAAACACTAAATCTATAACCTCCAACGATATTTACTATTATTAAACAAAATTAACTTAATTATGTATCCTCAAGGGTACTCGTCGCCAAGTTGTTGTGGCCTTGTTGAGGCCAGACTAAAGGCACAAGATTGGATTCGAGTTAACAAATATATTAACGAAATTCGGTAATACAATAATATATAAACGAGCTTGAATATTAAGTCCGAACTGTCAGAGCTGACCTTTGGAAAAAAATCTCTACTTTGACAAAAAGAGTACCTGCTTTAATTTATAGTTGGAAGAGTCCATTCGTGTATGGGTACTTTACCATAACAGATTATCAAAAGATATCGATGAGAATACGAATTTATCATTATCACAACGTTTCGGCCGTTGTAAGCTCCGGCCTTCTTTGTGTGGTTGGAATGTTGAACTGAACCTTTTATTTTACTCACTGGGGTAGACTGTTCTAGTTCCACGTGCCATGTTTAATGGATGTCAGTTATCAGTTATCTCCTGCTAATTCCCCTCTGAAAGTTCTCCACTGCCTTAACCAGGTATTGAATCCACACTATTGTGGTCCTGTCACTGGATCTAACTAACGCCTTTATCCACTGTACCCTGTGTCCTTGAGGGTTCAGTTTGACATTCCAACCACCTGAAGAAGGTCGGAGCGTACATTGGCCGAAACGTTGTGATAAACTAGTTAATATGGACATTTATTTTCTAACAAATGTCTTTCTTTTTAAGAAGCCAGTTTAGTGCCTGAAGGTCTCCATAATTTGGGGCCGCACGTCCCGAAAATATATTGTTTATTTTAACTTAATTATGTAAATACAAATATATTGGATCAAGTTCTAAACTTTACGACTAAGACCCACCATATTACTCATATTGTGTTGGACCACGATCTTTCCATTCGAATTCCATTGGTGAAATGTAAGTTCAACTCAAGCAGCTTCCTCCACGACTCATTGCTTCCCGGAGCTGACTCCCAAGAGGATGCTTCCCCGATCACAACAATTTTAACCTGTCCAAGTCTAGCGTTAACCATTATCTTCCCCACATATCCACATCCACTGTGCCTCTTATTCTGTAATACTCTACCTCGAGTGGCTCCCGAGCCCGGTAAAGTGTTAATATCATTGTAAAGAAACACACATAATGCTTCAAATATTTTTTTTTTTTTTTAAATGATGTTCTTTCACATTTTTTAAATGCAGGTTTCTACAGACGTTAATATGGCGGCTTAATTAATTTTTAAATAAAAAATAGAATTTTTTTAATAAAAGTTTGCTAAAATTACTTATATTATCACCATGGATGTTTACACATTTTTCATTAGATCGGTATTCGATTGTTGTTGGGTCCAGAATATAGAGGTCTGATTTCCTAGCAGGAGCGAATTCTCCAATTTGAAGACTAATATCAGATAATCTTCCTCCCTTAGTCGATATATAACCTGCTTGTCTTGTGTCGGGCTAAAATATGCTTAGAAAATATCGATAAAGTATGGTTGCTGAATTTTGTCTTTTTGTAATACAGACAACGAAAATAAAAACATGGAGCGTGTATCTCTCATTACTGAAAGAGGTCGGTGTTTGTGTTAGCTTCTAAATTAATGAAACAAAAAACTAACATCGACAAAACTAACCTGTCCGTTTGTCTAGAAAAGCACCTCCAATCGGTTGTGGACTGGGACAGGAATTGGTTGGTTAAATTTAATGCCTCAAATACGAAACTGCTCTCTATTACTCACCAGAGAGAACCATCCCTGCCTTCCATTAGAATGTCTGACGCTCAACTCCACGAGAGCACCTCTTTGTGACTGCTCGGTCTCACATTGTCCGCTGACCTGAGATGGAACGAACACATTGAGTCAATAGCTTCGTCCACCGCTAGGAAAGTTGGCTCCCTGTGCTGCGCCAGGAAATTATTCTCACCGGAGTCGATCCTTCAAATCTACAAATCCACCATTCGCCCTTGCATGGAGTATTGCTGACATATATGGTCTGGAGCCCCTTCTATTTGTCTCAAGGTCCTTGATAAAAAAGACGGATATGCATTTAAGCGTTCAACTAGACTGGCATCTCGCTCTCACCCTTTCACTGTCGAAACTGTTAACTGTAGCCGTCTGTTATACTACAATAGCTTCATGTCTCGCACCTCTCGCCTGTGGAACTCCTTCCCCTTCTCCTATTTCCCTGATAGCTATAATCTCCAACTATTCAAATATAACGTCAATCGACGTCTCCAGATGCCATGATTTATCCCCTCATGTTTCTCTTTATCCTTTTCTCTATCACTTCTCTTTGCTTTCGCTTCAACTGTCTGTAACCCCTTATGTGCTAGTGGCTTCCCGCCTTGATTGGGGTTGAAAGCTTAAAAAAATGAGATATTTTGCAACACTGTTAAGATATTTAATGTTTTCTTTTATTTTTCAGGTTTGTTTGATCGTAAATAAAGTTGTAATATATATATATATATATATATATATATATATATATTTAATCATTTCACCTCAAGCAAGGCGGGAAGCCACTAACACGCAAGGATTTACAGAGAGTTGGAGCGAGAGCAAATAGGAGTGATAGAGGAAATGATGAAGCGAAGGATAGGGGATAGATCAAGTGATCTGGAGACATTACATTTGAATAGTTGGAGTTTATAGCTCTCAGCGAAACAGGAAAATGGGAGGTAGTTCCAGAGGCGAGAAGTGCAAGACATGAAGCTAATGGAGTAGAAAAGACGGCTACATTTAACAGTTTCGATAGTGAAAGGGTGAGAGCGAGATGCCAGCCTAGTTGCACGCTTAAATTCATGAAAATCACAATATAATCACAGAAAATCGAAAACCATCTTTTCAAAATGAGTTTTTTTTCTTCTAATACTAAATGACAAAACGTAATGAGGTCAGTATCGTCAAATTTTATTTTATCCAATAGGGAATCGTCGCCGACAGCCTGTAAATGATGGAGTCAGTACAGTGAATGAAAAAATTTCCGCATCTGCTCGCTACCAAGCCAAAAACTTCAATGAAGAACTGTTTTTTTTTAAAACTGGAAGTCTCGCCATTTCGTTAGCTGCTAATTACTCAATTCAGAGACCAAGTGATAGACTCCGCCACATTCTGCTTCTTTTCCTCTTTTCTTGAGGACTTGTGACCGTCAAGTGACTGTTTAAAATATACCGAATTTCAGAAATATGATATATTTCTAACAACATGTATGTCTATTTACTGAAATTCGTCTGTCGCTCTATTAATTTTAAGAGAGAGAGAGACATTCACCTGAGATATTTACTGCCTTCATTTACTTTTCAGCTTTGTTTGATCATAAATAATGTTGTAAAATCGTTACATTGAAAAAAAGAAAGAAAAATCAAGTTTTCATAAAACAATTTCCATGCAGTTTGATAATGTTCTACGGTTATTATATTCATGGAATAGCATTATACCTTCTTTCAACAATGACATTTCTCAGAATCGAAAAATATGCATTTTTAAAAAATAATCTTTTCCGATGGTGCTCATGTATATAATGCAGTGTCTCCTTAAAGTCTGGACACGTCGGCAAAAATGAATATTTTCACGAAATTTTCAACATTTTGTTGCACTGGAATATTAACAAATAACATTTTCAATATGATTTCCATCGTTTGCGATGCAAACTTTGCAGGATTCACGTAAATCCGATGCAATATATCTATTAGGTTGGGGCAAAAATAATGACGTAATAATGCCGTTTTTTGACGTATTTTTTAACGCCAAAAAACGACATTATTACGTCATTATTTTTGCACCAACCTAATACATTGCCGCCATTTTCAGCAAATTCACTCTTTATGCGTTCCATTAAATGCGTTGCATCTGCGATGTTTTTTATTGATTACACTTTCTCCTTTAGTATACCCAAGAAAAAGAATTAATTTCTTTATTCTTTCAACAAAAATATGTTTAATATGTGAAGGTAAAAAAATATAGTTAATAAAATTTATTATGTATCCAGACTTTTGGGACACCCTGTGTATCTATTTATCTATCTATCTATCTATATACATATATATATATATATATATATATATATATATATATATATATATATATATATATATATATATGTGTGTGTGTGTGTGTGTGTGTGTGTGTGTGTGTGTGTGGCATAGTAGTTATTAGAGCAGATAGCGAGATCATTCTTTCCCCTATCTATCTATCTATCTATCTATCTATATTCAGCCTCTCTTTTTCTATATGATACTATTTTATCTATCTTCAGCCTCTCTTTTTCTATGTATCTATCTTCAGGCTCTCTTTTTCTATCTATCTATCTTCAGGCTCTCTTTTTCTATCTATCTATCTTCAGCCTCTCTTTTTCTATCTATCTATCTATCTATCTTCAGCCTCTCTTTTTCTATCTATCTTCCGCCTCTCTTTTACTATATGATACTATTCTATCTATCTATCTATCTATCTATCTATCTATCTTCAGCCTCTCTTTTTCTATATGATACTATTTTATCTATCTATCTATCTATCTATCTATCTATCTTCAGCCTCTCTTTTTCTATATGATACTATTTTATCTATCTATCTAGCTATCTATCTTCAGCCTCTCTTTTTCTATATGATACTATTTTATCTATTTATCTCAGATAATTCATATCCATCTAGAGATTGATAGAGACAGTAAAATTCGTAAAATCCTACTAACACAATTAATTGCATACGGACAAATGACGAGGTATCGTACAGATAGTATATGTTCCGTAAATACTCACATTTATTTGACCCTCCTGTCGTGAACCTCCTACTAATGAGATTTCCTATGTGTCCAGACTTTAGGGACTCCTTGTATAGAAACTGTGTCAAGTTGATCCCTTATTTCTTAAAGAATTCTGTACTTAGTTTTTCTTTACAAGTATCAAGTCTGAAACTAGGATTAAATCATTGATAACTGCTGACGACTTATATTGATATATTGTCGTATAGTTATTAACAAAGGAAACAGTTTCAAATTTAATAATTTGTAAATACATTTGTCTATAAAAATAATCAAGGTTCGATTTGGTCTTTTGAACATGACCACATTTATATGGTTGGAAATCAAAATGTTCGATTCTGGAAAACGTAGGTAGCGGAGGTCTAATAATCATTAATATACAAAAAAACATTCCCCCACAAATGTTATTCTTATTTTTTACTAGTGAAGCAGTTATCTCCTCTGGTTCTAGAGAAGCCACCAACCTTCCATCTTTACTGAAATGAGTAAGGTTCTGTCGCAGAGTTGGAATCCGTGCACCGAGACTTACGACATAATATTAAAACGAACAGATATTATATTTTAACCTCTACCTCTTTGTCTACCTCTCCACAATAGAATGTGCCAGAACGTCGGTTTTAATGTTGCCTATTCATTCGCGTACATAAGGGCCAATGACTTGGGAGCTTTCAAGACAGATGAAAACCATGACTCTACAAAAGGTACTGGTCTTGATAAAATCCCTGCCTTTATTTTTTAAGCAGCTTACCCCAGAGATATCGCTAATCTTGGCAAAGATGTTTAACCGTTACCCGAAGACAACTTCTTCCCATGGAAAGTGCCAGTTTTTTGTGCTACTTAAAGAATTCGGGAGAGCACTCACCCACTTAACAATATCACCTTATCAGGGTCCCTTGTGCTATCAACAAACTTTTAGAATTATGATCGATAAGCTGTTCACCCCCTGAAAAAGAAAGCAACCTACTGAGCGGAAATTATTATGGTTTTCGCTTCTTTTCTAGTTTCTTGTTATTATGCTTGATAATAAACATATCACAAACGATTGCGTTAGTTATCTCGAGGGTCTTGGAAATGGCGTGTAATCTCTGAGTGAGTGTACTTTCTTTCTATGTGTCATGTCCTTTCAGGAGGTACGCGATTATAGCTCTCCCCATTCCTTCTATCCCTTGCAGTCCTCAACAAGTTCCTTCAATCTTCCACCTCCCACTGTCCTCGTTTTTTCATCCACCTGCTTAAGCCCTCTAGGTATGTCATGCGTTGTTTTCCCTTGTCCCTCTTACCCTCTATTCGACCTGAATGTGTCCCAGAAACTTCAGCTACCACTTCCTGATGTTAAGTATAAGCCTACTCCTTGTTTGCATCCTCTCTAAGACCTCATCTTTGCTCACACGCTCAGTCCATGATATCCTTAGCCGTAAAGAAAGATAGATGTCACGTAACAGCTCAGTATCATTTTCTTTGTTACCAAATAAATCCTCCTGATTCGCAATACTCAGCTTTTTGAATGCGTCTTTGGTCACTCCAATACGTCTACGGATCTCAGTATCGCATTACCCCCCTCTGTCAAAACACTTTTCAGATATTTAAACTTACGCACCTGCTTGATTTTTGTGTTCCCGACCTGCAAATCGCCTTTCGGGTTCATCCTTTTACTGATGGCCATGCATTCTGTCTTCTTGTAGTTTATGTTTAGCCCCTTCTTCTCACTCTACGTCGTTACCTTCTGTAGGTAATTTTGTAATTTCTTTTCCATGTCTGCTCTCAGTATTGTGTCATCTGCATATCTTATGTTGTTAAGATTGTGTCAGCCAATGCTAAATCCCGGTAGGGTTTCCAATTCTCTCAGGATTGCTTCGATGTATAGGTTGAACATGTCTGGTGAGAAGACGCACCCTTGCCTTACGCCCCTTTCTATTTTTGTATATTCGCTGAACTCGTTCACTATGCGCATGCATGCTGTTTGCTTCCAGTATAGGTTCTTGATTATTCTGATATCCTTACCGAATATATCGAGGTTGCTGAGCAGTTCCAACAGAGTGTCCAAATTCTTCCTATCAGGTAGGTGCATCAAAGTCATTGTTAATTTCTGTCATGATATACAACAGTGTTATCTCCCCTTCATACTGACGATCGGCCTTTAGCAAGATTTTTAGCAAGCGTACATGCTGACGATACCACGGTTTATGCGAGCACATTTCAAATTTAATATAAAATGAATGTCTTAAACAATTTATGTTTAAAGATTAATTCTTCGGCGGCTTTGATTTTTATTTTGCAAAATGTTGCCGAAATATTTGTCACATTTACAACTGTACTATTGAAACTAACATGTTCACATTTGTATATAATATTAGGTTGGTGCAAAAATAATGTCGTTTTCTCACATAAAGTTGAACGCTAAAAACGACATTGTTTTTGCACCAAACTAATATTTTAAAAATAACATTATATATATATATATATATATATATATATATATATATATATATATATATATAGCTTGGCTTGTCTAAAATTATTTTTTCCAGTTATTTATAAGTTTGATATTTTTCAAATATTGTATAGTCTTTTATTTACTTAATATTGTAAAAAGCATGGAATGTTATGTTATCCGGATTGGTCATTTTTATTTTGTAAATTTCCTTACGGAAACACAAGTGTCGCGTTTGAACACCACGCGATGTAGTTATTTTTTCTTTTCTTTTTTTTTTTTGTGTGTGTGTGTGTGTTTGTGTGCGTGTGTGTAAATACGCCTCTGCTTCTTTCTTTGTTTTGTATTTGATCATGTATTTTTTTTTAGGGAAAAATGTAAAACAGACGAAATCTTTAAACTACAAACCTGACATAATGTCTCAGGAGAAAAAAAATATCGGCAAAGCGTATAAACCCATATAATATCATGTATTTAGGCACATAGGCACACGGTCATACAAACGCAGAAAGAGAAAACAAACAATAAAATAAACAGAAACAGGCCTAACTGTGCAGTTATATATATATATACACGCACATCACCGTGAAGATAAATTTACATGCACGTAGTAGCAAAGATGTGATTGATTTTGAAGTAATAAGATTTACACACGAACTTTTTAATATGGTGTTTGAAATAGAAACACTCTTAGAGTGAACATATTTTGTCGTTCTTATATTTGGAGATGGCAGGGATGCAAAGGCAAACTTAAATTCGACTTCTTTCAAAATAACTAGCATACATATATTACTAGCATACGTGTTTTCAATCGTTTATATATATATATATATATATATATATATATATATATATATATATATATATGTAGGCACAACAGACACGCAGACACCCCTACACATATATAGATGTTAAATTTCTCCGAGTAATTCTGATAAGACAATTTGTTTACAGAGAAGAAAGGCAATTGTAAAATATATTCCTTAGTCATTGCTGACGCGTTTCGTCAGTGCGACTTTATCAAGGCAAGTTAAAAAGGGAAATGTTTTAGTTACGTTAAATTCAATATATATATATATATATATATATATATATATATATATATTTAAGTAATTCATATATATATATTTAAGTAATTCATATATATATATATATATATTTAAGTAATTCATATATATATATATATATTTAAGTAATTTATATATATATATATATATATATATATATTTAAGTAATTTATATATATATATATATATATATGTATGTATACTTAAGTAATTTATATATATATATATATATATATATATATATATATATATATATATATATATATATATATATATAAATGATGATAAGTATTAACGAAATGCGCCGGCATTGACTAAGAAATATATTTTCCAATTGTCTTCTTTTTATCCAGATTGTTTTATCAAGAGAATTAAGCTGAGAAATATGTCAACATGGAATAATAAAATCAATTCTTATTTAAAAAAAAAAAAAAAAAGTTACCAACATCGAGAAAGAGGCTTACACAGGAGCGGCTCCTTTATATTTGAATTTAATGTGACTAAAACACATTTCGCTTCTAAAAATTTGCCTTGATAACGTCGGATTGACGAAACGCGTCGACAATGAATAAGAAATATATTTTCCAACTGTCTTCTTTATATTTATATATACATATATATATATATATATATATATATATATATATATATATATATAACGAAATATAGATTTCAACTATGGTAAATTTATGTTAAAGTGCTCAATATCAGAGATGGCACGTATGCAAATTACGTTCGGACACTGATGTCAACAGCCAAAGACGACAGTCCCTTTCATGCTAAATATGACCATTAGTTCATAACGATTGCGTTTAATAGGAATCAGACTTTTATGTATCTCACTTCTCTTCTCTCTCTCTCTTTTAAGTTTTAGAAATAATTTTATATTCGAAAATCTGTGATTTTTCTTTCTTCCTCTGTCCCTTTCTTTTCTTCTGTCTTGCTTTACCTACTGTTAATTTAGTATATCAGTCCGTCTGAATCGTCTCCACTTATTAAGAACATTCGGTCTGTAGAGATGAATATTACAATATTCACAAAATAAATTATAAGCGAAATGGATCTTTACGTGTTTTTATTATTGTTTAATATGATTATAATGCTATTAGGTTGGTGCAAAAATAATGGCGTTTTTGACGTTAAAAATTACGTCAAAAAACGCCATTATTTTTGCACCAACCCTTATATGTAGTTTACACTGAGGTTTCTTTGGATTAATATCATCTTTTTAATTACCCTTACCAGTCACAAATTGGTATTATATATATATATATATATATATATATATATATATATATATATATATATATATATGTAACACAAGACCGGATTAGCAGAATCAACGAAGTTCTCTCCGGATAAGGATAGAGAGCCTAGAAACCATCTTGACTAACCACTGACTTTTATGAGCCGGACACCTTTCCCGAATACCACACATAAGCCTACCCAAACAAATCCAATTCTCTGAGCTCGAATCTGGTAAGAGACCACGTGAGACCCAACGTCGTCGATTCAAGGATCAGATCAAAAGCCCCTTTCCGGTCATTTGGGAGACAATCAATTATGACGAAAGTTGCAGAAAGAACCAATCGGAGAAGAGCAATCTACTAAAAAAACAAAATCCTTCTAAAACACGAGAAGACCAACAGAAGAGATGAAGTGAGTAAAAAGAAATACCTGAGCTCTCCATTTCCCGAAACCTCCTACCATGGGGTAGCTGCAGGCGTCTCTTCCGATCCAACATAGAACTCTTTTAACACAGAAGAAAATGTCGTTGGATAAGGGCAAACTGACAACAGTTTTACATACATACATATATATATATATATATATATATATATATATATATATCGTTTCGGATAGTAGAGCCAACGTATAGTAACAAAAAGCGGAGTCGTTTTGTGTAAATGGGCGACAGTAAAAGGGTTAAGAGAGAAAGTAATGATATAAATTCTACTAAGAGCTACAAAAGAAGGGTTACCGTTAAGAGACATGAGAAAATAAGTGAAACGTGGTCAAAATCTGCTACACTGAAGAGGAAAAGTGAAAATAGAACAAAAAATGTTACGCTGAATAAAATAAGTGAAAAGACATCAAAATCTGCCACACTGAAGAAAATTAGTCAACATCTGCTACAGTGAAGAAAATAAGTCAAAATACTTAAAAATCTCGTACATTGAAGCAAATAGATCAAACCCGGCAACACTGAAGAAAATAAGTGAAAATAGATCATAATCTGCTACATCGAAGAAAATAAATAGAAACAGATCAAATGTGCCAAAGTGAAAAAAATAAGGGAAAATATAACAAAATCTAAAAAAGTGAAGAAAACATGTGGCAAGGGATCAAAATCTGCAGCACTAAAGAAAATAATTGAAAAATAAATCAAAATCTCGTACATTGAAGAAAATAAATCTGAAAATGTTCAACTGAAAAAAAAAGAGAAAATAGATAATGTCCTGTAATATGAAGAAAATAAGAAACAAAATAGATCAAGAACTTCTATACTGAATGAAATAGATCAAAAGCTGCTACAGTGAAGGAAACACATGAAAATCGATCAAACTTTGCTACAGTGAAGATAAGACGTCAAAACAGATCCAAATGTACTACACCGAAGAAAATAAGGGAAAATAGACCAAGAACTGCAAGACTGAAGAAAATAATTGAAAATAGATTAATAGATGTTACTTTAAAAAAATAGATCAAAATATGCTACAGTGAAGAAAATAACTGAAAATAGATAAAGATCTGGAACATTGAAGAACATAAAAAAATAGCTCGAATCTGCTACACTGGAGAAAAAAATATCAAAATCTGGTACACGAAAGAAAATAAGTGAAAATAGATCAAAATCTACTAAACTAAAGAAAATATATCAAAATATACTACAGTGTAGAAAATACATGAAAATACAAGGTCTGAGACACTGAAGAATATATATGAAAATAGATAGAAAATAAATCTACTATATTGAATAATATACATCAAAATCTGCTACGATGAAGAAAATAGTTCAGAATCTGCTATATTAAAGAAATACATTCAAAATCTCCTACGATGAAGAAAATATTTGTAAAGATATGAAAATATTCTACATTGAAGAAAATAGATCAGAATATTCTACACTGAAGTAAATATGTGAGAATAGATCAAGTACTGTGAAACTGAAGAAAATAATTGAAAACTGGTAAAAATCTGCAAAACAGAAGCAAATAGAACAAAATCTGCTTAACTGGAGAAAATAAGTAAAAATGGGTCAAAATTTGCGAAACTGAAGGAAATGAGCGAAAATAGATCAAAATCTGCTACACGGAAGAAAATAGATCAATATCTCTTACGCTGAAGAAAATAAGGGAAAATATGTAAAACTGCTACACTGAAGAAAATAGATCAACATCAGCTGAATTAAACAAAATAAGTGAAATATATCAAAATCTTTTATACTGAAGTAAGATCAATTTAAAGATAAACTAAATAAAAGTAAGTGAAAATAGATGAAAATCTTCTATACAGAACGAAATACATGGAAAACAAGTAGACTGAAGAAAAAAGATCAAAATCTGCTATACAGAACGAAATACATGGAAAACGGGTAGACTGAAGAAAATAGATCAAAATCTTCTATACATAACAAAATACATGGAAAACAGGTAGACTGAAGAAAATAGATCAAAATATGCTATACAGAACGAAATACATGGAAAACTGGTAGACTGAAGAAAATAGATCAAAATCTTCTATACAGAAAGAAATACATGAAAAACAGGTACACTGAAGAAAATAGATCAAAATCTTCTATACAGAACGAAATACATGGAAAACAGGTAGACTGAAGAAAATAGATCAAAATCTTCTATACAGAACGAAATACATGGAAAACAGGAAGACTGAAGAAAATAGATCAAAATCTTCTATACAGAACGAAATACATGGAAAACAGGTAGACTGAAGAAAATAGATCAAAATCTTCTATACAGAACGAAAACATGGAAAACAGGAAGACTGAAGAAAATAGATCAAAATCTTCTATACAGAACGAAATACATGGAAAACAGGAAGACTGAAGAAAATAGATCAAAATCTTCTAGACAGAACGAAATATATGGAAAACAGGTAGACTGAAGAAAATAGATCAAAATCTTCTATACAGAACGAAATACATGGAAAACAGGAAGACTGAAGAAAATAGATCAAAATCTTCTATACAGAACGAAATACATGGAAAACAGGTAGACTGAAGAAAATAGATCAAAATCTTCTATACAGAACGAAATACATGGAAAACAGGAAGACTGAAGAAAATAGATCAAAATCTTCTATACAGAACGAAATACATGGAAAACAGGTAGACTGAAGAAAATAGATCAAAATCTTCTATACAGAACGAAATACATGGAAAACAGGAAGACTGAAGAAAATAGATCAAAATCTTCTATACAGAACGAAATACATGGAAAACAGGTAGACTGAAGAAAATAGATCAAAATCTGTTATACAGAACGAAATACATGGAAAACAGGTAGACTGAAGAAAATAGATCAAAATCTTCTATACAGAAAGAAATACATGAAAAACAGGTACACTGAAAAAAATAGATCAAAATCTTCTATACAGAACGAAATACATGGAAAACAGGTAGACTGAAGAAAATAGATCAAAATCTTCTATACAGAACGAAATACATGGAAAACAGGAAGACTGAAGAAAATAGATCAAAATCTGCTATACAGAACGAAATACATGGAAAAATGGTAGACTGAAGAAAATAGATCAGAATCTTCTATACAGAACGAAATACATGGAAAACAGGAAGACTGAAGAAAATAGATCAAAATCTGCTATACAGAAAGAAATACATGGAAAACGGGTAGACTGAAGAAAATAGATCAAAATCTGCTATACAGAACGAAATACATGGAAAACAGGTAGACTGAAGAAAATAGATCAAAATCTGCTATACAGAATGAAATACATGGAAAACAGGTAGACTGAAGAATATAGATCAAAATCTTCTATACAGAACGAAATACATGGAAAACAGGGAGACTGAAGAAAATAGATCAAAATCTTCCATACAGAACGAAATAATTGGAAAACAGGTAGAATAAAGAAAATAGATCAAAATCTTCTATACAGAACGAAATACATGGAAAACAGGTAGACTGAAGAAAATAGATGAAAATCTGCTATACAGAACGAAATACATGGAAAACGGGTAGACTGAAGAAAATAGATCAAAATCTTCTATACAGAACGAAATACATGGAAAAGAGGTAGACTGAAGAAAATAGATCAAAGTCTGCTATACAGAACGAAATACATGGAAAACAGGTAGACTGAAGAAAATAGATCAAAATCTATACAGAACGAAATACATGGAAAACAGGTAGACTGAAGAAAATAGATAAAAATCTGCTATACAGAACGAAATGCATGGAAAACAGGTAGACTGAAGAAAATAGATCAAAATCTGCGATACAGAACGAAATACATGGAAAACAGGTAGACTGAAGAAAATAGATCAAAATCTGCGATACAGAACGAAATACATGGAAAACAGGTAGACTGAAGAAAATAGATAAAAATCTGCTATACAGAACGAAATGCATGGAAAACAGGTAGACTGAAGAAAATAGATCAAAATCTGCGATACAGAACGAAATACATGGAAAACAGTTAGACTGAAGAAAATAGATCAAAATCTGCGATACAGAACGAAATACATGGAAAACAGGTAGACTGAAGAAAATAGATCAAAATCTTCAATACAGAAAAAAATACATGGAAAGCAGGGAGACTGAAGAAAATAGATCAAAATCTTCTGTACAGAACGAAATACATGGAAAACAGGTAGACTGAAGAAAATAGATCAAAATCTATACAGAACGAAAAACATGGAAAACGGGTAGACTGAAGAAAATAGATCAAAATCTGCTATACAGAACGAAATACATGGAAAACGGGTAGACTGAAGAAAATAGATCAAAATCTGCTATGCAGAACGAAATACATGGAAAACGGGTAGACTGAAGAAAATAGATCAAAATCTGCTATACAGAACGAAATACATGGAAAACGGGTAGACTGAAGAAAATAGATCAAAATCTGCTATAAAGAACGAAAACATGGAAAACAGGTAGACTGAAGAAAATAGATCAAAATCTGCTATACAGAACGAAATACATGGAAAAGGGGTAGACTGAATAAAATAGATCAAAATCTTCTATACAGAACGAAATACATGGAAAACAGGTAGACTGAAGAAAATAGATCAAAATCTTCTATACAGAACGAAATACATGGAAAAAAGGAAGACTGAAGAAAATAGATCAAAATCTGCTATACAGAACGAAATACATGGAAAAATGGTAGACTGAAGAAAATAGATCAAAATCTTCTATACAGAACGAAATACATGGAAAACAGGAAGACTGAAGAAAATAGATCAAAATCTGCTATACAGAAAGAAATACATGGAAAACGGGTAGACTGAAGAAAATAGATCAAAATCTGCTATACAGAACGAAATACATGGAAAACAGGTAGACTGAAGAAAATAGATCAAAATCTGCTATACAGAATGAAATACATGGAAAACAGGTAGACTGAAGAAAATAGATCAAAATCTTCTATACAGAACGAAATACATGGAAAACAGGGAGACTGAAGAAAATAGATCAAAATCTTCCATACAGAACGAAATAATTGGAAAACAGGTAGAATAAAGAAAATAGATCAAAATCTTCTATACAGAACGAAATACATGGAAAACAGGTAGACTGAAGAAAATAGATGAAAATCTGCTATACAGAACGAAATACATGGAAAACGGGTAGACTGAAGAAAATAGATCAAAATCTTCTATACAGAACGAAATACATGGAAAAGAGGTAGACTGAAGAAAATAGATCAAAGTCTGCTATACAGAACGAAATACATGGAAAACAGGTAGACTGAAGAAAATAGATCAAAATCTATACAGAACGAAATACATGGAAAACAGGTAGACTGAAGAAAATAGATAAAAATCTGCTATACAGAACGAAATGCATGGAAAACAGGTAGACTGAAGAAAATAGATCAAAATCTGCGATACAGAACGAAATACATGGAAAACAGGTAGACTGAAGAAAATAGATCAAAATCTGCGATACAGAACGAAATACATGGAAAACAGGTAGACTGAAGAAAATAGATAAAAATCTGCTATACAGAACGAAATGCATGGAAAACAGGTAGACTGAAGAAAATAGATCAAAATCTGCGATACAGAACGAAATACATGGAAAACAGTTAGACTGAAGAAAATAGATCAAAATCTGCGATATAGAACGAAATACATGGAAAACAGGTAGACTGAAGAAAATAGATCAAAATCTTCAATACAGAAAAAAATACATGGAAAGCAGGGAGACTGAAGAAAATAGATCAAAATCTTCTGTACAGAACGAAATACATGGAAAACAGGTAGACTGAAGAAAATAGATCAAAATCTATACAGAACGAAAAACATGGAAAACGGGTAGACTGAAGAAAATAGATCAAAATCTGCTATACAGAACGAAATACATGGAAAACGGGTAGACTGAAGAAAATAGATCAAAATCTGCTATACAGAACGAAATACATGGAAAACGGGTAGACTGAAGAAAATAGATCAAAATCTGCTATACAGAACGAAATACATGGAAAACGGGTAGACTGAAGAAAATAGATCAAAATCTGCTATAAAGAACGAAAACATGGAAAACAGGTAGACTGAAGAAAATAGATCAAAATCTGCTATACAGAACGAAATACATGGAAAAGGGGTAGACTGAATAAAATAGATCAAAATCTTCTATACAGAACGAAATGCATGGAAAACAGGTAGACTGAAGAAAATAGATCAAAATCTGCTATACAGAACGAAATACATGGAAAACGGGCAGACTGAAGAAAATAGATCAAAATCTTCTATACAGAAAGAAATACCTGGAAAACAGGCAGACTGAAGAAAATAGATCAAAATCTTCTATACAGAACGAAATACAGGGAAAACAGGTAGACTGAAGAAAATAGATCAAAATCTGCTATACAGAACGAAATACATGGAAAACAGGTAGACTGAAGAAAATAGATCAAAATCTTCTATACAGAACAAAATACATGGAAAACAGGGAGACTGAAGAAAATAGATCAAAATATTCTATACAGAAAGAAATACATGGAAAACAGGTAGACTGAAGAAAATAGATCAAAATCTGCTATACAGAACGAAATACATGGAAAACAGGTAGACTGAAGTAAATAGATAAAAGTCTGCTATACAGAACGAAATACATGGAAAACGGGTAGACTGAAGAAAATAGATCAAAATCTATACAGAACGAAATACATGGAAAACGTGTAGACTGAAGAAAATAGATCAAAATCTGCTATACAGAACGAAATACATGGAAAACAGGTAGACTGAAGAAAATAGATCAAAATCTTCTATACAGAACAAAATACATGGAAAACAGGGAGACTGAAGTAAATAGATCAAAATATTCTATACAGAACGAAATACATGGAAAACAGGTAGACTGAAGAAAATAGATCAAAATCTGTTATACAGAACGAAATACATGGAAAACAGGTAGACTGAAGAAAATAGATCAAAGTCTGCTATACAGAACGAAATACATGGAAAACAGGTAGACTGAAGAAAATAGATCAAAATCTATACAGAACGAAATATATGGAAAACGGGTAGACTGAAGAAAATAGATCAAAATCTGCTATACAGAACGAAATACATGGAAAACAGGTAGACTGAAGAAAATAGATCAAAATATGCTATACAGAACGAAATACATGGAAAACGGGTAGACTGAAGAAAATAGATCAAAATGTGCTATACAGAACGAAATACATGGAAAACAGGTAGACTGAAGAAAATAGATCAAAATCTGCTATACAGAACGAAATACATGGAAAACAGGTAGACTGAAGAAAACAGATCAAAATCTATACAGAACGAAATACATGGAAAACAGGTAGACTGAAGAAAATAGATCAAAATCTGCTATACAGAACGAAATACATGGAAAACAGGTAGACTGAATAAAATAGATCAAAATATGCTATACAGAACGAAATACATGGAAAACGGGTAGACTGAAGAAAATAGATCAAAATCTGCTATACAGAACGAAATACATGGAAAACAGGTAGACTGAAGAAAATAGATCAAAATCTATACAGAACGAAATACATGGAAAACGGGTAGACTGAAGAAAATAGATCAAAATCTGCTATACAGAACGAAATACATGGAAAACAGGTAGACTGAAGAAAATAGATCAAAATCTGCTATACAGAACGAAATACATGGAAAACGTGTAGACTGAAGAAAATAGATCAAAATCTGCTATACAGAACGAAATACATGGAAAACAGGTAGACTGAAGAAAATAGATCAAAATCTGCTATACAGAACGAAATAGATGGAAAACAGGTAGACTGAAGAAAATAGATCAAAATCTGCTATACAGAACGAAATACATGGAAAACAGGTAGACTGAAGAAAATGCATCAAAATCTGCTATACAGAACGAAATACATGGTAAACGGGTAGACTGAAGAAAATAGATCACAATCTGCTATACAGAACGAAATAGATGGAAAACAGGTAGACTGAATAAAATAGATCAAAATCTTCTATACAGAACGAAATACATGGAAAACAGGTAGACTGAAGAAAATAGATCAAAATCTGCTATACAGAACGAAATACATGGAAAACGGGTAGACTGAAGAAAATAGATCAAAATCTTCTATACAGAACGAAATACATGGAAAACAGGTAGACTGAAGAAAATAGATCAAAATCTGCTATACAGAACGAAATACATTGAAAACAGGTAGACTGAAGAAAATAGATCAAAATCTGCTATACAGAACGAAATACATGGAAAACAGGTAGACTGAAGAAAATAGATCAAAATCTGCTATACATAACAAAATACATGGTAAACGGGTAGACTGAAGAAAATAGATCAAAATCTGCTATACAGAACGAAATAGATGGAAAACAGGTAGACTGAAGAAAATAGATCAAAATCTTCTATACAAAACGAAATACATGGAAAACAGGTAGACTGAAGAAAATAGATCAAAATCTGCTATACAGAACGAAATAGATGGAAAACAGGTAGACTGAAGAAAATAGATCAAAATCTGCTATACAGAACGAAATACATGGAAAACGGGTAGACTGAAGAAAATAGATCAAAATCTGCTATACAGAACGAAATAGATGGAAAACAGGTAGACTGAAGAAAATAGATCAAAATCTTCTATACAAAACGAAATACATGGAAAACAGGTAGACTGAAGAAAATAGATCAAAATCTGCTATACAGAACGAAATACATGGAAAACAGGTAGACTGAAGAAAATAGATCAAAATCTGCTATACAGAACGAAATACATGGAAAACGGGTAGACTGAAGAAAATAGATCAAAATGTGCTATACAGAACGAAATGCATGGAAAACAGGTAGACTGAAGAAAATAGATCAAAATCTGCTATACAGAACGAAATACATGGAAAACAGGTAGACTGAATAAAATAGATCAAAATATGCTATACAGAACGAAATACATGGAAAACAGGTAGACTGAAGAAAATAGATCAAAATGTGCTATACAGAACGAAATGCATGGAAAACAGGTAGACTGAAGAAAATAGATCAAAATCTTCTATACAGAACGAAATACATGGAAAACAGGTAGACTGAAGAAAATAGATCAAAATCTGCTATACAGAACGAAATACATTGAAAACAGGTAGACTGAAGAAAATAGATCAAAATCTGCTATACAGAACGAAATACATGGAAAACAGGTAGACTGAAGAAAATAGATCAAAATCTGCTATACATAACAAAATACATGGTAAACGGGTAGACTGAAGAAAATAGATCAAAATCTGCTATACAGAACGAAATAGATGGAAAACAGGTAGACTGAAGAAAATAGATCAAAATCTTCTATACAAAACGAAATACATGGAAAACAGGTAGACTGAAGAAAATAGATCACAATCTGCTATACAGAACGAAATAGATGGAAAACAGGTAGACTGAAGAAAATAGATCAAAATCTGCTATACATAACAAAATACATGGTAAACGGGTAGACTGAAGAAAATAGATCAAAATCTGCTATACAGAACGAAATAGATGGAAAACAGGTAGACTGAAGAAAATAGATCAAAATCTTCTATACAAAACGAAATACATGGAAAACAGGTAGACTGAAGAAAATAGATCAAAATCTGCTATACAGAACGAAATACATGGAAAACAGGTAGACTGAAGAAAATAGATCAAAATCTGCTATACAGAACGAAATACATGGAAAACGGGTAGACTGAAGAAAATAGATCAAAATGTGCTATACAGAACGAAATGCATGGAAAACAGGTAGACTGAAGAAAATAGATCAAAATCTGCTATACAGAACGAAATACATGGAAAACAGGTAGACTGAATAAAATAGATCAAAATATGCTATACAGAACGAAATACATGGAAAACAGGTAGACTGAAGAAAATAGATCAAAATGTGCTATACAGAACGAAATGCATGGAAAACAGGTAGACTGAAGAAAATAGATCAAAATCTGCTATAAAGAACGAAAACATGGAAAACAGGTAGACTGAAGAAAATACATCAAAATCTGCTATACAGAACGAAATACATGGTAAACGGGTAGACTGAAGAAAATAGATCAAAATCTGCTATACAGAACGAAATAGATGGAAAACAGGTAGACTGAAGAAAATAGATCAAAATCTTCTATACAAAACGAAATACATGGAAAACAGGTAGACTGAATAAAATAGATCAAAATCTTCTATACAGAACGAAATACATGGAAAACAGGTAGACTGAAGAAAATAGATCAAAATCTGCTATACAGAACGAAATACATGGAAAACGGGTAGACTGAAGAAAATAGATCAAACTCTGCTATACAGAACGAAATACATGGAAAACGGGTAGACTGAAGAAAATACATCAAAATCTGCTATACAGAACGAAATACATGGTAAACGGGTAGACTGAAGAAAATAGATCAAAATCTGCTATACAGAACGAAATAGATGGAAAACAGGTAGACTGAAGAAAATAGATCAAAATCTTCTATACAAAACGAAATACATGGAAAACAGGTAGACTGAAGAAAATAGATCAAAATCTTCTATACAGAACGAAATACATGGAAAACAGGTAGACTGAAGAAAATAGATCAAAATCTGCTATACAGAACGAAATACATGGAAAACGGGTAGACTGAAGAAAATAGATCAAAATCTTCTATACAGAACGAAATACATGGAAAACAGGTAGACTGAAGAAAATAGATCAAAATCTGCTATACAGAACGAAATACATGGAAAACAGGTAGACTGAAGAAAATACATCAAAATCTGCTATACAGAACGAAATACATGGTAAACGGGTAGACTGAAGAAAATAGATCAAAATCTGCTATACAGAACGAAATAGATGGAAAACAGGTAGACTGAAGAAAATAGATTAAAATCTTCTATACAGAACGAAATACATGGAAAACAGATAGACTGAAGAAAATAGATCAAAATCTGCTATACAGAACGAAATAGATGGAAAACAGGTAGACTGAAGAAAATAGATCAAAATCTTCTATACAAAACGAAATACATGGAAAACAGGTAGACTGAAGAAAATAGATCAAAATCTGCTATACAGAACGAAATACATGGAAAACAGGTAGACTGAAGAAAATAGATCAAAGTCTGCTATACAGAACGAAATACATGGAAAACAGGTAGACTGAAGAAAATAGATCAAAATCTATACAGAACGAAATACATGGAAAACAGGTAGACTGAAGAAAATAGATAAAAATCTGCTATACAGAACGAAATGCATGGAAAACAGGTAGACTGAAGAAAATAGATCAAAATCTGCGATACAGAACGAAATACATGGAAAACAGGTAGACTGAAGAAAATAGATCAAAATCTGCGATACAGAACGAAATACATGGAAAACAGGTAGACTGAAGAAAATAGATAAAAATCTGCTATACAGAACGAAATGCATGGAAAACAGGTAGACTGAAGAAAATAGATCAAAATCTGCGATACAGAACGAAATACATGGAAAACAGTTAGACTGAAGAAAATAGATCAAAATCTGCGATACAGAACGAAATACATGGAAAACAGGTAGACTGAAGAAAATAGATCAAAATCTTCAATACAGAAAAAAATACATGGAAAGCAGGGAGACTGAAGAAAATAGATCAAAATCTTCTGTACAGAACGAAATACATGGAAAACAGGTAGACTGAAGAAAATAGATCAAAATCTATACAGAACGAAAAACATGGAAAAAGGGTAGACTGAAGAAAATAGATCAAAATCTGCTATACAGAACGAAATACATGGAAAACGGGTAGACTGAAGAAAATAGATCAAAATCTGCTATACAGAACGAAATACATGGAAAACGGGTAGACTGAAGAAAATAGATCATAATCTGCTATACAGAACGAAATACATGGAAAACGGGTAGACTGAAGAAAATAGATTAAAATCTTCTATACAGAACGAAATACATGGAAAACAGATAGACTGAAGAAAATACATCAAAATCTGCTATACAGAACGAAATACATGGTAAACGGGTAGACTGAAGAAAATAGATCAAAATCTGCTATACAGAACGAAATAGATGGAAAACAGGTAGAGTGAAGAAAATCGATCAAAATATGCTATACAGAACGAAATACATGGAAAACGGGTAGACTGAAGAAAATAGATCAAAATCTGCTATACAGAACGAAATACATGGAAAACAGGTAGACTGAAGAAAATAGATCAAAATCTGCTACACGGAAGAAAATAGATCAATATCTCTTACGCTGAAGAAAATAAGGGAAAATATGTAAAACTGCTACACTGAAGAAAATAGATCAACATCAGCTGAATTAAACAAAATAATTGAAATATATCAAAATCTTTTATACTGAAGTAAGATCAATTTAAAGATAAACTAAATAAAAGTAAGTGAAAATAGATGAAAATCTTCTATACAGAACGAAATACATGGAAAACAGGTAGACTGAAGAAAATAGATCAAAATCTGCTATACAGAACGAAATACATGGAAAACGGGTAAACTGAAGAAAATAGATCAAAATCTGCTATACAGAACGAAATACATGGAAAACAGGAAGACTGAAGAAAATAGATCAAAATCTTCTATACAGAAAGAAATACATGAAAAACAGGTAAACTGAAGAAAATAGATCAAAATCTTCTATACAGAACGAAATACATGAAAAACAGGTAAACTGAAGAAAATAGATCAAAATATGCTATACAGAACGAAATACATGGAAAACGGGTAGACTGAAGAAAATAGATCAGAATCTGCTATACAGAACGAAATACATGGTAAACGGGTAGACTGAAGAAAATAGATCAAAATCTGCTATACAGAACGAAATAGATGGAAAACAGGTAGACTGAAGAAAATAGATCAAAATCTTCTATACAAAACGGAATACATGGAAAACAGGTAGACTGAAGAAAATAGATCAAAATCTTCTATACAGAACGAAATACATGGAAAACAGGTAGACTGAAGAAAATAGATCAAAATCTGCTATACAGAACGAAATACATGGAAAACGGGTAGACTGAAGAAAATAGATGAAAATATTCTATACAGAACGAAATACATGGAAAACAGGTAGACTGAAGAAAATAGATCAAAATCTGCTATACAGAACGAAATACATGGAAAACAGGTAGACTGAAGAAAATACATCAAAATCTGCTATACAGAACGAAATACATGGTAAACGGGTAGACTGAAGAAAATAGATCAAAATCTGCTATACAGAAAGAAATAGATGGAAAACAGGTAGACTGAAGAAAATAGATTAAAATCTTCTATACAGAACGAAATACATGGAAAACAGATAGACTGAAGAAAATACATCAAAATCTGCTATACAGAACGAAATACATGGTAAACGGGTAGACTGAAGAAAATAGATCAAAATCTGCTATACAGAACGAAATAGATGGAAAACAGGTAGAGTGAAGAAAATAGATCAAAATATGCTATACAGAACGAAATACATGGAAAACGGGTAGACTGAAGAAAATAGATCAAAATCTGCTATACAGAACGAAATACATGGAAAACAGGTAGACTGAAGAAAATAGATCAAAATCTCCTACACGGAAGAAAATAGATCAATATCTCTTACGCTGAAGAAAATAAGGGAAACTATGTAAAACTGCTACACTGAAGAAAATAGATCAACATCAGCTGAATTAAACAAAATAAGTGAAATATATCAAAATCTTTTATACTGAAGTAAGATCAATTTAAAGATAAACTAAATAAAAGTAAGTGAAAATAGATGAAAATCTTCTATACAGAACGAAATACATGGAAAACAGGTAGACTGAAGAAAATAGATCAAAATCTGCTATACAGAACGGAATACATGGAAAACTAGTAGACTGAAGAAAATAGATCAAAATCTGCTATACAGAACGAAATACATGGAAAACGGGTAAACTGAAGAAAATAGATCAAAATCTGCTATACAGAACGAAATACATGGAAAACAGGAAGACTGAAGAAAATAGATCAAAATCTTCTATACAGAAAGAAATACATGAAAAACAGGTAAACTGAAGAAAATAGATCAAAATCTTCTATACAGAACGAAATACATGAAAAACAGGTAAACTGAAGAAAATAGATCAAAATATGCTATACAGAACGAAATACATGGAAAACGGGTAGACTGAAGAAAATAGATCAGAATCTGCTATACAGAACGAAATACATGGAAAACGGGTAGACTGAAGAAAATAGTTCAAAATCTGCTATACATAACAAAATACATGGAAAACAGGTAGACTGAAGAAAATAGATCAAAATCTTCTATACAGAACGAAATACATGGAAAACAGGTAGACTGAAGAAAATAGATCAAAATCTGCTATACAGAACGAAATACATGGAAAACGGGTAGACTGAAGAAAATAGATTAAAATCTTCTATACAGAACGAAATACATGGAAAAGAGGTAGACTGAAGAAAATAGATCAAAGTCTGCTATACAGAACGAAATACATGGAACACAGGTAGACTGAAGAAAATAGATCAAAATCTGATATACAGAACGAAATACATGGAAAACAGGTAGACTGAAGAAAATAGATCAAAATCTTCAATACAGAACAAAATACATGGAAAGCAGTGAGACTGAAGAAAATAGATCAAAATCTTCTGTACAGAACGAAATACATGGTAAACAGGTAGACTGAAGAAAATAGATGAAAATCTTCTATACAGAACAAAATACATGGAAAAAAGGGAGACTGAAGAAAATAGATCAAACTCTTTCATACAGAACGAAATACATGGAAAACAGGTCGATTGAAGAAAATAGATCAAAATCTTCTGTACAGAACGAAATACATGGAAAACGGGTAGACTGAAGAAAATAGATCAAACTCTGCCATACAGAACGAAATACATGGAAAACAGGTCGACTGAAGAAAATAGATCAAAATCTGCTATACAGAACGAAATACATGGAAAACAGGTAGACTGAAGAAAATAGATCAAAATCTATACAGAACGAAAAACATGGAAAACGGGTAGACTGAAGAAAATAGATCAAAATCTGCTATACAGAACGAAATACATGGAAAACAGGTAGACTGAAGGAAATAGATCAAAATCTGCTATACAGAACGTAATACATGGAAAACGGGTAGACTGAAGAAAATAGATTAAAATCTTCTATACAGAACGAAATACATGGAAAAGAGGTAGACTGAAGAAAATAGATCAAAGTCTGCTATACAGAACGAAATACATGGAACACAGGTAGACTGAAGAAAATAGATCAAAATCTGCTAGACAGATCGAAATACATGGAAAAGGGGTAGACTGAAGAAAATAGATCATAATCTTCTATACAGAACGAAATACATGGAAAACTGGTAGACTGAAGAAAATAGATCAAAATCTGCTATACAGAACGAAATACATGGAAAACGGGTAGACTGAAGAAAATAGATTAAAATCTTCTATACAGAACGAAATACATGGAAAAGAGGTAGACTGAAGAAAATAGATCAAAGTCTGCTATACAGAACGAAATACATGGAAAACAGGTAGACTGAAGAAAATAGATCAAAATCTTCAATACAGAACAAAATACATGGAAAGCAGTGAGACTGAAGAAAATAGATCAAAATCTTCTGTACAGAACGAAATACATGGAAAACAGGTTGACTGAAGAAAATAGATGAAAATCTTCTATACAGAACAAAATACATGGAAAACAGGGAGACTGAAGAAAATAGATCAAACTCTTTCATACAGAACGAAATACATGGAAAACAGGTCGACTGAAGAAAATAGATCAAAATCTTCTGTACAGAACGAAATACATGGAAAACAGGTAGACTGAAGAAAATAGATCAAACTCTGCCATACAGAACGAAATACATGGAAAACAGGTCGACTGAAGAAAATAGATCAAAATCTGCTATACAGAACGAAATACATGGAAAACAGGTAGACTGAAGAAAATAGATCAAAATCTATACAGAACGAAAAACATGGAAAACGGGTAGACTGAAGAAAATAGATCAAAATCTGCTATCAAGAACGAAAACATGGAAAACAGGTAGACTGAAGAAAATAGATCAAAATCTGCTATACAGAACGAAATACATGGAAAAGGGGTAGACTGAATAAAATAGATCAAAATCTTCTATACAGAACGAAATACATGGAAAACAGGTAGACTGAAGAAAATAGATCAAAATCTGCTATATTGAACGAAATACATGGAAAACGGGTAGACTGAAGAAAATAGATCAAAATCTTCTATACAGAACGAAATACATGGAAAACAGGCAGACTGAAGGAAATAGATCAAAATCTTCTATACAGAAAGAAATATCTGGAAAACAGGCAGACTGAAGAAAATAGATCAAAATCTTCTATACAGAACGAAATACATGGAAAAAAGGTAGACTGAAGAAAATAGATCAAAATCTGCTATACAGAACGAAATACCTGGAAAACAGTTAGACTGAAGAAAATAGACCAAAATCTTCTATACAGAACAAAATACATGGAAAACAGGGAGACTGAAGAAAATAGATAAAAATATTCTATACAGAACGAAATACATGGAAAACAGGTAGACTGAAGAAAATAGATCAAAATCTGCTATACAGAACGAAATACATGGAAAACAGGTAGACTGAAGAAAATAGATCAAAATCTGCTATACAGAACGAAATACATGGAAAACAGGCAGACTGAAGAAAATAGATCAAAATCTTCTATACAGAACAAAATACATGGAAAACAGGTAGACTGAAGAAAATAGATCAAAATCTTCTATACAGAACAAAATACATGGAAAACAGGGAGGATGAAAGAAAATAGATCAAAATCTTCTATACAGAACAAAATACATGGTAAACAGGGAGACTGAAGAAAATAGATCAAAATCTGCTATACAGAGCGAAATACATGGAAAACAGGTAGACTGAAGAAAATAGATCAAAGTCTGCTATACAGAACGAAATACATGGAAAACAGGTAGACTGAAGAAAATAGATCAAAATCTATACAGAACGAAATACATGGAAAACGGGTAGACTGAAGAAAATAGATCAAAATCTGCTATACAGAACGAAATACATGGAAAACAGGTAGACTGAAGAAAATAGATCAAAATCTTCTATATAGAAAGAAATACCTGGAAAGCAGGCAGACTGAAGAAAATAGATCAAAATCTTCTATATAGAACGAAATACATGGAAAACAGGTAGACTGAAGAAAATAGATCAAAATCTGCTATACAGAACAAAATACATGGAAAACAGGGAGACTGAAGAAAATAGATCAAAATATTCTATACAGAACGAAATACATGGAAAACAGGTAGACTGAAGAAAATAGATCCAAATCTGCTATACAGAACGAAATACATGGAAAACAGGTAGACTGAAGAAAATAGATCAAAGTCTGCTATACAGAACGAAATACATGGAAAACAGGTAGACTGAAGAAAATAGATCAAAATCTGCTATACAGAACGAAATACATGGAAAACAGGTAGACTGAAGAAAATAGATCAAAATCTTCAATACAGAACAAAATACATGGAAAGCAGTGAGACTGAAGAAAATAGATCAAAATCTTCTGTACAGAACGAAATACATGGAAAACAGGTTGACTGAAGAAAATAGATGAAAATCTTCTATACAGAACAAAATACATGGAAAACAGGGAGACTGAAGAAAATAGATCAAACTCTTTCATACAGAACGAAATACATGGAAAACAGGTCGACTGAAGAAAATAGATCAAAATCTTCTGTACAGAACGAAATACATGGAAAACGGGTAGACTGAAGAAAATAGATCAAACTCTGCCATACAGAACGAAATACATGGAAAACAGGTCGACTGAAGAAAATAGATCAAAATCTGCTATACAGAACGAAATACATGGAAAACAGGTAGACTGAAGAAAATAGATCAAAATCTATACAGAACGAAAAACATGGAAAACGGGTAGACTGAAGAAAATAGATCAAAATCTGCTATCAAGAACGAAAACATGGAAAACAGGTAGACTGAAGAAAATAGATCAAAATCTTCTATACAGAACGAAATACATGGAAAACAGGCAGACTGAAGGAAATAGATCAAAATCTTCTATACAGAAAGAAATATCTGGAAAACAGGCAGACTGAAGAAAATAGATCAAAATCTTCTATACAGAACGAAATACATGGAAAAAAGGTAGACTGAAGAAAATAGATCAAAATCTGCTATACAGAACGAAATACCTGGAAAACAGTTAGACTGAAGAAAATAGACCAAAATCTTCTATACAGAACAAAATACATGGAAAACAGGGAGACTGAAGAAAATAGATAAAAATATTCTATACAGAACGAAATACATGGAAAACAGGTAGACTGAAGAAAATAGATCAAAATCTGCTATACAGAACGAAATACATGGAAAACAGGTAGACTGAAGAAAATAGATCAAAATCTGCTATACAGAACGAAATACATGGAAAACAGGCAGACTGAAGAAAATAGATCAAAATCTTCTATACAGAACAAAATACATGGAAAACAGGTAGACTGAAGAAAATAGATCAAAATCTTCTATACAGAACAAAATACATGGAAAACAGGGAGGATGAAAGAAAATAGATCAAAATCTTCTATACAGAACAAAATACATGGAAAACAGGGAGACTGAAGAAAATAGATCAAAATCTGCTATACAGAACGAAATACATGGAAAACAGGTAGACTGAAGAAAATAGATCAAAGTCTGCTATACAGAACGAAATACATGGAAAACAGGTAGATTGAAGAAAATAGATCAAAATCTGCTATACAGGACGAAATACATGGAAAACAGGTAGACTGAAGAAAACAGATCAAAATCTATACAGAACGAAATACATGGAAAACAGGTAGACTGAAGAAAATAGATCAAAATCTGCTATACAGAACGAAATACATGGAAAACAGGTAGGCTGAAGAAAATAGATCAAAATCTATACAGAACGAAATACATGGAAAACGGGTAGACTGAAAAAATAGATCAAAATCTGCTATACAGAACGAAATACATGGAAAACAGGTAGACTGAAGAAAATAGATCAAAATCTGCTATACAGAACGAAATACATGGAAAACGGGTAGACTGAAGAAAATAGATCAAAATCTGCTATACATAACGAAATACATGGAAAACAGGTAGACTGAAGAAAATAGATCAAAATCTGCTATACAGAACGAAATACATGAAAAACAGGTAGACTGAAGAAAATAGATCAAAATCTGCTATACATAACGAAATACATGGAAAACAGGTAGACTGAAGAAAATAGATCAAAATCTATACAGAACGAAATACATGGAAAACGGGTAGACTGAAGAAAATAGATCAAAATCTGCTATACAGAACGAAATACATGGAAAACAGGTAGACTGAAGAAAATAGATCAAAATCTGCTATACAGAACGAAATACATGGAAAACGGGTAGACTGAAGAAAATAGATCAAAATCTGCTATACAGAACGAAATACATGGAAAACAGGTAGACCGAAGAAAATAGATCAAAATCTGCTATACAGAACGAAATACATGGAAAACAGGTAGACTGAAGAAAATAGATCAAAATCTATACAGAACGAAATACATGGAAAACGGGTAGACTGAAGAAAATAGATCAAAATGTGCTATACAGTACGAAATACATGGAAACCAGGTAGACTGAAGAAAATAGATCAAAATGTGCTATACAGAACGAAATACATGGAAAACAGTTAGACTGAAGAAAATAGATCAAAATCTGCTATACAGAACGAAATACATGGAAAACAGGTAGACTGAAGAAAACAGATCAAAATCTATACAGAACGAAATACATGGAAAACAGGTAGACTGAAGAAAATAGATCAAAATCTGCTATACAGAACGAAATACATGGAAAACAGGTAGACTGAATAAAATGGATCAAAATATGCTATACAGAACGAAATACATGGAAAACGGGTAGACTGAAGAAAATAGATCAAAATCTGCTATACAGAACGAAATACATGGAAAACAGGTAGACTGAAGAAAATAGATCAAAATCTATACAGAACGAAATAAATGGAAAACGGGTAGACTGATGAAAATAGATCAAAATCTGCTATACAGAACGAAATACATGGAAAACAGGTAGACTGAAGAAAATAGATCAAAATCTGCTATACAGAACGAAATACATGGAAAACGGGTAGACTGAAGAAAATAGATCAAAATCTGCTATACAGAACGAAATACATGGAAAACAGGTAGACTGAAGAAAATAGATCAAAATCTGCTATACAGAACGAAGTAAATGGAAAACTGGTAGACTGAAGAAAATAGATCAAAATCTATACAGAACGAAATACATGGAAAACGGGTAGACTGAAGAAAATAGATCAAAATCTGCTATACAGAACGAAATACATGGAAAACAGGTAGACTGAAGAAAATAGATCAAAATCTTCTATACAGAAAGAAATACCTGGAAAACAGGCAGACTGAAGAAAATAGATCAAAATCTTCTATACAGAACGAAATACATGGAAAACAGGTAGACTGAAGAAAATAGATCAAAATCTGCTATACAGAACGAAATACATGGAAAACAGGTAGACTGAAGAAAATAGATCAAAATCTTCTATACAGTACAAAATACATGGAAAACAGGGAGACTGAAGAAAATAGATCAAAATATTCTATACAGAACGAAATACATGGAAAACAGGTAGACTGAAGAAAATAGATCAAAATCTGCTATACATAACGAAATACATGGAAAACAGGTAGACTGAAGAAAATAGATCAAAATCTATACAGAACGAAATACATGGAAAACGGGTAGACTGAAGAAAATAGATCAAAATCTGCTATACAGAACGAAATACATGGAAAACAGGTAGACTGAAGAAAATAGATCAAAATATGCTATACAGAACGAAATACATGGAAAACGGGTAGACTGAAGAAAATAGATCAAAATGTGCTATACAGAACGAAATACATGGAAAACAGGTAGATTGAAGAAAATAGATCAAAATCTGCTATACAGGACGAAATACATGGAAAACAGGTAGACTGAAGAAAACAGATCAAAATCTATACAGAACGAAATACATGGAAAACAGGTAGACTGAAGAAAATAGATCAAAATCTGCTATACAGAACGAAATACATGGAAAACAGGTAGACTGAAGAAAATAGATCAAAATCTATACAGAACGAAATACTTGGAAAACGGGTAGACTGAAAAAATAGATCAAAATCTGCTATACAGAACGAAATACATGGAAAACAGGTAGACTGAAGAAAATAGATCAAAATCTGCTATACAGAACGAAATACATGGAAAACGGGTAGACTGAAGAAAATAGATCAAAATCTGCTATACATAACGAAATACATGGAAAACAGGTAGACTGAAGAAAATAGATCAAAATCTGCTATACAGAACGAAATACATGAAAAACAGGTAGACTGAAGAAAATAGATCAAAATCTGCTATACATAACGAAATACATGGAAAACAGGTAGACTGAAGAAAATAGATCAAAATCTATACAGAACGAAATACATGGAAAACGGGTAGACTGAAGAAAATAGATCAAAATCTGCTATACAGAACGAAATACATGGAAAACAGGTAGACTGAAGAAAATAGATCAAAATCTGCTATACAGAACGAAATACATGGAAAACGGGTAGACTGAAGAAAATAGATCAAAATCTGCTATACAGTACGAAATACATGGAAAACAGGTAGACTGAAGAAAATAGATCAAAATCTTCTATACAGAACGAAATACATGGAAAACAGGTAGACTGAAGAAAATAGATCAAAATCTGCTATACAGAACGAAATACATGGAAAACAGGTAGACTGAAGAAAATAGATCAAAATCTGCTATACAGAACGAAATACATGGAAAACAGGTAGACTGAAGAAAATAGATCAAAATCTATACAGAACGAAATAGATGTAAAACAGGTAGACTGAAGAAAATAGATCAAAATCTGCTATACAGAACGAAATACATGGAAAACAGGTAGACTGAAGAAAATACATCAAAATCTGCTATACAGAACGAAATACATGGTAAACGGGTAGACTGAAGAAAATAGATCAAAATCTGCTATACAGAACGAAATACATGGAAAACGGGTAGACTGAAGAAAATAGATCAAAATCTGCTATACAGAACGAAATACATGGAAAACAGGTAGACTGAAGAAAATAGATCAAAATCTGCTATACAGAACGAAATACATGGAAAACGGGTAGACTGAAGAAAATAGATCAAAATCTGCTATACAGAACGAAATACATGGAAAACAGGTAGACTGAAGAAAATAGATCAAAATCTGCTATACAGAACGAAATAGTTGTAAAACAGGTAGACTGAAGAAAATAGATCAAAATCTGCTATACAGAACGAAATAGATGGAAAACAGGTAGAGTGAAGAAAATAGATCAAAATATGCTATACAGAACGAAATAGATGGAAAACAGGTAGACTGAAGAAAATAGATCAAAATCTTCTATACAGAACGAAATACATGGAAAACAGGTAGACTAAAGAAAATAGATCAAAGTCTGCTATACAGAACGAAATACATGGAAAACAGGTAGACTGAAGAAAATAGATCACAATCTATACAGAACGAAATACATGGAAAACGGGTAGACTGAAGAAAATAGATCAAAATCTGCTATACAGAACGAAATACATGGAAAACAGGTACACTGAAGAAAATAGATCAAAATATGCTATACAGAACGAAATACATGGAAAACGGGTAGACTGAAGAAAATAGATCAAAATATGCTATACAGAACGAAATACATGGAAAACAGGTAGATTGAAGAAAATAGATCAAAATCTGCTATACAGGACGAAATACATGGAAAACAGGTAGACTGAAGAAAACAGATCAAAATCTATACAGAACGATATACATGGAAAACAGGTAGACTGAAGAAAATAGATAAAAATCTGCTATACAGAACGAAATACATGGAAAACAGGTAGACTGAAGAAAATAGATCAAAATCTATACAGAACGAAATACATGGAAAACGGGTAGACTGAAGAAAATAGATCAAAATCTGCTATACAGAACGAAATACATGGTAAACGGGTAGACTGAAGAAAATAGATCAAAATCTGCTATACAGAACGAAATACATGGAAAACAGGTAGACTGAAGAAAATACATCAAAATCTGCTATACAGAACGAAATACATGGAAAACAGGTAGACTGAAGAAAATAGATCAAAATCTATACAGAACGAAATACATGGAAAACGGGTAGACTGAAGAAAATAGATCAAAATCTGCTATACAGAACGAAATACATGGAAAACAGGTAGACTGAAGAAAATAGATCAAAATCTGCTATACAGAACGAAATACATGGAAAACGGGTAGACTGAAGAAAATAGATCAAAATCTGCTATACAGAACGAAATACATGGAAAACAGGTAGACTGAAGAAAATAGATCAAAATCTGCTATACAGAACGAAATAGATGTAAAACAGGTAGACTGAAGAAAATAGATAAAAATCTGCTATACAGAACGAAATACATGGAAAACAGGTAGACTGAAGAAAATAGATCAAAATCTGCTATACAGAACGAAATAGATGTAAAACAGGTAGACTGAAGAAAATAGATCAAAATCTGCTATACAGAACGAAATACATGGTAAACGGGTAGACTGAAGAAAATAGATCAAAATCTGCTATACAGAACGAAATACATGGAAAACAGGTAGACTGAAGAAAATAGATCAAAATCTGCTATACAGAACGAAATACATGGTAAACGGGTAGACTGAAGAAAATAGATCAAAATCTGCTATACAGAACGAAATACATGGAAAACAGGTAGACTGAAGAAAATAGATCAAAATCTGCTATACAGAACGAAATACATGGTAAACGGGTAGACTGAAGAAAATAGATCAATATATGCTATACAGAACGAAATACATGGAAAACAAGTAGACTGAATAAAATAGATCAAAATCTGCTATACAGAACGAAATACATGGAAAACAGGTAGACTGAAGAAAATAGATCAAAATCTGCTATACAGAACGAAATACATGGAAAACAGGTAGACTGAAGAAAATAGATCAAAGTCTGCTATACAGAACGAAATACATGGAAAACAGGTAGACTGAAGAAAATAGATCAAAATCTGCTATACAGAACGAAATAGATGTAAAACAGGTAGACTGAAGAAAATAGATCAAAATCTGCTATACAGAACGAAATACATGGAAAACAGGTAGACTGAAGAAAATACATCAAAATCTGCTATACAGAACGAAATACATGGTAAACGGGTAGACTGAAGAAAATAGATCAAAATCTGCTATACAGAACGAAATAGATGGAAAACAGGTAGAGTGAAGAAAATAGATCAAAATATGCTATACAGAACGAAATAGATGGAAAACAGGTAGACTGAAGAAAATAGATCAAAATCTTCTATACAGAACGAAATACATGGAAAACAGGTAGACTGAAGGAAATAGATCCAAATCTGCTATACAGAACGAAATACATGGAAAACAGGTAGACTGAAGAAAATACATCAAAATCTGCTCTACAGAACGAAATACATGGTAAACGGGTAGACTGAAGAAAATAGATCAAAATCTGCTATACAGAACGAAATAGATGGAAAACAGGTAGAGTGAAGAAAATAGATCAAAATATGCTATACAGAACGAAATAGATGGAAAACAGGTAGACTGAAGAAAATAGATCAAAATCTGCTATACAGAACGAAATAGATGGAAAACAGGTAGACTGAAGAAAATAGATCAAAATATGCTATACAGAACGAAATACATGGAAAACGGGTAGACTGAAGAAAATAGATCAAAATGTGCTATACAGAACGAAATACATGGAAAACAGGTAGATTGAAGAAAATAGATCAAAATCTGCTATACAGGACGAAATACATGGAAAACAGGTAGACTGAAGAAAACAGATCAAAATCTATACAGAACGAAATACATGGAAAACAGGTAGACTGAAGAAAATAGATCAAAATCTGCTATACAGAACGAAATACATGGAAAACAGGTAGGCTGAAGAAAATAGATCAAAATCTATACAGAACGAAATACATGGAAAACGGGTAGACTGAAAAAATAGATCAAAATCTGCTATACAGAACGAAATACATGGAAAACAGGTAGACTGAAGAAAATAGATCAAAATCTGCTATACAGAACGAAATACATGGAAAACGGGTAGACTGAAGAAAATAGATCAAAATCTGCTATACATAACGAAATACATGGAAAACAGGTAGACTGAAGAAAATAGATCAAAATCTGCTATACAGAACGAAATACATGAAAAACAGGTAGACTGAAGAAAATAGATCAAAATCTGCTATACATAACGAAATACATGGAAAACAGGTAGACTGAAGAAAATAGATCAAAATCTATACAGAACGAAATACATGGAAAACGGGTAGACTGAAGAAAATAGATCAAAATCTGCTATACAGAACGAAATACATGGAAAACAGGTAGACTGAAGAAAATAGATCAAAATCTGCTATACAGAACGAAATACATGGAAAACGGGTAGACTGAAGAAAATAGATCAAAATCTGCTATACAGAACGAAATACATGGAAAACAGGTAGACCGAAGAAAATAGATCAAAATCTGCTATACAGAACGAAATACATGGAAAACAGGTAGACTGAAGAAAATAGATCAAAATCTATACAGAACGAAATACATGGAAAACGGGTAGACTGAAGAAAATAGATCAAAATGTGCTATACAGTACGAAATACATGGAAACCAGGTAGACTGAAGAAAATAGATCAAAATGTGCTATACAGAACGAAATACATGGAAAACAGTTAGACTGAAGAAAATAGATCAAAATCTGCTATACAGAACGAAATACATGGAAAACAGGTAGACTGAAGAAAACAGATCAAAATCTATACAGAACGAAATACATGGAAAACAGGTAGACTGAAGAAAATAGATCAAAATCTGCTATACAGAACGAAATACATGGAAAACAGGTAGACTGAATAAAATGGATCAAAATATGCTATACAGAACGAAATACATGGAAAACGGGTAGACTGAAGAAAATAGATCAAAATCTGCTATACAGAACGAAATACATGGAAAACAGGTAGACTGAAGAAAATAGATCAAAATCTATACAGAACGAAATAAATGGAAAACGGGTAGACTGATGAAAATAGATCAAAATCTGCTATACAGAACGAAATACATGGAAAACAGGTAGACTGAAGAAAATAGATCAAAATCTGCTATACAGAACGAAATACATGGAAAACGGGTAGACTGAAGAAAATAGATCAAAATCTGCTATACAGAACGAAATACATGGAAAACAGGTAGACTGAAGAAAATAGATCAAAATCTGCTATACAGAACGAAGTAAATGGAAAACTGGTAGACTGAAGAAAATAGATCAAAATCTATACAGAACGAAATACATGGAAAACGGGTAGACTGAAGAAAATAGATCAAAATCTGCTATACAGAACGAAATACATGGAAAACAGGTAGACTGAAGAAAATAGATCAAAATCTTCTATACAGAAAGAAATACCTGGAAAACAGGCAGACTGAAGAAAATAGATCAAAATCTTCTATACAGAACGAAATACATGGAAAACAGGTAGACTGAAGAAAATAGATCAAAATCTGCTATACAGAACGAAATACATGGAAAACAGGTAGACTGAAGAAAATAGATCAAAATCTTCTATACAGTACAAAATACATGGAAAACAGGGAGACTGAAGAAAATAGATCAAAATATTCTATACAGAACGAAATACATGGAAAACAGGTAGACTGAAGAAAATAGATCAAAATCTGCTATACATAACGAAATACATGGAAAACAGGTAGACTGAAGAAAATAGATCAAAATCTATACAGAACGAAATACATGGAAAACGGGTAGACTGAAGAAAATAGATCAAAATCTGCTATACAGAACGAAATACATGGAAAACAGGTAGACTGAAGAAAATAGATCAAAATATGCTATACAGAACGAAATACATGGAAAACGGGTAGACTGAAGAAAATAGATCAAAATGTGCTATACAGAACGAAATACATGGAAAACAGGTAGATTGAAGAAAATAGATCAAAATCTGCTATACAGGACGAAATACATGGAAAACAGGTAGACTGAAGAAAACAGATCAAAATCTATACAGAACGAAATACATGGAAAACAGGTAGACTGAAGAAAATAGATCAAAATCTGCTATACAGAACGAAATACATGGAAAACAGGTAGACTGAAGAAAATAGATCAAAATCTATACAGAACGAAATACTTGGAAAACGGGTAGACTGAAAAAATAGATCAAAATCTGCTATACAGAACGAAATACATGGAAAACAGGTAGACTGAAGAAAATAGATCAAAATCTGCTATACAGAACGAAATACATGGAAAACGGGTAGACTGAAGAAAATAGATCAAAATCTGCTATACATAACGAAATACATGGAAAACAGGTAGACTGAAGAAAATAGATCAAAATCTGCTATACAGAACGAAATACATGAAAAACAGGTAGACTGAAGAAAATAGATCAAAATCTGCTATACATAACGAAATACATGGAAAACAGGTAGACTGAAGAAAATAGATCAAAATCTATACAGAACGAAATACATGGAAAACGGGTAGACTGAAGAAAATAGATCAAAATCTGCTATACAGAACGAAATACATGGAAAACAGGTAGACTGAAGAAAATAGATCAAAATCTGCTATACAGAACGAAATACATGGAAAACGGGTAGACTGAAGAAAATAGATCAAAATCTGCTATACAGTACGAAATACATGGAAAACAGGTAGACTGAAGAAAATAGATCAAAATCTTCTATACAGAACGAAATACATGGAAAACAGGTAGACTGAAGAAAATAGATCAAAATCTGCTATACAGAACGAAATACATGGAAAACAGGTAGACTGAAGAAAATAGATCAAAATCTGCTATACAGAACGAAATACATGGAAAACAGGTAGACTGAAGAAAATAGATCAAAATCTATACAGAACGAAATAGATGTAAAACAGGTAGACTGAAGAAAATAGATCAAAATCTGCTATACAGAACGAAATACATGGAAAACAGGTAGACTGAAGAAAATACATCAAAATCTGCTATACAGAACGAAATACATGGTAAACGGGTAGACTGAAGAAAATAGATCAAAATCTGCTATACAGAACGAAATACATGGAAAACGGGTAGACTGAAGAAAATAGATCAAAATCTGCTATACAGAACGAAATACATGGAAAACAGGTAGACTGAAGAAAATAGATCAAAATCTGCTATACAGAACGAAATACATGGAAAACGGGTAGACTGAAGAAAATAGATCAAAATCTGCTATACAGAACGAAATACATGGAAAACAGGTAGACTGAAGAAAATAGATCAAAATCTGCTATACAGAACGAAATAGTTGTAAAACAGGTAGACTGAAGAAAATAGATCAAAATCTGCTATACAGAACGAAATAGATGGAAAACAGGTAGAGTGAAGAAAATAGATCAAAATATGCTATACAGAACGAAATAGATGGAAAACAGGTAGACTGAAGAAAATAGATCAAAATCTTCTATACAGAACGAAATACATGGAAAACAGGTAGACTAAAGAAAATAGATCAAAGTCTGCTATACAGAACGAAATACATGGAAAACAGGTAGACTGAAGAAAATAGATCACAATCTATACAGAACGAAATACATGGAAAACGGGTAGACTGAAGAAAATAGATCAAAATCTGCTATACAGAACGAAATACATGGAAAACAGGTAGACTGAAGAAAATAGATCAAAATATGCTATACAGAACGAAATACATGGAAAACGGGTAGACTGAAGAAAATAGATCAAAATATGCTATACAGAACGAAATACATGGAAAACAGGTAGATTGAAGAAAATAGATCAAAATCTGCTATACAGGACGAAATACATGGAAAACAGGTAGACTGAAGAAAACAGATCAAAATCTATACAGAACGAAATACATGGAAAACAGGTAGACTGAAGAAAATAGATAAAAATCTGCTATACAGAACGAAATACATGGAAAACAGGTAGACTGAAGAAAATAGATCAAAATCTATACAGAACGAAATACATGGAAAACGGGTAGACTGAAAAAATAGATCAAAATCTGCTATACAGAACGAAATACATGGAAAACAGGTAGACTGAAGAAAATAGATCAAAATCTGCTATACAGAACGAAATACATGGAAAACGGGTAGACTGAAGAAAATAGATCAAAATCTGCTATACATAACGAAATACATGGAAAACAGGTAGACTGAAGAAAATAGATCAAAATCTATACAGAACGAAATACATGGAAAACGGGTAGACTGAAGAAAATAGATCAAAATCTGCTATACAGAACGAAATACATGGAAAACAGGTAGACTGAAGAAAATAGATCAAAATCTGCTATACAGAACGAAATACATGGAAAACGGGTAGACTGAAGAAAATAGATCAAAATCTGCTATACAGAACGAAATACATGGAAAACAGGTAGACTGAAGAAAATAGATCAAAATCTGCTATACAGAACGAAATAGATGTAAAACAGGTAGACTGAAGAAAATAGATAAAAATCTGCTATACAGAACGAAATACATGGAAAACAGGTAGACTGAAGAAAATAGATCAAAATCTGCTATACAGAACGAAATAGATGTAAAACAGGTAGACTGAAGAAAATAGATCAAAATCTGCTATACAGAACGAAATACATGGTAAACGGGTAGACTGAAGAAAATAGATCAAAATCTGCTATACAGAACGAAATACATGGAAAACAGGTAGACTGAAGAAAATAGATCAAAATCTGCTATACAGAACGAAATACATGGTAAACGGGTAGACTGAAGAAAATAGATCAAAATCTGCTATACAGAACGAAATACATGGAAAACAGGTAGACTGAAGAAAATAGATCAAAATCTGCTATACAGAACGAAATACATGGTAAACGGGTAGACTGAAGAAAATAGATCAATATATGCTATACAGAACGAAATACATGGAAAACAAGTAGACTGAATAAAATAGATCAAAATCTGCTATACAGAACGAAATACATGGAAAACAGGTAGACTGAAGAAAATAGATCAAAATCTGCTATACAGAACGAAATACATGGAAAACAGGTAGACTGAAGAAAATAGATCAAAGTCTGCTATACAGAACGAAATACATGGAAAACAGGTAGACTGAAGAAAATAGATCAAAATCTGCTATACAGAACGAAATAGATGTAAAACAGGTAGACTGAAGAAAATAGATCAAAATCTGCTATACAGAACGAAATACATGGAAAACAGGTAGACTGAAGAAAATACATCAAAATCTGCTATACAGAACGAAATACATGGTAAACGGGTAGACTGAAGAAAATAGATCAAAATCTGCTATACAGAACGAAATAGATGGAAAACAGGTAGAGTGAAGAAAATAGATCAAAATATGCTATACAGAACGAAATAGATGGAAAACAGGTAGACTGAAGAAAATAGATCAAAATCTTCTATACAGAACGAAATACATGGAAAACAGGTAGACTGAAGGAAATAGATCCAAATCTGCTATACAGAACGAAATACATGGAAAACAGGTAGACTGAAGAAAATACATCAAAATCTGCTCTACAGAACGAAATACATGGTAAACGGGTAGACTGAAGAAAATAGATCAAAATCTGCTATACAGAACGAAATAGATGGAAAACAGGTAGAGTGAAGAAAATAGATCAAAATATGCTATACAGAACGAAATAGATGGAAAACAGGTAGACTGAAGAAAATAGATCAAAATCTTCTATACAGAACGAAATACATGGAAAACAGGTAGACTAAAGAAAATAGATCAAAGTCTGCTATACAGAACGAAATACATGGAAAACAGGTAGACTGAAGAAAATAGATCACAATCTATACAGAACGAAATACATGGAAAACGGGTAGACTGAAGAAAATAGATCAAAATCTGCTATACAGAACGAAATACATGGAAAACAGGTAGACTGAAGAAAATAGATCAAAATATGCTATACAGAACGAAATACATGGAAAACGGGTAGACTGAAGAAAATAGATCAAAATATGCTATACAGAACGAAATACATGGAAAACAGGTAGATTGAAGAAAATAGATCAAAATCTGCTATACAGGACGAAATACATGGAAAACAGGTAGACTGAAGAAAACAGATCAAAATCTATACAGAACGAAATACATGGAAAACAGGTAGACTGAAGAAAATAGATAAAAATCTGCTATACAGAACGAAATACATGGAAAACAGGTAGACTGAAGAAAATAGATCAAAATCTATACAGAACGAAATACATGGAAAACGGGTAGACTGAAAAAATAGATCAAAATCTGCTATACAGAACGAAATACATGGAAAACAGGTAGACTGAAGAAAATAGATCAAAATCTGCTATACAGAACGAAATACATGGAAAACGGGTAGACTGAAGAAAATAGATCAAAATCTGCTATACATAACGAAATACATGGAAAACAGGTAGACTGAAGAAAATAGATCAAAATCTATACAGAACGAAATACATGGAAAACGGGTAGACTGAAGAAAATAGATCAAAATCTGCTATACAGAACGAAATACATGGAAAACAGGTAGACTGAAGAAAATAGATCAAAATCTGCTATACAGAACGAAATACATGGAAAACGGGTAGACTGAAGAAAATAGATCAAAATCTGCTATACAGAACGAAATACATGGAAAACAGGTAGACTGAAGAAAATAGATCAAAATCTGCTATACAGAACGAAATAGATGTAAAACAGGTAGACTGAAGAAAATAGATAAAAATCTGCTATACAGAACGAAATACATGGAAAACAGGTAGACTGAAGAAAATAGATCAAAATCTGCTATACAGAACGAAATAGATGTAAAACAGGTAGACTGAAGAAAATAGATCAAAATCTGCTATACAGAACGAAATACATGGTAAACGGGTAGACTGAAGAAAATAGATCAAAATCTGCTATACAGAACGAAATACATGGAAAACAGGTAGACTGAAGAAAATAGATCAAAATCTGCTATACAGAACGAAATACATGGTAAACGGGTAGACTGAAGAAAATAGATCAAAATCTGCTATACAGAACGAAATACATGGAAAACAGGTAGACTGAAGAAAATAGATCAAAATCTGCTATACAGAACGAAATACATGGTAAACGGGTAGACTGAAGAAAATAGATCAATATATGCTATACAGAACGAAATACATGGAAAACAAGTAGACTGAATAAAATAGATCAAAATCTGCTATACAGAACGAAATACATGGAAAACAGGTAGACTGAAGAAAATAGATCAAAATCTGCTATACAGAACGAAATACATGGAAAACAGGTAGACTGAAGAAAATAGATCAAAATCTGCTATACAGAACGAAATACATGGAAAACAGGTAGACTGAAGAAAATAGATCAAAATCTATACAGAACGAAATACATGGAAAACGGGTAGACTGAAGAAAATAGATCAAAATCTGCTATACAGAACGAAATACATGGAAAACAGGTAGACTGAAGAAAATAGATCAAAATATGCTATACAGAACGAAATACATGGAAAACAGGTAGACTGAAGAAAATAGATCAAAATCTGCTATACAGAACGAAATACATGGAAAACAGGTAGATTGAAGAAAATAGATCAAAATCTGCTATACAGGACGAAATACATGGAAAACAGGTAGACTGAAGAAAACAGATCAAAATCTATACAGAACGAAATACATGGAAAACAGGTAGACTGAAGAAAATAGATCAAAATCTGCTATATAGAACGAAATACATGGAAAACAGGTAGACTGAAGAAAATAGATCAAAATCTATACAGAACGAAATACATGGAAAACGGGTAGACTGAAAAAATAGATCAAAATCTGCTATACAGAACGAAATACATGGAAAACAGGTAGACTGAAGAAAATAGATCAAAATCTGCTATACAGAACGAAATACATGGTAAACGGGTAGACTGAAGAAAATAGATCAAAATCTGCTATACAGAACGAAATACATGGAAAACAGGTAGACTGAAGAAAATAGATCAAAATCTGCTATACAGAACGAAATACATGGTAAACGGGTAGACTGAAGAAAATAGATCAAAATCTGCTATACAGAACGAAATACATGGAAAACAGGTAGACTGAAGAAAATACATCAAAATCTGCTATACAGAACGAAATACATGGTAAACGGGTAGACTGAAGAAAATAGATCAAAATCTGCTATACAGAACGAAATACATGGAAAACAAGTAGACTGAATAAAATAGATCAAAATCTGCTATACAGAACGAAATACATGGAAAACAGGTAGACTGAAGAAAATAGATCAAAATCTGCTATACAGAACGAAATACATGGAAAACAGGTAGACTGAAGAAAATAGATCAAAATCTGCTATACAGAACGAAATACATGGAAAACAGGTAGACTGAAGAAAATAGATCAAAATCTGCTATACAGAACGAAATACATGGAAAACAGGTAGACTGAAGAAAATAGATCAAAATCTTCTATACAAAACGAAATACATGGAAAACAAGTAGTCTGAATAAAATAGATCAAAATCTTCTATACAGAACGAAATACATGGAAAACAGGTAGACTGAAGAAAATAGATCAAAATCTGCTATACAGAACGAAATACATGGAAAACGGGTAGACTGAAGAAAATAGATCAAAATCTTCTATACAGAACGAAATACATGGAAAATAGGTAGACTGAAGAAAATAGATCAAAATCTATACAGAACGAAATACATGGAAAACGGGTAGACTGAAAAAATAGATCAAAATCTGCTATACAGAACGAAATACATGGAAAACAGGTAGACTGAAGAAAATAGATCAAAATCTGCTATACAGAACGAAATACATGGTAAACGGGTAGACTGAAGAAAATAGATCAAAATCTGCTATACATAACGAAATACATGGAAAACAGGTAGACTGAAGAAAATAGATCAAAATCTGCTATACATAACGAAATACATGGAAAAAAGGTAGACTGAAGAAAATAGATCAAAATCTATACAGAACGAAATACATGGAAAACGGGTAGACTGAAGAAAATAGATCAAAATCTGCTATACAGAACGAAATACATGGTAAACGGGTAGACTGAAGAAAATAGATCAAAATCTGCTATACATAACGAAATACATGGAAAACAGGTAGACTGAAGAAAATAGATCAAAATCTGCTATACAGAACGAAATACATGGAAAACAGGTAGACTGAAGAAAATAGATCAAAGTCTGCTATACAGAACGAAATACATGGAAAACAGGTAGACTGAAGAAAATAGATCAAAATCTATACAGAACGAAATACATGGAAAACGGGTAGACTGAAGAAAATAGATCAAAATCTGCTATACAGAACGAAATACATGGAAAACAGGTAGACTGAAGAAAATAGATCAAAATCTTCTATACAGAACGAAATACATGGAAAACAGGTAGACTGAAGAAAATAGATCAAAATCTATACAGGTCAAAATACATGGAAAACGGGTAGACTGAAGAAAATAGATCAAAATCTGCTATACAGAATGAAATACATGGAAAACAGGTAGACTGAAGAAAATAGATCAAAATCTGCTATACAGAACGAAATACATGGAAAACGGGTAGACTGAAGAAAATAGATCAAAATCTGCTATACAGAACGAAATACATGGAAAACAGGTAGACTGAAGAAAATAGATCAAAATCTGCTATACAGAACGAAATAGATGTAAAACAGGTAGACTGAAGAAAATAGATCAAAATCTGCTATACAGAACGAAATACATGGAAAACAGGTAGACTGAAGAAAATAGATCAAAATCTGCTATACAGAACGAAATACATGGAAAACAGGTAGACTGAAGAAAATAGATCAAAATCTGCTATACAGAACGAAATACATGGAAAACAGGTAGACAGAAGAAAATAGATCAAAATATGCTATACAGAACGAAATACATGGAAAACGGGTAGACTGAAGAAAATAGATCAAAATGTGCTATACAGAACGAAATACATGGAAAACAGGTAGACTGAAGAAAATAGATCAAAATCTGCTATACAGAACGAAATACATGGAAAACAGGTAGACTGAAGAAAACAGATCAAAATCTATACAGAACGAAATACATGGAAAACAGGTAGACTGAAGAAAATAGATCAAAATCTGCTATACAGAACGAAATACATGGAAAACAGGTAGACTGAATAAAATGGATCAAAATATGCTATACAGAACGAAATACATGGAAAACGGGTAGACTGAAGAAAATAGATCAAAATCTGCTATACAGAACGAAATACATGGAAAACAGGTAGACTGAAGAAAATAGATCAAAATCTATACAGAACGAAATACATGGAAAACGGGTAGACTGATGAAAATAGATCAAAATCTGCTATACAGAACGAAATACATGGAAAACAGGTAGACTGAAGAAAATAGATCAAAATCTGCTATACAGAACGAAATACATGGAAAACGGGTAGACTGAAGAAAATAGATCAAAATCTGCTATACAGAACGAAATACATGGAAAACAGGTAGACTGAAGAAAATAGATCAAAATCTGCTATACAGAACGAAATAGATGGAAAACAGGTAGACTGAAGAAAATAGATCAAAATCTATACAGAACGAAATACATGGAAAACGGGTAGACTGAAGAAAATAGATCAAAATCTGCTATACAGAACGAAATACATGGAAAACAGGTAGACTGAAGAAAATAGATCAAAATCTTCTATACAGAAAGAAATACCTGGAAAACAGGCAGACTGAAGAAAATAGATCAAAATCTTCTATACAGAACGAAATACATGGAAAACAGGTAGACTGAAGAAAATAGATCAAAATCTGCTATACAGAACGAAATACATGGAAAACAGGTAGACTGAAGAAAATAGATCAAAATCTGCTATACAGAACGAAATACATGGAAAACAGGTAGACTGAAGAAAATAGATCAAAATCTTCTATACAGTACAAAATACATGGAAAACAGGGAGACTGAAGAAAATAGATCAAAATATTCTATACAGAACGAAATACATGGAAAACAGGTAGACTGAAGAAAATAGATCAAAATCTGCTATACAGAACGAAATACATGGAAAACAGGTAGACTGAAGAAAATAGATCAAAGTCTGCTATACAGAACGAAATACATGGAAAACAGGTAGACTGAAGAAAATAGATCAAAATCTATAGAGAACGAAATACATGGAAAACGGGTAGACTGAAGAAAATAGATCAAAATCTGCTATACAGAACGAAATACATGGAAAACAGGTAGACTGAAGAAAATAGATCAAAATATGCTATACAGAACGAAATACATGGAAAACGGGTAGACTGAAGAAAATAGATCAAAATGTGCTATACAGAACGAAATACATGGAAAACAGGTAGATTGAAGAAAATAGATCAAAATCTGCTATACAGGACGAAATACATGGAAAACAGGTAGACTGAAGAAAACAGATCAAAATCTATACAGAACGAAATACATGGAAAACAGGTAGACTGAAGAAAATAGATCAAAATCTGCTATACAGAAGGAAATACATGGAAAACAGGTAGACTGAAGAAAATAGATCAAAATCTATACAGAACGAAATACATGGAAAACGGGTAGACTGAAGAAAATAGATCAAAATCTGCTATACAGAACGAAATACATGGAAAACAGGTAGACTGAAGAAAATAGATCAAAATATGCTATACAGAATGAAATACATGGAAAACGGGTAGACTGAAGAAAATAGATCAAAATGTGCTATACAGAACGAAATACATGGAAAACAGGTAGATTGAAGAAAATAGATCAAAATCTGCTATACAGGACGAAATACATGGAAAACAGGTAGACTGAAGAAAACAGATCAAAATCTATACAGAACGAAATACATGGAAAACAGGTAGACTGAAGAAAATAGATCAAAATCTGCTATACAGAACGAAATACATGGAAAACAGGTAGACTGAAGAAAATAGATCAAAATCTGCTATACAGAACGAAATACATGGAAAACGGGTAGACTGAAGAAAATAGATCAAAATCTGCTATACAGAACGAAATACATGGAAAACAGGTAGACTGAAGAAAATAGATCAAAATCTGCTATACAGAACGAAATACATGGAAAACAGGTAGACTGAAGAAAATAGATCAAAATCTGCTATACAGAACGAAATAGATGTAAAACAGGTAGACTGAAGAAAATAGATCAAAATCTGCTATACAGAACGAAATACATGGAAAACAGGTAGACTGAAGAAAATACATCAAAATCTGCTATACAGAACGAAATACATGGTAAACGGGTAGACTGAAGAAAATAGATCAAAATCTGCTATACAGAACGAAATAGATGGAAAACAGGTAGAGTGAAGAAAATAGATCAAAATATGCTATACAGAACGAAATAGATGGAAAACAGGTAGACTGAAGAAAATAGATCAAAATCTTCTATACAGAACGAAATACATGGAAAACAGGTAGACTGAAGGAAATAGATCCAAATCTGCTATACAGAACGAAATACATGGAAAACAGGTAGACTGAAGAAAATAGATCAAAGTCTGCTATACAGAACGAAATACATGGAAAACAGGTAGACTGAAGAAAATAGATCAAAATCTGCTATACAGAACGAAATACATGGAAAACAGGTAGACAGAAGAAAATAGATCAAAATATGCTATACAGAACGAAATACATGGAAAACGGGTAGACTGAAGAAAATAGATCAAAATGTGCTATACAGAACGAAATACATGGAAAACAGTTAGACTGAAGAAAATAGATCAAAATCTGCTATACAGAACGAAATACATGGAAAACAGGTAGACTGAAGAAAACAGATCAAAATCTATACAGAACGAAATACATGGAAAACAGGTAGACTGAAGAAAATAGATCAAAATCTGCTATACAGAACGAAATACATGGAAAACAGGTAGACTGAATAAAATGGATCAAAATATGCTATACAGAACGAAATACATGGAAAACGGGTAGACTGAAGAAAATAGATCAAAATCTGCTATACAGAACGAAATACATGGAAAACAGGTAGACTGAAGAAAATAGATCAAAATCTATACAGAACGAAATAAATGGAAAACGGGTAGACTGATGAAAATAGATCAAAATCTGCTATACAGAACGAAATACATGGAAAACTGGTAGACTGAAGAAAATAGATCAAAATCTGCTATACAGAACGAAATACATGGAAAACGGGTAGACTGAAGAAAATAGATCAAAATCTGCTATACAGAACGAAATACATGGAAAACAGGTAGACTGAAGAAAATAGATCAAAATCTGCTATACAGAACGAAATAAATGGAAAACAGGTAGACTGAAGAAAATAGATCAAAATCTATACAGAACGAAATACATGGAAAACGGGTAGACTGAAGAAAATAGATCAAAATCTGCTATACAGAACGAAATACATGGAAAACAGGTAGACTGAAGAAAATAGATCAAAATCTTCTATACAGAAAGAAATACCTGGAAAACAGGCAGACTGAAGAAAATAGATCAAAATCTTCTATACAGAACGAAATACATGGAAAACAGGTAGACTGAAGAAAATAGATCAAAATCTGCTATACAGAACGAAATACATGGAAAACAGGTAGACTGAAGAAAATAGATCAAAATCTTCTATACAGTACAAAATACATGGAAAACAGGGAGACTGAAGAAAATAGATCAAAATATTCTATACAGAACGAAATACATGGAAAACAGGTAGACTGAAGAAAATAGATCAAAATCTGCTATACAGAACGAAATACATGGAAAACAGGTAGACTAAAGAAAATAGATCAAAGTCTGCTATACAGAACGAAATACATGGAAAACAGGTAGACTGAAGAAAATAGATCAAAATCTATACAGAACGAAATACATGGAAAACGGGTAGACTGAAGAAAATAGATCAAAATCTGCTATACAGAACGAAATACATGGAAAACGGGTAGACTGAAGAAAATAGATCAAAATGTGCTATACAGAACGAAATACATGGAAAACAGGTAGATTGAAGAAAATAGATCAAAATCTGCTATACAGGACGAAATACATGGAAAACAGGTAGACTGAAGAAAACAGATCAAAATCTATACAGAACGAAATACATGGAAAACAGGTAGACTGAAGAAAATAGATCAAAATCTGCTATACAGAACGAAATACATGGAAAACAGGTAGGCTGAAGAAAATAGATCAAAATCTATACAGAACGAAATACATGGAAAACGGGTAGACTGAAAAAATAGATCAAAATCTGCTATACAGAACGAAATACATGGAAAACAGGTAGACTGAAGAAAATAGATCAAAATCTGCTATACAGAACGAAATACATGGAAAACGGGTAGACTGAAGAAAATAGATCAAAATCTGCTATACATAACGAAATACATGGAAAACAGGTAGACTGAAGAAAATAGATCGAAATCTGCTGTACAGAACGAAATACATGAAAAACAGGTAGACTGAAGAAAATAGATCAAAATCTGCTATACATAACGAAATACATGGAAAACAGGTAGACTGAAGAAAATAGATCAAAATCTATACAGAACGAAATACATGGAAAACGGGTAGACTGAAGAAAATAGATCAAAATCTGCTATACAGAACGAAATACATGGAAAACAGGTAGACTGAAGAAAATAGATCAATATCTGCTATACAGAACGAAATACATGGAAAACGGGTAGACTGAAGAAAATAGATCAAAATCTGCTATACAGAACGAAATACATGGAAAACAGGTAGACTGAAGAAAATAGATCAAAATCTTCTATACAGAACAAAATACATGGAAAACAGGGAGACTGAAGAAAATAGATCAAAATATTCTATACAGAACGAAATAGATGGAAAACAGGTAGACTGAAGAAAATAGATCAAAATCTGCTATACAGAACGAAATACATGGAAAACAGGTAGACTGAAGAAAATAGATCAAAGTCTGCTATACAGAACGAAATACATGGAAAACAGGTAGACTGAAGAAAATAGATCAAAATCTATACAGAACGAAATACATGGAAAACGGGTAGACTGAAGAAAATAGATCAAAATGTGCTATACAGAACGAAATACATGGAAACCAGGTAGACTGAAGAAAATAGATCAAAATGTGCTATACAGAACGAAATACATGGAAAACAGTTAGACTGAAGAAAATAGATCAAAATCTGCTATACAGAACGAAATACATGGAAAACAGGTAGACTGAAGAAAACAGATCAAAATCTATACAGAACGAAATACATGGAAAACAGGTAGACTGAAGAAAATAGATCAAAATCTGCTATACAGAACGAAATACATGGAAAACACGTAGACTGAATAAAATGGATCAAAATATGCTATACAGAACGAAATACATGGAAAACGGGTAGACTGAAGAAAATAGATCAAAATCTGCTATACAGAACGAAATACATGGAAAACAGGTAGACTGAAGAAAATAGATCAAAATCTATACAGAACGAAATAAATGGAAAACGGGTAGACTGATGAAAATAGATCAAAATCTGCTATACAGAACGAAATACATGGAAAACAGGTAGACTGAAGAAAATAGATCAAAATCTGCTATACAGAACGAAATACATGGAAAACGGGTAGACTGAAGAAAATAGATCAAAATCTGCTATACAGAACGAAATACATGGAAAACAGGTAGACTGAAGAAAATAGATCAAAATCTGCTCTACAGAACGAAGTAAATGGAAAACAGGTAGACTGAAGAAAATAGATCAAAATCTATACAGAACGAAATACATGGAAAACGGGTAGACTGAAGAAAATAGATCAAAATCTGCTATACAGAACGAAATACATGGAAAACAGGTAGACTGAAGAAAATAGATCAAAATCTTCTATACAGAAAGAAATACCTGGAAAACAGGCAGACTGAAGAAAATAGATCAAAATCTTCTATACAGAACGAAATACATGGAAAACAGGTAGACTGAAGAAAATAGATCAAAATCTGCTAATACAGAACGAAATACATGGAAAACAGGTAGACTGAAGAAAATAGATCAAAATCTTCTATACAGTACAAAATACATGGAAAACAGGGAGACTGAAGAAAATAGATCAAAATATTCTATACAGAACGAAATACATGGAAAACAGGTAGACTGAAGAAAATAGATCAAAATCTGCTATACATAACGAAATACATGGAAAACAGGTAGACTGAAGAAAATAGATCAAAATCTATACAGAACGAAATACATGGAAAACGGGTAGACTGAAGAAAATAGATCAAAATCTGCTATACAGAACGAAATACATGGAAAACAGGTAGACTGAAGAAAATAGATCAAAATATGCTATACAGAACGAAATACATGGAAAACGGGTAGACTGAAGAAAATAGATCAAAATGTGCTATACAGAACGAAATACATGGAAAACAGGTAGATTGAAGAAAATAGATCAAAATCTGCTATACAGGACGAAATACATGGAAAACAGGTAGACTGAAGAAAACAGATCAAAATCTATACAGAACGAAATACATGGAAATCAGGTAGACTGAAGAAAATAGATCAAAATCTGCTATACAGAACGAAATACATGGAAAACAGGTAGACTGAAGAAAATAGATCAAAATCTATACAGAACGAAATACATGGAAAACGGGTAGACTGAAAAAATAGATCAAAATCTGCTATACAGAACGAAATACATGGAAAACAGGTAGACTGAAGAAAATAGATCAAAATCTGCTATACAGAACGAAATACATGGAAAACGGGTAGACTGAAGAAAATAGATCAAAATCTGCTATACATAACGAAATACATGGAAAACAGGTAGACTGAAGAAAATAGATCAAAATCTGCTATACAGAACGAAATACATGAAAAACAGGTAGACTGAAGAAAATAGATCAAAATCTGCTATACATAACGAAATACATGGAAAACAGGTAGACTGAAGAAAATAGATCAAAATCTATACAGAACGAAATACATGGAAAACGGGTAGACTGAAGAAAATAGATCAAAATCTGCTATACAGAACGAAATACATGGAAAACAGGTAGACTGAAGAAAATAGATCAAAATCTGCTATACAGAACGAAATACATGGAAAACGGGTAGACTGAAGAAAATAGATCAAAATCTGCTATACAGTACGAAATACATGGAAAACAGGGAGACTGAAGAAAATAGATCAAAATATTCTATACAGAACGAAATACATGGAAAACAGGTAGACTGAAGAAAATAGATCAAAGTCTGCTATACAGAACGAAATACATGGAAAACAGGTAGACTGAAGAAAATAGATCAAAATCTATACAGAACGAAATACATGGAAAACGGGTAGACTGAAGAAAATAGATCAAAATGTGCTATACAGAACGAAATACATGGAAACCAGGTAGACTGAAGAAAATAGATCAAAATCTGCTTTACAGAACGAAATACATGGAAAACAGGTAGACTGAAGAAAATAGATAAAAATCTATACAGAACGAAATACATGGAAAACGGGTAGACTGAAGAAAATAGATCAAAATCTGCTATACAGAACGAAATACATGGAAAACAGGTAGACTGAAGAAAATAGATCAAAATCTGCTATACAGAACGAAATACATGGAAAACGGGTAGACTGAAGAAAATAGATCAAAATCTGCTATACAGAACGAAATACATGGAAAACAGGTAGACTGAAGAAAATAGATCAAAATCTGCTATACAGAACGAAATAGTTGTAAAACAGGTAGACTGAAGAAAATAGATCAAAATCTTCTATACAGTACAAAATACATGGAAAACAGGGAGACTGAAGAAAATAGATCAAAATCTATACAGAACGAAATACATGGAAAACGGGTAGACTGAAGAAAATAGATCAAAATCTGCTATACAGAACGAAATACATGGAAAACAGGTAGACTGAAGAAAATAGATCAAAATATGCTATACAGAACGAAATACATGGAAAACGGGTAGACTGAAGAAAATAGATCAAAATGTGCTATACAGAACGAAATACATGGAAAACAGGTAGATTGAAGAAAATAGATCAAAATCTGCTATACAGGACGAAATACATGGAAAAAAGGTAGACTGAAGAAAACAGATCAAAATCTATACAGAACGAAATACATGGAAAACAGGTAGACTGAAGAAAATAGATCAAAATCTGCTATACAGAACGAAATACATGGAAAACAGGTAGACTGAAGAACATAGATCAAAATCTATACAGAACGAAATACATGGAAAACGGGTAGACTGAAAAAATAGATCAAAATCTGCTATACAGAACGAAATACATGGAAAACAGGTAGACTGAAGAAAATAGATCAAAATCTGCTATACAGAACGAAATACATGGAAAACGGGTAGACTGAAGAAAATAGATCAAAATCTGCTATACATAACGAAATACATGGAAAACAGGTAGACTGAAGAAAATAGATCAAAATCTGCTATACAGAACGAAATACATGAAAAACAGGTAGACTGAAGAAAATAGATCAAAATCTGCTATACATAACGAAATACATGGAAAACAGGTAGACTGAAGAAAATAGATCAAAATCTATACAGAACGAAATACATGGAAAACGGGTAGACTGAAGAAAATAGATCAAAATCTGCTATACAGAACGAAATACATGGAAAACAGGTAGACTGAAGAAAATAGATCAAAATCTGCTATACAGAACGAAATACATGGAAAACGGGTAGACTGAAGAAAATAGATCAAAATCTGCTATACAGAACGAAATACATGGAAAACAGGTAGACTGAAGAAAATAGATCAAAATCTTCTATACAGAACAAAATACATGGAAAACAGGGAGACTGAAGAAAATAGATCAAAATATTCTATACAGAACGAAATACATGGAAAACAGGTAGACTGAAGAAAATAGATCAAAATCTGCTATACAGAACGAAATACATGGAAAACAGTTAGACTGAAGAAAATAGATCAAAGTCTGCTATACAGAACGAAATACATGGAAAACAGGTAGACTGAAGAAAATAGATCAAAATCTATACAGAACGAAATACATGGAAAACGGGTAGACTGAAGAAAATAGATCAAAATGTGCTATACAGAACGAAATACATGGAAACCAGGTAGACTGAAGAAAATAGATCAAAATCTGCTTTACAGAACGAAATACATGGAAAACAGGTAGACTGAAGAAAATAGATAAAAATCTATACAGAACGAAATACATGGAAAACGGGTAGACTGAAGAAAATAGATCAAAATCTGCTATACAGAACGAAATACATGGAAAACAGGTAGACTGAAGAAAATAGATCAAAATCTGCTATACAGAACGAAATACATGGAAAACGGGTAGACTGAAGAAATTGATCAAAATCTGCTATACAGAACGAAATACATGGAAAACAGGTAGACTGAAGAAAATAGATCAAAATCTGCTATACAGAACGAAATAGTTGTAAAACAGGTAGACTGAAGAAAATAGATCAAAATCTGCTATACAGAACGAAATACATGGAAAACAGGTAGACTGAAGAAAATAGATCAAAATCTGCTATACAGAACGAAATAGATGTAAAACAGGTAGACTGAAGAAAATAGATCAAAATCTGCTATACAGAACGAAATACATGGAAAACAGGTAGACTGAAGAAAATACATCAAAATCTGCTATACAGAACGAAATACATGGTAAACGGGTAGACTGAAGAAAATAGATCAAAATCTGCTATACAGAACGAAATAGATGGAAAACAGGTAGACTGAAGAAAATAGATCAAAATCTTCTATACAAAACGAAATACATGGAAAACAGGTAGACTGAATAAAATAGATCAAAATCTATACAGAACGAAATACATGGAAAACGGGTAGACTGAAAAAATAGATCAAAATCTGCTATACAGAACGAAATACATGGAAAACAGGTAGACTGAAGAAAATAGATCAAAATCTGCTATACAGCACGAAATACATGGAAAACGGGTAGACTGAAGAAAATAGATCAAAATCTGCTATACATAACGAAATACATGGAAACCAGGTAGACTGAAGAAAATAGATCAAAATCTGCTATACATAACGAAATACATGGAAAACAGGTAAACTGAAGAAAATAGATCAAAATCTATACAGAACGAAATACATGGAAAACGGGTAGACTGAAGAAAATAGATCAAAATCTGCTATACAGAACGAAATACATGGAAAACAGGTAGACTGAAGAAAATAGATCAAAATCTGCTATACAGAACGAAATACATGGAAAACGGGTAGACTGAAGAAAATAGATCAAAATCTGCTATACAGAACGAAATACATGGAAAACAGTTAGACTGAAGAAAATAGATCAAAATCTTCTATACAGAACAAAATACATGGAAAACAGGGAGACTGAAGAAAATAGATCAAAATATTCTATACAGAACGAAATACATGGAAAACAGGTAGACTGGAGAAAATAGATCAAAATCTGCTACACGGAAGAAAATAGATCAATATCTCATACGCTGAAGAAAATAAGGGAAAATATGTAAAACTGCTACACTGAAGAAAATAGATCAACATCAGCTGAATTAAACAAAATAAGTGAAATATATCAAAATCTTTTATACTGAAGTAAGATCAATTTAAAGATAAACTAAATAAAAGTAAGTGAAAATAGATGAAAATCTTCTATACAGAACGAAATACATGGAAAACAGGTAGACTGAAGAAAATAGATCAAAATCTGCTATACAGAACGAAATACATGGAAAACGGGTAGACTGAAAAAATAGATCAAAATCTGCTATACAGAACGAAATACATGGAAAACAGGTAGACTGAAGAAAATAGATCAAAATCTGCTATACAGAACGAAATACATGGAAAACGGGTAGACTGAAGAAAATAGATCAAAATCTGCTATACATAACGAAATACATGGAAAACAGGTAGACTGAAGAAAATAGATCAAAATCTGCTATACATAACGAAATACATGGAAAACAGGTAGACTGAAGAAAATAGATCAAAATCTATACAGAACGAAATACATGGAAAACGGGTAGACTGAAGAAAATAGATCAAAATCTGCTATACAGAACGAAATACATGGAAAACAGGTAGACTGAAGAAAATAGATCAAAATCTGCTATACAGAACGAAATACATGGAAAACGGGTAGACTGAAGAAAATAGATCAAAATCTGCTATACAGAACGAAATACATGGAAAACAGGTAGACTGAAGAAAACAGATCAAAATCTATACAGAACGAAATACATGGAAAACAGGTAGACTGAAGAAAATAGATCAAAATCTGATATACAGAACGAAATACATGGAAAACAGGTAGACTGAAGAAAATAGATCAAAATCTGATATACAGAACGAAATACATGGAAAACAGGTAGACTGAAGAAAATAGATCAAAATCTATAAAGAAGGAAATACATGGAAAACGGGTAGACTGAAAAAATAGATCAAAATCTGCTATACAGAACGAAATACATGGAAAACAGGTAGACTGAAGAAAATAGATCAAAATCTGCTATACAGAACGAAATACATGGGAAACGGGTAGACTGAAGAAAATAGATCAAAATCTGCTATACAGAACGAAATACATGGAAAACAGGTAGACTGAAGAAAATAGATCAAAATCTGCTATACAGAACGAAATAGATGTAAAACAGGTAGACTGAAGAAAATAGATCAAAATCTGCTATACAGAACGAAATACATGGAAAACAGGTAGACTGAAGAAAATACATCAAAATCTGCTATACAGAACGAAATACATGGTAAACGGGTAGACTGAAGAAAATAGATCAAAATCTGCTATACAGAACGAAATAGATGGAAAACAGGTAGACTGAAGAAAATAGATCAAAATCTTCTATACAAAACGAAATACATGGAAAACAGGTAGACTGAATAAAATAGATCAAAATCTTCTATACAGAACGAAATACATGGAAAACAGGTAGACTGAAGAAAATAGATCAAAATCTGCTATACAGAACGAAATACATGGAAAACAGGTAGACTGAAGAAAATAGATCAAAATCTGCAATACAGAACGAAATACATGGAAAACAGGTAGACTGAAGAAAATAGATCAAAATCTGCTATACAGAACGAAATACATGGTAAACGGGTAGACTGAAGAAAATAGATCAAAATCTGCTATACATAACGAAATACATGGAAAAGGGGTAGACTGAAGAAAATAGATCAAAACCTTCTATACAGAACGAAATGCATGGAAAACAGGTAGACTGAAGAAAATAGATCAAAATCTGCGATACAGAACGAAATACATGGAAAAGGGGTAGACTGAAGAAAATAGATCAAAATCTGCTATAAAGAACGAAAACATGGAAAACAGGTAGACTGAAGAAAATACATCAAATTCTGCTATACAGAACGAAATACATGGTAAACGGGTAGACTGAAGAAAATAGATCAAAATCTGCTATACAGAACGAAATACATGGAAAACAGGTAGACTGAAGAAAATAGATCAAAATCTGATATACAGAACGAAATACATGGAAAACAGGTAGACTGAAGAAAATACATCAAAATCTGCTATACAGGACGAAATACATGGTAAACGGGTAGACTGAAGAAAATAGATCAAAATCTGCTATACAGAACGAAATAGATGGAAAACAGGTAGACTGAAGAAAATAGATCAAAATCTTCTATACAAAACGAAATACATGGAAAACAGGTAGACTGAAGAAAATAGATGAAAATCTGCTACACGGAAGAAAATAGATCAATATCTCTTACGCTGAAGAAAATAAGGGAAAATATGTAAAACTGCTACACTGAAGAAAATAGATCAACATCAGCTGAATTAAACAAAATAAGTGAAATATATCAAAATCTTTTATACTGAAGTAAGATCAATTTAAAGATAAACTAAATAAAAGTAAGTGAAAATAGATGAAAATCTTCTATACAGAACGAAATACATGGAAAACAAGTAGACTGAAGAAAAAAGATCAAAATCTGCTATACAGAACGAAATACATGGAAAAAGGGTAGAGTGAAGAAAATAGATCAAAATCTGCTATACAGAACGAAATACATGGAAAACGGGTAAACTGAAGAAAATAGATCAAAATCTGCTATACAGAACGAAATACATGGAAAACAGGAAGACTGAAGAAAATAGATCAAAATCTTCTATACAGAAAGAAATACATGAAAAACAGGTAAACTGAAGAAAATAGATCAAAATCTTCTATACAGAACGAAATACATGAAAAACAGGTAAACTGAAGAAAATAGATCAAAATCTGCTATACAGAACGAAATACATGGAAAACGGGTAGACTGAAGAAAATAGATCAGAATCTGCTATACAGAACGAAATACATGGAAAACGGGTAGACTGAAGAAAATAGATCAAAATCTGCTATACATAACAAAATACATGGAAAACAGGTAGACTGAAGAAAATAGATCAAAATCTGCTATACAGAACGAAATACATGGAAAACAGGTAGACTGAAGAAAATACATCAAAATCTGATAGACAGATCGAAATACATGGAAAAGGGGTAGACTGAAGAAAATAGATCATAATCTTCTATACAGAACGAAATACATGGAAAACAGGTAGACTGAACAAAATAGATCAAAATCTTCTATACAGAACAAAATACATGGAAAACAGGTAGACTGAACAAAATAGATCAAAATCTTCTATACAGAACAAAATACATGGAAAACAGGTGGACTGAAGAAAATAGATCAAAATCTTCTATACAGAACAAAATACACGGAAAACAGGTAGACTGAAGAAAATAGATCAAAATCTTCTATACAGAACGAAATACATGGAAAACAGGTAGACTGAAGAAAATAGATCAAAATCTTCTATACAGAACGAAATACATGGAAAACAGGTAGACTGAAGAAAATAGATCAAAATCTGCTATACAGAACGAAATACATGGAAAACAGGTAGACTGAAGAAAATAGATCAAAATCTATACAGAACGAAATACATGGAAAACGGGTAGACTGAAGAAAATAGATCAAAATGTGCTATACAGAACGAAATACATGGAAAACAGGTAGACTGAAGAAAATAGATCAAAATCTGCTATACAGAACGAAATACATGGAAAACAGGTAGACTGAAGAAAATAGATCAAAATCTATACAGAATAAAATACATGGAAAACGGGTAGACTGAAGAAAATAGATCAAAATCTGCTATACAGAACGAAATACATGGAAAACAGGTAGACTGAAGAAAATAGATCAAAATCTGCTATACAGAACGAAATACATGGAAAACGGGTAGACTGAAGAAAATAGATCAAAATCTGCTATACAGAACGAAATACATGGAAAACAGGTAGACTGAAGAAAATAGATCAAAATCTGCTATACAGAACGAAATAGATGTAAAACAGGTAGACTGAAGAAAATAGATCAAAATCTGCTATACAGAACGAAATACATGGAAAACAGGTAGACTGAAGAAAATAGATCAAAATCTGCTATACAGAACGAAATAGATGTAAAACAGGTAGACTGAAGAAAATAGATCAAAATCTGCTATACAGAACGAAATACATGGAAAACAGGTAGACTGAAGAAAATAGATCAAAATCTGCTATACAGAACGAAATACATGGAAAACAGGTAGACTGAAGAAAATACATCAAAATCTGCTATACAGAACGAAATACATGGTAAACTTGTAGACTGAAGAAAATAGATCAAAATCTGCTATACAGAACGAAATAGATGGAAAACAGGTAGACTGAAGAAAATAGATCAAAATCTTCTATACAAAACGAAATACATGGAAAACAGGTAGACTGAATAAAATAGATCAAAATCTTCTATATAGAACGAAATACATGGAAAACAGGTAGACTGAAGAAAATAGATCAAAATCTGCTACACAGAACGAAATACATGGAAAACGGGTAGACTGAAGAAAATAGATCAAAATCTTCTATACAGAACGAAATACATGGAAAACAGGTAGACTGAAGAAAATAGATCAAAATCTGCTATACAGAACGAAATGCATGGAAAACAGGTAGACTGAAGAAAATAGATCAAAATCTGCTATACAGAACGAAATACATGGTAAACGTGTAGACTGAAGAAAATAGATCAAAATCTGCTATACAGAACGAAATGCATGGAAAACAGGTAGACTGAAGAAAATAGATCAAAATCTGCTATACAGAACGAAATACATGGTAAACGGGTAGACTGAAGAAAATAGATCAAAATCTGCTATACAGAACGAAATACATGGAAAAGGGGTAGACTGAAGAAAATAGATGAAAATCTGCTATAAAGAACGAAAACATGGAAAACAGGTAGACTGAAGAAAATACATCAAATTCTGCTATACAGAACGAAATACATGGTAAACGGGTAGACTGAAGAAAATAGATCAAAATCTGCTATACAGAACGAAATACATGGAAAACAGGTAGACTGAAGAAAATAGATCAAAATATGCTATACAGAACGAAATACATGGAAAACGGGTAGACTGAAGAAAATAGATCAAAATGTGCTATACAGAACGAAATACATGGAAAACAGGTAGATTGAAGAAAATAGATCAAAATCTGCTATACAGGACGAAATACATGGAAAACAGGTAGACTGAAGAAAACAGATCAAAATCTATACAGAACGAAATACATGGAAAACAGGTAGACTGAAGAAAATAGATCAAAATCTGCTATACAGAACGAAATAGATGGAAAACAGGTAGACTGAAGAAAATAGATCAAAATCTTCTATACAGAACGAAATACATGGAAAACAGGTAGACTGAAGGAAATAGATCCAAATCTGCTATACAGAACGAAATACATGGAAAACAGGTAGACTGAAGAAAATAGATCAAAGTCTGCTATACAGAACGAAATACATGGAAAACAGGTAGACTGAAGAAAATAGATCAAAATCTGCTATACAGAACGAAATACATGGAAAACAGGTAGACAGAAGAAAATAGATCAAAATATGCTATACAGAACGAAATACATGGAAAACGGGTAGACTGAAGAAAATAGATCAAAATGTGCTATACAGAACGAAATACATGGAAAACAGTTAGACTGAAGAAAATAGATCAAAATCTGCTATACAGAACGAAATACATGGAAAACAGGTAGACTGAAGAAAACAGATCAAAATCTATACAGAACGAAATACATGGAAAACAGGTAGACTGAAGAAAATAGATCAAAATCTGCTATACAGAACGAAATACATGGAAAACAGGTAGACTGAATAAAATGGATCAAAATATGCTATACAGAACGAAATACATGGAAAACGGGTAGACTGAAGAAAATAGATCAAAATCTGCTATACAGAACGAAATACATGGAAAACAGGTAGACTGAAGAAAATAGATCAAAATCTATACAGAACGAAATAAATGGAAAACGGGTAGACTGATGAAAATAGATCAAAATCTGCTATACAGAACGAAATACATGGAAAACAGGTAGACTGAAGAAAATAGATCAAAATCTGCTATACAGAACGAAATACATGGAAAACGGGTAGACTGAAGAAAATAGATCAAAATCTGCTATACAGAACGAAATACATGGAAAACAGGTAGACTGAAGAAAATAGATCAAAATCTGCTATACAGAACGAAATAAATGGAAAACAGGTAGACTGAAGAAAATAGATCAAAATCTATACAGAACGAAATACATGGAAAACGGGTAGACTGAAGAAAATAGATCAAAATCTGCTATACAGAACGAAATACATGGAAAACAGGTAGACTGAAGAAAATAGATCAAAATCTTCTATACAGAAAGAAATACCTGGAAAACAGGCAGACTGAAGAAAATAGATCAAAATCTTCTATACAGAACGAAATACATGGAAAACAGGTAGACTGAAGAAAATAGATCAAAATCTGCTATACAGAACGAAATACATGGAAAACAGGTAGACTGAAGAAAATAGATCAAAATCTTCTATACAGTACAAAATACATGGAAAACAGGGAGACTGAAGAAAATAGATCAAAATATTCTATACAGAACGAAATACATGGAAAACAGGTAGACTGAAGAAAATAGATCAAAATCTGCTATACAGAACGAAATACATGGAAAACAGGTAGACTAAAGAAAATAGATCAAAGTCTGCTATACAGAACGAAATACATGGAAAACAGGTAGACTGAAGAAAATAGATCAAAATCTATACAGAACGAAATACATGGAAAACGGGTAGACTGAAGAAAATAGATCAAAATCTGCTATACAGAACGAAATACATGGAAAACGGGTAGACTGAAGAAAATAGATCAAAATGTGCTATACAGAACGAAATACATGGAAAACAGGTAGATTGAAGAAAATAGATCAAAATCTGCTATACAGGACGAAATACATGGAAAACAGGTAGACTGAAGAAAACAGATCAAAATCTATACAGAACGAAATACATGGAAAACAGGTAGACTGAAGAAAATAGATCAAAATCTGCTATACAGAACGAAATACATGGAAAACAGGTAGGCTGAAGAAAATAGATCAAAATCTATACAGAACGAAATACATGGAAAACGGGTAGACTGAAAAAATAGATCAAAATCTGCTATACAGAACGAAATACATGGAAAACAGGTAGACTGAAGAAAATAGATCAAAATCTGCTATACAGAACGAAATACATGGAAAACGGGTAGACTGAAGAAAATAGATCAAAATCTGCTATACATAACGAAATACATGGAAAACAGGTAGACTGAAGAAAATAGATCGAAATCTGCTATACAGAACGAAATACATGAAAAACAGGTAGACTGAAGAAAATAGATCAAAATCTGCTATACATAACGAAATACATGGAAAACAGGTAGACTGAAGAAAATAGATCAAAATCTATACAGAACGAAATACATGGAAAACGGGTAGACTGAAGAAAATAGATCAAAATCTGCTATACAGAACGAAATACATGGAAAACAGGTAGACTGAAGAAAATAGATCAATATCTGCTATACAGAACGAAATACATGGAAAACGGGTAGACTGAAGAAAATAGATCAAAATCTGCTATACAGAACGAAATACATGGAAAACAGGTAGACTGAAGAAAATAGATCAAAATCTTCTATACAGAACAAAATACATGGAAAACAGGGAGACTGAAGAAAATAGATCAAAATATTCTATACAGAACGAAATAGATGGAAAACAGGTAGACTGAAGAAAATAGATCAAAATCTGCTATACAGAACGAAATACATGGAAAACAGGTAGACTGAAGAAAATAGATCAAAGTCTGCTATACAGAACGAAATACATGGAAAACAGGTAGACTGAAGAAAATAGATCAAAATCTATACAGAACGAAATACATGGAAAACGGGTAGACTGAAGAAAATAGATCAAAATGTGCTATACAGAACGAAATACATGGAAACCAGGTAGACTGAAGAAAATAGATCAAAATGTGCTATACAGAACGAAATACATGGAAAACAGTTAGACTGAAGAAAATAGATCAAAATCTGCTATACAGAACGAAATACATGGAAAACAGGTAGACTGAAGAAAACAGATCAAAATCTATACAGAACGAAATACATGGAAAACAGGTAGACTGAAGAAAATAGATCAAAATCTGCTATACAGAACGAAATACATGGAAAACACGTAGACTGAATAAAATGGATCAAAATATGCTATACAGAACGAAATACATGGAAAACGGGTAGACTGAAGAAAATAGATCAAAATCTGCTATACAGAACGAAATACATGGAAAACAGGTAGACTGAAGAAAATAGATCAAAATCTATACAGAACGAAATAAATGGAAAACGGGTAGACTGATGAAAATAGATCAAAATCTGCTATACAGAACGAAATACATGGAAAACAGGTAGACTGAAGAAAATAGATCAAAATCTGCTATACAGAACGAAATACATGGAAAACGGGTAGACTGAAGAAAATAGATCAAAATCTGCTATACAGAACGAAATACATGGAAAACAGGTAGACTGAAGAAAATAGATCAAAATCTGCTCTACAGAACGAAGTAAATGGAAAACAGGTAGACTGAAGAAAATAGATCAAAATCTATACAGAACGAAATACATGGAAAACGGGTAGACTGAAGAAAATAGATCAAAATCTGCTATACAGAACGAAATACATGGAAAACAGGTAGACTGAAGAAAATAGATCAAAATCTTCTATACAGAAAGAAATACCTGGAAAACAGGCAGACTGAAGAAAATAGATCAAAATCTTCTATACAGAACGAAATACATGGAAAACAGGTAGACTGAAGAAAATAGATCAAAATCTGCTAATACAGAACGAAATACATGGAAAAAAGGTAGACTGAAGAAAATAGATCAAAATCTTCTATACAGTACAAAATACATGGAAAACAGGGAGACTGAAGAAAATAGATCAAAATATTCTATACAGAACGAAATACATGGAAAACAGGTAGACTGAAGAAAATAGATCAAAATCTGCTATACATAACGAAATACATGGAAAACAGGTAGACTGAAGAAAATAGATCAAAATCTATACAGAACGAAATACATGGAAAACGGGTAGACTGAAGAAAATAGATCAAAATCTGCTATACAGAACGAAATACATGGAAAACAGGTAGACTGAAGAAAATAGATCAAAATATGCTATACAGAACGAAATACATGGAAAAACGGGTAGACTGAAGAAAATAGATCAAAATGTGCTATACAGAACGAAATACATGGAAAACAGGTAGATTGAAGAAAATAGATCAAAATCTGCTATACAGGACGAAATACATGGAAAACAGGTAGACTGAAGAAAACAGATCAAAATCTATACAGAACGAAATACATGGAAATCAGGTAGACTGAAGAAAATAGATCAAAATCTGCTATACAGAACGAAATACATGGAAAACAGGTAGACTGAAGAAAATAGATCAAAATCTATACAGAACGAAATACATGGAAAACGGGTAGACTGAAAAAATAGATCAAAATCTGCTATACAGAACGAAATACATGGAAAACAGGTAGACTGAAGAAAATAGATCAAAATCTGCTATACAGAACGAAATACATGGAAAACGGGTAGACTGAAGAAAATAGATCAAAATCTGCTATACATAACGAAATACATGGAAAACAGGTAGACTGAAGAAAATAGATCAAAATCTGCTATACAGAACGAAATACATGAAAACAGGTAGACTGAAGAAAATAGATCAAAATCTGCTATACATAACGAAATACATGGAAAAA
>OZ010581.1:19903039-19911870 GCA_963932145.1 Acanthosepion lycidas | reverse complement strand
AAGATATGAATGGAATGAGATAGATAGATAGATATGGACAGTCTGGGAAAGATATGAATGGAATGAGATAGATAGATAGATATGGACAGTCTGGGAAAGATATGAATGGAATGAGAAATAGATAGATAGATATGGACAGTCTGGGAAAGATAGAATGGAATGAAGATAGATAGATGGGTCTGAATGGAATGAGATAGATAGATAGATATGGACAGTCTGGGAAAGATATGAATGGAATGAGATAGATAGATAGATATGGACAGTCTGGGAAAGATATGAATGGAATGAGATAGATAGATGATTAGATGGACAGTCTGGGAAAGATATGAATGGAATGATAGATAGATAGATATGGACAGTCTGGGAAAGATATGAATGGAATGAGATAGATAGATAGATATGGACAGTCTGGGAAAGATATGAATGGAATGAGATAGATAGATAGATAGATATGGACAGTCTGGGAAAGATATGAATGGAATGAGATAGATAGATAGATATGGACAGTCTGGGAAAGATATGAATGGAATGAGATAGATAGATAGATATGGACAGTCTGGGAAAGATATGAATGGAATGAGATAGATAGATAGATATGGACAGTCTGGGAAAGATATGAATGGAATGAGATAGATAGATAGATATGGACAGTCTGGGAAAGATATGAATGGAATGAGATAGATAGATAGATATGGACAGTCTGGGAAAGATATGAATGGAATGAGATAGATAGATAGATATGGACAGTCTGGGAAAGATATGAATGGAATGAGATAGATAGATAGATATGGACAGTCTGGGAAAGATATGAATGGAATGAGATAGATAGATAGATATGGACAGTCTGGGAAAGATATGAATGGAATGAGATAGATAGATAGATAGATATGGACAGTCTGGGAAAGATATGAATGGAATGAGATAGATAGATAGATAGATGATATGGACAGTCTGGGAAAGATATGAATGGAATGAGATAGATAGATAGATATGGACAGTCTGGGAAAGATATGAATGGAATGAGATAGATAGATAGATATGGACAGTCTGGGAAAGATATGAATGGAATGAGATAGATAGATAGATATGGACAGTCTGGGAAAGATAGGAATGGAATGAGATAGATAGATAGATAGATATGGACAGTCTGGGAAAGATAGGAATGGAATGAGATAGATAGATAGATAGATAGATATGGACAGTCTGGGAAAGATATGAATGGAATGAGATAGATAGATAGATATGGACAGTCTGGGAAAGATAGGAATGGAATGAGATAGATAGATAGATAGATATGGACAGTCTGGGAAAGATAGGAATGGAATGAGATAGATAGATAGATAGATAGATATGGACAGTCTGGGAAAGATATGAATGGAATGAGATAGATAGATAGATATGGACAGTCTGGGAAAGATATGAATGGAATGAGATAGATAGATAGATATGGACAGTCTGGGAAAGATAGGAATGGAATGAGATAGATAGATAGATAGATATGGACAGTCTGGGAAAGATAGGAATGGAATGAGATAGATAGATAGATAGATAGATATGGACAGTCTGGGAAAGATATGAATGGAATGAGATAGATAGATAGATATGGACAGTCTGGGAAAGATAGGAATGGAATGAGATAGATAGATAGATAGATATGGACAGTCTGGGAAAGATAGGAATGGAATGAGATAGATAGATAGATAGATAGATATGGACAGTCTGGGAAAGATATGAATGGAATGAGATAGATAGATAGATATGGACAGTCTGGGAAAGATATGAATGGAATGAGATAGATAGATAGATATGGACAGTCTGGGAAAGATATGAATGGAATGAGATAGATAGATAGATATGGACAGTCTGGGAAAGATAGGAATGGAATGAGATAGATAGATAGATATGGACAGTCTGGGAAAGATAGGAATGGAATGAGATAGATAGATAGATAGATATGGACAGTCTGGGAAAGATAGGAATGGAATGAGATAGATAGATAGATAGATATGGACAGTCTGGGAAAGATAGGAATGGAATGAGATAGATAGATAGATAGATAGATATGGACAGTCTGGGAAAGATAGGAATGGAATGAGATAGATAGATAGATAGATATGGACAGTCTGGGAAAGATAGGAATGGAATGAGATAGATAGATAGATAGATATGGACAGTCTGGGAAAGATAGGAATGGAATGAGATAGATAGATAGATAGATATGGACAGTCTGGGAAAGATAGGAATGGAATGAGATAGATAGATAGATAGATATGGACAGTCTGGGAAAGATAGGAATGGAATGAGATAGATAGATAGATAGATATGGACAGTCTGGGAAAGATAGGAATGGAATGAGATAGATAGATAGATAGATAGATATGGACAGTCTGGGAAAGATAGGAATGGAATGAGATAGATAGATAGATAGATATGGACAGTCTGGGAAAGATAGGAATGGAATGAGATAGATAGATAGATAGATATGGACAGTCTGGGAAAGATAGGAATGGAATGAGATAGATAGATAGATAGATATGGACAGTCTGGGAAAGATAGGAATGGAATGAGATAGATAGATAGATAGATAGATATGGACAGTCTGGGAAAGATAGGAATGGAATGAGATAGATAGATAGATAGATATGGACAGTCTGGGAAAGATAGGAATGGAATGAGATAGATAGATAGATAGATATGGACAGTCTGGGAAAGATAGGAATGGAATGAGATAGATAGATAGATAGATATGGACAGTCTGGGAAAGATAGGAATGGAATGAGATAGATAGATAGATAGATAGATATGGACAGTCTGGGAAAGATAGGAATGGAATGAGATAGATAGATAGATAGATAGATATGGACAGTCTGGGAAAGATATGAATGGAATGAGATAGATAGATAGATATGGACAGTCTGGGAAAGATATGAATGGAATGAGATAGATAGATAGATATGGACAGTCTGGGAAAGATAGGAATGGAATGAGATAGATAGATAGATAGATATGGACAGTCTGGGAAAGATAGGAATGGAATGAGATAGATAGATAGATAGATAGATATGGACAGTCTGGGAAAGATATGAATGGAATGAGATAGATAGATATGGACAGTCTGGGAAAGATATGAATGGAATGAGATAGATAGATAGATATGGACAGTCTGGGAAAGATATGAATGGAATGAGATAGATAGATAGATATGGACAGTCTGGGAAAGATATGAATGGAATGAGATAGATAGATAGATATGGACAGTCTGGGAAAGATATGAATGGAATGAGATAGATAGATAGATATGGACAGTCTGGGAAAGATATGAATGGAATGAGATAGATAGATAGATATGGACAGTCTGGGAAAGATATGAATGGAATGAGATAGATAGATAGATATGGACAGTCTGGGAAAGATATGAATGGAATGAGATAGATAGATAGATATGGACAGTCTGGGAAAGATATGAATGGAATGAGATAGATAGATAGATATGGACAGTCTGGGAAAGATATGAATGGAATGAGATAGATAGATAGATATGGACAGTCTGGGAAAGATATGAATGGAATGAGATAGATAGATAGATATGGACAGTCTGGGAAAGATATGAATGGAATGAGATTGATAGATAGATATGGACAGTCTGGGAAAGATATGAATGGAATGAGATAGATAGATAGATATGGACAGTCTGGGAAAGATATGAATGGAATGAGATAGATAGATAGATAGATATGGACAGTCTGGGAAAGATATGAATGGAATGAGATAGATAGATAGATAGATAGATATGGACAGTCTGGGAAAGATATGAATGGAATGAGATAGATAGATAGATATGGACAGTCTGGGAAAGATATGAATGGAATGAGATAGATAGATAGATATGGACAGTCTGGGAAAGATATGAATGGAATGAGATAGATAGATAGATATGGACAGTCTGGGAAAGATAGGAATGGAATGAGATAGATAGATAGATAGATATGGACAGTCTGGGAAAGATAGGAATGGAATGAGATAGATAGATAGATAGATAGATATGGACAGTCTGGGAAAGATATGAATGGAATGAGATAGATAGATAGATATGGACAGTCTGGGAAAGATAGGAATGGAATGAGATAGATAGATAGATAGATATGGACAGTCTGGGAAAGATAGGAATGGAATGAGATAGATAGATAGATAGATAGATATGGACAGTCTGGGAAAGATATGAATGGAATGAGATAGATAGATAGATATGGACAGTCTGGGAAAGATATGAATGGAATGAGATAGATAGATAGATATGGACAGTCTGGGAAAGATAGGAATGGAATGAGATAGATAGATAGATAGATATGGACAGTCTGGGAAAGATAGGAATGGAATGAGATAGATAGATAGATAGATAGATATGGACAGTCTGGGAAAGATATGAATGGAATGAGATAGATAGATAGATATGGACAGTCTGGGAAAGATAGGAATGGAATGAGATAGATAGATAGATAGATAGATATGGACAGTCTGGGAAAGATATGAATGGAATGAGATAGATAGATAGATATGGACAGTCTGGGAAAGATATGAATGGAATGAGATAGATAGATAGATATGGACAGTCTGGGAAAGATATGAATGGAATGAGATAGATAGATAGATATGGACAGTCTGGGAAAGATAGGAATGGAATGAGATAGATAGATAGATATGGACAGTCTGGGAAAGATAGGAATGGAATGAGATAGATAGATAGATAGATATGGACAGTCTGGGAAAGATAGGAATGGAATGAGATAGATAGATAGATAGATATGGACAGTCTGGGAAAGATAGGAATGGAATGAGATAGATAGATAGATAGATAGATATGGACAGTCTGGGAAAGATAGGAATGGAATGAGATAGATAGATAGATAGATATGGACAGTCTGGGAAAGATAGGAATGGAATGAGATAGATAGATAGATAGATATGGACAGTCTGGGAAAGATAGGAATGGAATGAGATAGATAGATAGATAGATATGGACAGTCTGGGAAAGATAGGAATGGAATGAGATAGATAGATAGATAGATATGGACAGTCTGGGAAAGATAGGAATGGAATGAGATAGATAGATAGATAGATAGATATGGACAGTCTGGGAAAGATAGGAATGGAATGAGATAGATAGATAGATAGATATGGACAGTCTGGGAAAGATAGGAATGGAATGAGATAGATAGATAGATAGATATGGACAGTCTGGGAAAGATAGGAATGGAATGAGATAGATAGATAGATAGATATGGACAGTCTGGGAAAGATAGGAATGGAATGAGATAGATAGATAGATAGATAGATATGGACAGTCTGGGAAAGATAGGAATGGAATGAGATAGATAGATAGATAGATATGGACAGTCTGGGAAAGATAGGAATGGAATGAGATAGATAGATAGATAGATATGGACAGTCTGGGAAAGATAGGAATGGAATGAGATAGATAGATAGATAGATATGGACAGTCTGGGAAAGATAGGAATGGAATGAGATAGATAGATAGATAGATAGATATGGACAGTCTGGGAAAGATATGAATGGAATGAGATAGATAGATAGATATGGACAGTCTGGGAAAGATATGAATGGAATGAGATAGATAGATAGATATGGACAGTCTGGGAAAGATAGGAATGGAATGAGATAGATAGATAGATAGATATGGACAGTCTGGGAAAGATAGGAATGGAATGAGATAGATAGATAGATAGATAGATATGGACAGTCTGGGAAAGATATGAATGGAATGAGATAGATAGATAGATATGGACAGTCTGGGAAAGATATGAATGGAATGAGATAGATAGATAGATATGGACAGTCTGGGAAAGATAGGAATGGAATGAGATAGATAGATAGATATGGACAGTCTGGGAAAGATATGAATGGAATGAGATAGATAGATAGATATGGACAGTCTGGGAAAGATATGAATGGAATGAGATAGATAGATAGATATGGACAGTCTGGGAAAGATATGAATGGAATGAGATAGATAGATAGATATGGACAGTCTGGGAAAGATATGAATGGAATGAGATAGATAGATAGATATGGACAGTCTGGGAAAGATATGAATGGAATGAGATAGATAGATAGATATGGACAGTCTGGGAAAGATATGAATGGAATGAGATAGATAGATAGATATGGACAGTCTGGGAAAGATATGAATGGAATGAGATAGATAGATAGATATGGACAGTCTGGGAAAGATAGGAATGGAATGAGATAGATAGATAGATATGGACAGTCTGGGAAAGATAGGAATGGAATGAGATAGATAGATAGATATGGACAGTCTGGGAAAGATAGGAATGGAATGAGATAGATAGATAGATATGGACAGTCTGGGAAAGATAGGAATGGAATGAGATAGATAGATAGATATGGACAGTCTGGGAAAGATAGGAATGGAATGAGATAGATAGATAGATATGGACAGTCTGGGAAAGATAGGAATGGAATGAGATAGATAGATAGATATGGACAGTCTGGGAAAGATAGGAATGGAATGAGATAGATAGATAGATAGATATGGACAGTCTGGGAAAGATAGGAATGGAATGAGATAGATAGATAGATAGATATGGACAGTCTGGGAAAGATAGGAATGGAATGAGATAGATAGATAGATAGATATGGACAGTCTGGGAAAGATAGGAATGGAATGAGATAGATAGATAGATAGATATGGACAGTCTGGGAAAGATAGGAATGGAATGAGATAGATAGATAGATAGATATGGACAGTCTGGGAAAGATAGGAATGGAATGAGATAGATAGATAGATAGATATGGACAGTCTGGGAAAGATAGGAATGGAATGAGATAGATAGATAGATAGATATGGACAGTCTGGGAAAGATAGGAATGGAATGAGATAGATAGATAGATAGATATGGACAGTCTGGGAAAGATAGGAATGGAATGAGATAGATAGATAGATAGATATGGACAGTCTGGGAAAGATAGGAATGGAATGAGATAGATAGATAGATAGATAGATATGGACAGTCTGGGAAAGATAGGAATGGAATGAGATAGATAGATAGATAGATATGGACAGTCTGGGAAAGATAGGAATGGAATGAGATAGATAGATAGATAGATAGATATGGACAGTCTGGGAAAGATAGGAATGGAATGAGATAGATAGATAGATAGATATGGACAGTCTGGGAAAGATAGGAATGGAATGAGATAGATAGATAGATAGATATGGACAGTCTGGGAAAGATAGGAATGGAATGAGATAGATAGATAGATAGATATGGACAGTCTGGGAAAGATAGGAATGGAATGAGATAGATAGATAGATAGATATGGACAGTCTGGGAAAGATAGGAATGGAATGAGATAGATAGATAGATAGATATGGACAGTCTGGGAAAGATAGGAATGGAATGAGATAGATAGATAGATAGATAGATAGATAGATAAATAGATATGGACAGTCTGGGAAAGATAGGAATGGAATGAGATAGATAGATAGATAGATAGATAAATAGATATGGACAGTCTGGGAAAGATAGGAATGGAATGAGATAGATAGATAGATAAATAGATATGGACAGTCTGGGAAAGATAGGAATGGAATGAGATAGATAGATAGATAAATAGATATGGACAGTCTGGGAAAGATAGGAATGGAATGAGATAGATAGATAGATAGATAGATAGATAGATAGATAGATAGATAGATAGATAGATAGATAGATAGAGACAATAAAAGACAAGGATTCAGAGAGACAGATTACAATGGACGAGATATTTAAACTTTTTTTATATTGTAGTTGGCAGTATCATTGTGTACAGGACTTACTGGCACTTTTAATAATTTAAACAGCTGCCAACCTAATATTACGCTTAGATTCTTTAAACGAACGTACCGAATGTTGAAAGCTTATTTTGAAGAATTTCCATGAATATATTCAGAGTAAAGGCACAAATTATTTAAGTTACGGCTTTTGACTGAGGCCGAGATGTCAGTGCAAGACCGATAATATTACAGAATCTTATTTGGGCCGTGTCAAGAATCTGTAGATAGCTATCTATTTTTCTAATGCCATGTCCCTTCAAGATGTAGGACATCACGGAACCCTTTTCTTTGGCAGAACCATTTTCTTTATTAATTCTGAATTACAAGGATATAGGAGAGAGATTTTCCTTTGTCTTTTATAAAGTTTCGTATTCACAGATTCATTTACTTAGGCTCGTATGCAGACAAGGCTCAAGAGGCCAGTTTACCCCTCTATTGAACTCATAGACAGAAGAAGAGATTTAGTCATGGATATCCCAAATTCATTTGTGCGAAAGTGAATCGGATTTGAACTCAGATCATCGATTCCATCATTTGTAGCGCTAAATGTTTCTAATCTGAAGCATCAAAATAATGAACTTAGTTTAATGCTATGATAAACAATACTTGCAATGCGTTTGCGAATATATATCTATATATAGCCGGAAACACTCTTGAGGCGTTAAAATAACAGTCACCATGTAGTACTTATTTCTATGTCGACAGTGGCTCTATATAAAAAATAACAATCAAAATATAGTTCTGACGTGTACGTCGTCACTGACTATATATGGAAAATAGCAGTCGTAATGTACAGATTTTTAGCAGGTATGTGCATGTTCAAATGTAACACTGCAAAATAAATAAATGTTTTGAAAGCAGAAAATTTACCCTCCGCACTTTTACATTTGGATTTATATATATATATATATATATACGATCATTTGTACATAGGAAATTCGTACATAAGAAATGTTTAAATCATGGTTTTTATTTT
>OZ010581.1:19858039-19898039 GCA_963932145.1 Acanthosepion lycidas | reverse complement strand
GTATATATAGCGGAAAAAACTATTGAGATGTTTATATATATATATATATATATATATATATATATATATATATTCGCAAATGCATTGCCAATATTATTTATCAGCCAAATTGATAGTCAAGCGTGGTGATTACCTCTATTACCCTGAATAGATCATCTGTCAAGTTTGGGTTAGCCGTAAAAAGGATTAAGAAATCCCTGGATTTGGATTTTGTATATTTTAATAATTGATTAATCTCTTTCATTTCTAATTTAATGATTTTGATATTTATAATTTTGGTTGCCCGGTTTTATTTATGCTTGTTAGTCATAACTTGGATGTAGATATCGTATTAGGAATGTGTTTTCGTCTCTGCATTTGTAAATGAGCGCTCCTTATCCTAAAAACTCACACGATAAATGAGATATTCTTTGGGTAACACTTAGCGAAACTTTATCTGCTAACCTTTTGCAACGAACGGTCAAATCAGTTTAAGCAACCCTGAGCTCTCTCAGAGCTTAAATATGGACCGCTTGGAGACATCCAATACTGTAAGTAATTTCCCCACAGTTCTATATATGTTTCGGCTTGAAATAACCTCTAAACGACTGTTCTTCTGGCAACAAACAAATCAATCTCTTCTCATAGACTGATGACCCAAATCTTCGTCAAGAGTCATAATTTTTCACTTTAATGAAAAACGTTAATTATGCCCGAATTGAATATACGCACACCACCTTACACCAAGTTATCTGGTCATAATAATTTATCAATGACACTTTTCCTGTCCCGTAATTACTGCATTCAACATAAGAAAATGACGATAAGATTAACAGGTAATATACTTGGAACTATGGCCATTTACAAAGCAGTAACTGTGTTACTTACCATATGACACTTGTTATACACCTGAGACAAGACTCAGTTCTGCAACCTCACACCAGATATTTGGTTTAAGGCTCTAGAATTTCAACATTAGCTACTCCAAGAAACCTATGTGTGGCTTGAAGTTTTCGTTAAATTCTATTGGGTTCGCTGGCAGAGTAAGTTCAGTTCCTGGTTCTGATAAGGTTGAAATCAGAAGTCTTCGGCTACAGCGAAAGAAAATAGCAAACGACACAAAGGGTAATAACTCCGGTAATTAGCGATATGAAATATTTGCGAGGCAAAGTAACCAGGATGAAAACATCGGGTATTGAATAAAATGATTGGTTCGAAATTCAGAGGTTACCATATCGCAAAATCCGACATCTTATGCAAGCCGGAGAGTTTAACGGTAAAATAAAAATGAAGATGCTTGTCGAATAGCGAAGCATGTAATATAATCTGTATATAATACGCCAAACACATATATATATATATATATATATATATATATAATACTGTTTAATAATTAGTATGGGTAATTACAAGGAGGATATAAATCCAAAGAGAGCTCAATGTAAGAACAGAGCAAATAGTAATAAAGATCTAAGCGGATACTTTAGTAATCCATAGTAATATTATATTTCGAAAGACCAAATAATCGATCTCATTTCATCAAACCAAACAATTTGACAAAAAATGAATTTTAAATTTAGGCACAATCGAAAAGAAAACGCAAAAAATAACGTTTTTTTTCATGAATAAGATGCGAACATATAGATTTTATAGTTGTAATATGGGGAAATTTAAAAATCTTCCCATATTATTCTTGAAAAAACTTTGTGTGATTTTTTTTATTTTATTTTATTTATTTTTTTATTTTTATTTTTTATTTTATTTATTTATTTATTTATTTTTGCTTGTTCCTGGATAAATTCATTCAAATTCAAATTCCACGTTTTTTTGTGTGTAATAATTAAGGCGCTGAATTGGTCCCGGTGATATCGGCATGGAAGTGGGTTCGTATATATAATACGCTACATATATCTTTAAGAATGCTTTCTTCATTTTTAGAAATGCATTCGGAGCAGATCTTGTGGAATTTGGTAATAGCTTGAGAAAGAATAAATAAATTGATTAAAAAAAATCTATAGCTGATGGTACGTTGCTCTTATTAGGAGGGGGAATAGTCAGATTCTGAAATTACAAATTGAATCTATGGGTTGTCAAGGATTATTCTGATCTTCCAAAGTTTACACAGAAAATATTGTGTCTTTAGAAATTCATTTTAAACTTTAGAAATCATAATTTAAAAAGAGGCAGGTAATAATTATTGTAACAATTTATTAGTGCTGTGGATTCCTGGATGAAATCCGGTACTAATAACTATCAAACTCCAGGAATGAATATAGGAAAATAATGTATCAACGTAATAATACAAATTGGTAATGGAGGTTAACGAGTCCAGGAATATGGGTTAATAGCAAAATATCTATACAGTCTTTGGTATTGAAGTATCGCTGTATGACTTCTTACTGAGTCTACGTGCTCGCTCACTGTGACTCTTGTTGGCTACGTTCGTCCTGTCTTTCTATCTGTCGGTCCGTTACCTTCACCTTCGGTTGCTCTCGTGTCACGGGTCTTCACGTAGCAGTAGTATATGTATATACTGGGTGAGTCCATTTGTGTAAAAAAAGGGAAGGACCCTTCAACACCTCCTCCTTAGATCCTTTTTGGAGGGAGTTAATATTTTTTCCTTTTTATGATCTATAATCAGAGGCTCTGTAAATTTTCTAGTCCTTCTAATTTATGTCTCTTCTTGTGGTCTTTGAATTTCAAAAGCTTCAAAGATCGCCTCCATCGAATCATCATTTTCAGCGGGTGACGAGCTTGGCTCTTCAACCCGTCTTTTTTCTATTTAGTCAATATGTCTTCTGTGGGTAAATTTTTCTCCTTGTATTGTGTACAACACGTTTCCTAGTCTGTTATTTTTTTCAAAGCTCTCTTTAATTCTTTGTCGACTTTCTCTATGGTAGTAAACGGCACGTTCGGCTTCTTTTTAAATATTGGTTGGACGTTTTCTTTTAATTCAATTCTGGCTGCAAACTTGCTGCTTCGTCCCAACCCGCTCGAAAATACCTGGGAAAATTGATTATGTAATTCTTCCTTTAACTTTCTCGCTTCTGATGGTTCGCACTCTATCTGATAGTGTAAATCCCATACGTCGAACATTTGCATCCAGTCTGTTCCCACCAAATTTTCTGTATCCTTCATTACGAATATTTTGAGTTTTTTTATTTTCCCATGAAATTTTACATTTAGAATTACTTCTTCGAATTTTATACGCTTTGCTGTAACAGACTTAGCAATTTTCTGTGTATGTAACATGGTTGGTCTATTAAGCTTTCTCCATGTCTGTAGGTTAATTATCGTCAGATGTGACCCTGAGTCTAGTTGCAATTTTATCTAAGATTTTAAGTTCCACATATTTCCTTATGTTAGTATCGTCTTCGTCATGCATTCTAGGAACTCTTATCCTACTAGTAGATTTTCTGTTCCTACATTGGTATGCCTTGTGACCCATTTTTCTACACGCAAGACAGTTTTTATATCTAAAACGACAATCCTTATTCCAGTGTAGTCCTCCTCATCGATAACATGCAGATGGGGAGGGGGGCTTATATTGGCTTTGATTTTCGTCATTATTTGCCCTCTACGGTGTACTTTTTTTCATTATTATAGAATTTTTGTTTTCTTTCCGGGGAGGGTGAAAAACGTAAACTTTTGTTTAACTTACGTATATGTGATACTCCTGACTCCTCAATATCATTCGATATACTCAGGCATTTTTGGCAGAGTTCCGATAGTTTTTGTAGTGTTAATCCAGTTTCATTTTGCAGTTTTGAAAGCATTCTTTTCCGCATTTCACTATCCTTTGCTGAGACTAACCCTTGTACAAAAATAAGACACTTGAAATTGTCCGGGGTTAATTCTGCCAACTTGAAGTCGTCGCAATGTTTATTTACGATTAAGTCGAACGTGGAATTGTCTTCATTTTCATCCTTTACGTGGTTAAGACATTTCCACCTTTTGTGAAAAAGTGACGTTTTCGGACTGAAAAGCTCCGTCAGGCATGTAACTGCTTCATCAAACGTTAAGTCATTTGTCTTTGGCAAAATGTAATCCACGAATTTTGTGTATTCATCCGGTCCTAATTTCCCGAGTAATAGTCGTAACTTCTTTGCTTCGTCCAGTTTTGACAATCGATGTTGTAGGTGTCTTCACGACGTCTGAAAAAGTCCAAAATTTTTATCCTCTTCTAGGGAGTATTTGAATGTTTCTATCGTGTTCCATACTACGTCTTGTGAAAAAGTCGCCTCTCTTTCAATATTTTGTTGTTGTGTATTACTCGCTACTTTTACAATTAGTTCCTGGAGTTGCATTTGTCTTTCTTCATGATTTTCTTTCTACGTTTGTAGTAATATTTTTTCATTCTTTCTTGGAATTGGAATTGCTGTTCATTTTGTCTTTCTTGAAGTTGTATTTTCTGTTCATTTTCGTATTTTACAAGTTCTACTAAAATAGTTTTAAAATCCTCCATGATAAGAGTCTTAAGAAAAACTCGATTTTCCGTATTTTAATCCTCGTAACTCTTTGTTACCCAGTTGTTGTGGATACTGGCAAAAACGGCAATTTTCTGTTTTAAGTCTCCGAGAAATGCACATTCTTGTCGCCCAAGCTATTGTGGGGAGAAGAGAGATTTTTTTTTTTTCCGTGTAGGTTCCAATTCCTTGTCACCAAGTTGTGGTCGGAAGGGAAAATTTTTCTTTGTTCTCTTCCTGTATGAGTTCGAATTTCCTCGTCGCCAAGTTGACGAGAGAGAATTTTGTCTTTTTTGTTTTTCCCGTGTGAGTTTGATATTCTCGTCACCAAGTTGTTGTGGTCGACAAGAGAGAATTATTTTTTTCGTGTGAGTTCGAAGTGCTCGTTGCCATATTTTTGTGATCGACGAGATTTTTTTTTTCTTCCGTGTGAGTTCGATATCCTCGTCGCCAAATTGAATATAGGAAAATACTGTATTAATGTAATAATACAAACTGTTAATGCAGGTTAGTAGTTCCAGGAATACGGGTTTGTAGCAAAATATCTATACAGTATTTCGTATTGAAGTACCGCTGTATGACTTCTAACGGACTGATCGCTCACTGTGACTCTTGCTCACTACGTTCGTTCTGTCTGTTACCTTCACCCTCGGCTGCTCTCGTCTCTTCACGTAGCAGTAGTATATGTATATATTGGGTGAATCCATTTGTGTAAAAAAGGGGATGACCCCTCTACAATTAATCCTCGAAAGAGTTTATTTTATTCACACAACATCCTTCATTTATATTATTTACGATAGCAATTAAAAGTTTATACAATTAAATAATTAGATAGTTTTAATGCATTTTTATATTACGATTCGGAACATATCTTTTAAAATGTGGTAATAGCAGAAGAAAAAATAAATAATAAATGATAGACAGAGAAATAGTAGACAGAGAAATAAACAGACTCTGTAATTACAAATTGAATCTACGGACTGTCAAGGATTATTCCGACCATCCAAAGTTTACACAAAACATATTGTACTTTGGGAGCTTCTGCAGTAAACATAATATTGGTTGTAAATATGTAACATATATGAGGATACTATACGGATATCTTTCCATCGGTGTTTATAAATTGTACACTGTTCATTTATTAACGTTAATAAAGAACTACTTAAAATTACACAAATGTGCTTAGATTAAACGAAAATTACTAACAATATAATAAATATCTCTTATTATTACATTTCTTCTTGTCGTCAATTTTGACGACAGGGGTACACTAGTATATTAAAACTAGTAAATTAAATAATAATGCAAAATGGGCTCTCGAGATTTGGATTTAAGGCATTCTAATGTAAAATGAAAAAAAAATTCAAGTTAACCAGTTGTACTGATATCGATTGCATTGTGGTGACATTTCGAGAAGCGTCCTTTAGCTTCTTACGAGGCTTACGACCATATCACACTGAAAACCTGGTTCTCGCCAGATTACAGGTCAAGCTTAAGACTATTCAGATGGGAGGCTGATTGTGAATACCAAGTGTTGTAAACTACGCAACAGGTTTAGCTTTGTTTGTTTTGTTTCACGGCATATCAACCTATATATCAATACATGGGTATCTTTCGTTAGTCGTTTATAAAGTGTACACTGTTCAATTATTAACGTTAATAATAAACTATTTTAAATTACAAAATTGTAGTTGGAGTACACAAAAATTACTTACAATATAACACATATTATTCATAATACTTTCCTTTTTGCAGTCAATTTTAACTGTTAGGTACACTGGTAATAATAATAATAATAATAATAATAATAATAATAATAATAATAAACCGCTTCATGGCCAATACTCTGCCCGTACTAAACAAGCTGACGTAGACAAAAGCCGTTCCCATAAGTAGCTACATAATGAAGGGTTGAAAGCTGAAACTAAATCCTTGTTAACTAGGAATTATCAAACACATATACTAAAATATTGTGTTAGCCCAAAATGCAGATTCTGTGATAAATATCCAGAAACAATTGATCATCTTGTATCAGGTTTTCGATATTGGCACCCACTGAATATAAAACCCGACATGACAGAGTGGGCCAATATCTGCACTGGAAAATCTGCAACTTTTACGGGAAGGAAACTGAAAGAAACTGGTACCAACACCACCCAGACCCGGTTACGGAGATAGGACCTGTTACAATTCTATGGGACTACACAATTCACACTGACAGAACAATCAAGGCCAACTGCCCAGACATTGTTATTAGAGACCACAAACAAAAAAGTGCCTCCTTATTGATATGGCAGTCCCTGCAGAATGCAATGTATCTTTGAAGATCTTCAAAAAGCTATCGAAACACAAGAACCTTGAAATAGAAATCTCGAAAATGTGGCATATGGGAACATCAACAATCCCTGTTGTAGTTGGAGTCCTAGGATTGGTTGGAAAATATTCCAATAGACTAAGTAAAGGAATACCTGGAAGTCCATGCCTCAAAGAGATACAAAACATTATTCTCACAAGTACGCCCACACTTTACGAAGGTTTTTATCTATGTATTTTTTTTTTCAGTGGAGAGTGTCATGATGTCATTTCTAAACTTAGCCCACTGGGTGAGACACGGAAAGAAATGTGTACACGCCAGAAATCAAAGGAAATAATAATAATAATAATAATAATAACTTAAGAAAAGAGTACTACAGGCGTGTACGTCTGATACTAAATACTGAACTAAACTCAAAAAATAGAATATCTACTATAAACACATTGGCTGTCCCAGTTGTGCATTACAGCTTTAATGTCCTTAACTGGACCATAGCTGAAATTAAGCGAATGGACGCCAAAACGAGAAAGCTTCTCACTTGCTATCGCATGCATCATCCCAAAGCTGATGTTGATCGTCTGTATGTGCCCAGATCCGAAGGTGGCAGAGGATTAGTTCAACTAGAACTGTCCTACAAAACTAAAACAATTGGCCTCCAAAGATACTTGGAAACTACAGAAGACTGGATGATGGTATGCGTCAAGGAACATGAAAGTAGTAAGCGTCTTTACTCCGTAATGAAAGAAGCCAACAAATTCAAAATGGAGCTTCAAATGGGCGTAGAGATGCAACTACAGCACAATACACCGGCTGAAACTGCAAAATACTTGAAAAAGACAGCAAAGACGAATGCAACCGACCAGATACAGAAGCGATGGCAAGATAAACCGCTCCATGGCCAATACTCTGCCCGTATCAAACAAGCTGATGTAGACAAAACCCGTACCCATCAGTGGCTACGCAGTGCAGGGTTGAAAGCGGAAACTGAAGGTTTTATCCTTGCTGCGCAGGACCAATGCTTGCTAACTAGGATTTATCAAGCACATATACTAAAATATTGTGTCAGCCCAAAATGCAGATTCTGTGATAAATATCCAGAAACGATTGATCATCTTGTATCAGGTTGCACGATGTTGGCACCCACTGAATATAAAACCCGACATGACAGAGTGGGCCAATATCTGCACTGGAAAATCTGCAACTTTTACGGGAAGGAAACTGAAAGAAACTGGTACCAACACCACCCAGACCCGGTTACGGAGATAGGACCTGTTACAATTCTATGGGACTACACAATTCACACTGACAGAACAATCAAGGCCAACCGCCCAGATATTGTTATTAAAGACCACAAACAAAAACGGTGCCTCCTTATTGATATGGCAGTCCCTGCTGAGTGCAATGTATCTTTGAAGATATTCAAAAAGCTGTCAAAATACAAGGACCTTGAAATAGAAGTCTTGAAAATGTGGCATATGGGAACATCAACAATCCCTGTTGTAGTTGGAGCCCTAGGACTGTTTGGAAAAGATTGCAGTAGACTAATTGCAGGGATTCCTGGAAGCCCATGCCCCAAGGAGATACAAAAAACTGTTCTGACAAGTACAGCCCACACTTTACGAAGGGCTTTATCTATGTAATTTTTATTTTATTTTTGTTTTTATTTTTTTTATTTTTTTTGTCAGTGAAAAGTGTCATGATGCCATTTCTAACCTTAGGTCCCTGGGTGGGACCCGGAAAGAAATGTGTAAACGCCAGAAAGCAAGGAAAATAAAAATAATAATAATAATTGTTCATATCAAAATGCAACGCTAACTTAACGAGAAAAATAGACGACACATAAATTAGCGAAAATTTCGGCATGTTCCGTAAAACTTGACGAAAACGAGACTAAATCTTCCACTATGACGGTGTAATTTGTTTTTCATCTTCTTCGTCTGTGTGCTGTGTCCCGTCAAGACCATGCCGTTCATGGCTCTCCACAAAACCCTGTCCTTTATAGCTCTCAATAATTTTTACCATTTTGTTATCACCCTTAAACCCTGATCTGTCATCTATCCACACAAGCTCGTTAGGCAGGCCTTATGCGCTGTTCTCTCTTGCCTTCAATATCCCATGTGAATGTCAAATTTTCCAAGCCCTCTTTCCTCATTATGTACCCTAGATATCTCAGTTATCTCTTTCCCACGTAAAATATAATTGTTCTGTTGTATCCTTCTATGAAAATTTGGCGTCGCACCCGTGGCATTCTAAGTATCTGTAGAACCCTATTTTTATTACCTCAAGTTCCTTCTTCGATTGTGTGAAGATTGTCCAGGATTCATTGACATATAGGAGGACTGTTATTACGTTATGGCTCAGTACCTTTGTGTTTGTTGCTTACGAAATTTTCCTGTTTCTTAATACTTTGCTTAGTTTTTTGAAGGCATCTTTCGCTATCGCTGTGCGCCTTCAGAATTCAGTCTAGCACTTTCTGTCATCTGTTAAAACACTTCTCAGATATTTAAATTGTTTTATTTGCTTGATTTTGGTAAAAGGATTATTCTTCTATGTGCTATATATCCCTAAGACGTTGGCGATCATTATTCTTAATTATTTTTTTGTATTTTATACATCGCAATTGTAATGGCAATATTATCTGTTTCATTATAAGGAAACATTCGGCATCATTGCCCGAACAACTTCTGCTACCTTCGGTTGAAATTTGTCTAATCTTATTAAAATTATTTTTATGATAAATAGATTCACCAGTCTATTACATGTTATAGCTCCTTCTAAATTTAAGGAAGGTAGCCCTTCCTAAAAATTTTTACGAAGTATTAAGGAAGTCATCATTTGATCCTATCATTATTTTCTCTTCTAGTTACATGGAATATTCATTTTAGTTGTTTCTGCTCTTGAATGTCCACAAGTGATGACATTTCTGTGGTTTAGCATAGTTCGCCGTGATTCTATAGGACTAGTCCACAAGGATCGATAAAGGATGCCCACCTCTGAAATCCTACATTTGAGATATCTAAGAGATTAATATTTATTTTAAACGCTGCAGATCTCAACTTCTTTCATCTAACCTGTCTTCATAATCTTTTACACAACGTCCCAAGTCAAAACATTGACAATCATGGCTCTCCACAACTTCCTATCTTTTGCAATTCCAAGTAATATAGATGGTGGCAATAAAGTCACTATATAATTACTTATAATAAAAAAAAGTAAATCAGTATCAGAAAAAAGTAAAGCAATAAACACGGCACAGAAACAAGTTTACGAATGTAGCCCATAAATCTCATAGTAAGAAATTATCTTGTTGCAACATTTCCCAGAAGATGGTTAGGATGACGTGGCAGCGTTGGGTAACCTCCTCGCCCACCAGATTTGATCCCAATGGATTACGGAATATGGAGAATTATCAAAGATCGAATTTTTTTGGCAAAGAAACAGAGAAATATCGATGACCTCAAACTATTTATTCCGGAAGCATATACAATCTTAAGTCATCAGACATTTTTCGAATAGTTCTCTCACGTTGTAAGGAATGCATTGAAGAGGTGACTTGCAGTTCGAACAGTAAAATTAATTAATTTACTATTGGTTACCATTAGCATTTTATTGTCATTAACCAGAATTAAACACAATTATTTTTATAAAGCTTTGGATTGTTGATTAATTGCTTTGTAAATAACTTAATTGTTATTGTAGGTAATTCTATAGTGACTTTTGCCACTCTGTATTTCAAGTTATTATTTCGCTCAATATCTCTTTGCCATCGAGTTGCACATGCTTGTTCGTTAGGTTACTCGATGTTTCATTGCCTCTCCTGTATATTCTGTGAGTGTCAAATTCTCCTAGCCCTCTTTAATCTATATTTATCCTTGATAGAACTATATTTGATTTTCGATGAAGCAGTTTGGTATAAACCTCTTACAGATATTAATTAACTTATTTCTATCGCTGTGTTATGGTCATGTACGCATTTGAATTCAGAGTTATCCAACTTCGGGATCTCTGCGCTCTTATTTAACCCATAGATGGAGGAAGAAATAGATTCTTACTTTTGCCAAGGGTGAATATAGCAAACGTGAATATAACGAAGTCGACTGGAATTTGAACTCGGGAACTGGAATTCTTATTTCGATTTTCTATCACTTATGCCACCTACATATCCACAATATTCAATAAAATATAGAAGGATTTATATTCTATAGCTGATCAAAAATCGATCTTATTTGTTTCCAATGAATTTCTTCTGGTTTAGCTCTGAGTTGGTTATTATATATCTGTACGACAGTTTCTGAAATATCATATAAGGAAAAAAAAAATCCAAATCAGTTACTTCATGACCTGCTGTGTCAAGCCCTATTTATGTTTCAAAAATAACGTTTGCAAAAATTTAAGATACAATTTACTTCTTGCAACCTACGTTCTTTTCTTATCAGGCGAATGATGACTCAAGGGAATCGAAACCTTGTGAGAACAACATATGAATCTTAGCCAATGTAATCACACACAACTACCAAATTTATGAAAAGATTTCCTTGCAGTAGAAAAAGTTTTACAGAAAATATATATTGATTTAATAATACTTGTTAAAATAACAACTGCTACCAAAATGTCACGAATATGTTTCTTTGAAAACGTTGAACTGATTAACAAGCAAAAATGGGTTAATGTTATAAAACGAGAACCTTAAATTTAATGAATGCAAATGTTGAGCAAACTTTTTTTTATGTAATTTTATATTGCTTTGTAAATTTACTTCTTGCGTATTCGATGATTCTGATAAGTAAATAAGTTAATGTTTTAAGTAAAATAAGTAAATATGTTAATATATTAAGTAAAATAAGTAAATATGTTAATATATTAAGTAAATAAGTAAATATGTTAATATATTAAGTAAATATGTTAATGTTTTAAGTAAAATAAGTAAATATGTTAATATATTAAGTAAAAAATGCAAACTTGTTAATATATTAAGTAAAATAAGTAAATATGTTAATCTATTAACTAAAATAAGTAAATACGTTAACATATTAAGTAAAATAATTAAAAGTGTTAATATATTAAGTAAAATAAGTAAATATGTTAATATATTAAGTAAAATAAATAAATATGCTAATATATTAAGTAAAATAAGGAAATTTGTTAATATATTAAATAAATATGTTAATATATTAAGTAAAATAAGTAAATATGTTAATATATTAAGTAAAATAAATAAATATGTTAATATATTAAATAAATATGTTAATATATTAAGTAAAATAAGTAAATATGTTAATATATTAAGTAAAAAGTAAATATGATTATATATTAAGTAAAAAGTAAATATGCTAATATATTAAGTAAAATAAGTAAAAGTGTTAATATATTAAATAAAATAAATAAATATGTTAATATATTAAGTAAATATTTTAATATGTTAAGTAAAAAGTAAATATGTTAATATATTAAGTAAAAAGTAAATGTGTTAATATATTAAGTAAAATAAGTAAATATTTTAATATATTAAGTAAAAAGTAAATATGCTAAAATATTAAGTAAAATATGTAAATATGTTAATATATTAAGTAAAAAGTAAATATGCTAATATATTATTTAATAAGTAAATATGCTAATATATTAAGTAAATTAAGTAAAAGTGTTAATATATTAAGTAAAATAAATAAATATGTTAATATATTAAGTAAAATAAGTAAATATGTTAATATATTAAGTAAAAAGTAAATATGTCAATATATTAAGTAAAGTAAGTAAGTATGTTAATATATTAATTAAAAAGTAAATATGTTAATATATTAAGTAAAATAAGTAAATATGTTAATATATTAAGTAAAATGTTAATATGTTAATATATTAAGTAAATACAAATATTTAATTGATTAAATATATTACTATATTATGCAATATAGTAAATATGTTAATATATTAAGTAGTCAAGGATTTTATTGAGTAAATACTTTAATATATCAAGTAAATTCGTGGATTTTATTGAGTAAATATATCAATGTATTAAGCAAATTAAGTAAATATGTTAATATATTAATTCAATTCTTGGATTCTATTGAGTAAATATATCAATATTTTAGGGAAATTAAGTAAATATGTTAATATATTACTTAAATTCTTGGATTCTATTGAATAAATATGGCAATATATTAAGGAAGGTAAGTAAATATATTAATATATTAAGTAAATTCAAGGATTTGTTGAGTAAATATGTTAATATATTGAGTTAATTTGAGCATTTTATTGTGTAACTAGGTTAATATATTAAGTAAAATCGTTTATTTTATTGAGTAAATATGTTTATGCATTAATTTTCTTTGATGACTTATTGTGTAAAAATGTTAATATATTAAGTAAAGTCGATGATTGTATTAAGTAAATATGTTAATATATAAAGTAAATTCTTAGATTCTATTGAGTAAATATATCAATATGTTAAGTAAATTAAGCAAATATGTTAATATATTAAGTAAATTCGAGGGTTCTTGAGTATGTTAATATATTAAGTAAATTTGAGGATTTTATTGTGTAACTATCCCTTTTAAAAGGGTTCGAACGTAGATCCCCCTCTATAGTTGAAACCACAATTGAACCTGACCTTCTTTTAAAACAAAATCTGCACCAATTTCTGCATCCCTTAAATATAACTTTTTGTGTAAGAAGAAATAATGTCGGATTATAAATGAAATCCATTGATCCTAAGGAATTTCCTTTGTTATTGTTTCGCATAATGAGATAAAGTTAGCAGATAAGAGAGTAGAACAAGATATATAAATTTCTTAAATAGGATCAATGAATTTTGGTAACTTTGAAAAATATCCGTGGCTGAGCGATCAAAAGCTCGTCGGATTTAACGGAAGATAGAGAAAAAGGCTGATTCAAATCTTGCCGAAAGACACCTTCTCTTCATTAATACTCTACATTGCACAGGTCATTAGTCGTAAATTTTCACAGATTAAAAAATAAAAAACAGGGTTGCTAGTCAATTTACTGTGATTATAAATAGCATTCATTTAAACATTAGAAATTCGTTAACTTAGACCAGTGATTCTCAGTCCCCTGTGCCGCAGGACACTAGTGTGCCGCGAGAACCTCTTAAGAGTGCGGCGAAATATCGTTCCGGCATGTATGTGTGCGTGGAAGTCGTAACGGTACAGAGTTGGCATTTGAATAAATGTATGTGTTAAACTTTATTTAACATTAAATCGCGAGAATATTCCAGACAAAGGTTTCACCCTAAATAAGCCGCACAAATAGTTGAATAGAAACATTGAAATAAAGTTTGATTTGGTTTGTTTTCTTTTAAGGCATATCAGAATGAATGGGTTATTTAATACCAACAAGATTTATATTACTGGTAATAGTTTTTTGGTTTTGTTTCAAAAATGTATTGCTGGTAATACTTTTAAAAAAAATTGTATTGCTAGTAATCGATGGTATTATTTTTTTCAAATATGTATTGGTGGTAATTTTTTTAAATATATAGTATTATAATTTATTTTTTTTTCAGAAATGTCTTGTTGGGAATATTTTTTTCAAAAATGTATTTTTGTTAATACTTTTTATTAAAAAATGTATTGATGGTAATATTTTTTTTCAAAAATGTATTGCTGGTAATATTTTTTTAGAAATGTATTGCTGGTAATATTTTTAAATGTTTTGTTGTTAATTTTTTTTTAAAAAGGTATTTCTGGTAATATTTTTTTCACAAATGTATTCCTGGTAATACTTTTTTAAAAAACGTGTTGCTGGTAATATTTTTTTTCCAAAAAAAAACCTAGTTTTATACCTTTGACCCCATTTTGAAGGTTAACTATTTACCCATAGCTGGGATCCTAACAGGTGCTACCTCCGCGGGTATGGGTGGACTTGAGAAGACCATCAATTAATTGGCAGTTCCACATTCCTCAAAATCTTCCGGTCAGAGGCCTTGCTGCCGGAAATAGTTTATCGTCATACCCAGGGCGCGGATGTTCCTTATGTTTATACCCAGGACGTTGAAATCAAGTAAGTTCATAATTTTGTGCATTTTATGAAGATCTATGGTTTATGTATTAACATTTAAATGTATACCCTTAAAAACTTTGCTAAGTCTACCGTGATATTTTTATTTCCTCCTAGGTGTGCCATTGCTTAAAAACGCTGAGAAACGCTAAGTTAGAGTGTATTAATTTTATAATTGGCTATTGCTTATCTAGCTATTTTCTTATAAGCTCGTTTTTCTACATCGATATATCTTGTTTCAGAAACGCGTTGACTGTGTGGCATTGAATTAATTTGAATAATGAAGAAACGAAGCAGGGGTGTGACAATGCATGAAGCAACAAAAATGTCTCCGGAGATGAGAACATGGCATTAGAGCATAAAGTAAGCCTGCCTAAGGTTTGAAATTATTATAAATTAAGAACAATTGTAGAAGTTTGACAATTCATTTTGTTCCAAGCGAATTCTTATTTGATTTTGTCGTCATCTTAGGAAATGCAGAAATATTAAACTCACAAATTATCTGTCAATTGTAATAAACTCAAACACGGCAGAATTTTACAGTTTGCTTTTCACACCATACTCGCAAAAGGAAAAACTTAATTCTGAAAGATGACATTATTTAATTATTAAAGGTTTTACGTCTATTATTACCTATTTCTTTAATGCTATTTTTAACCTTTATTTTTTTTAATTTTTATTAAACTTCACAGAATGCAATGCTCGAGAACCACTACAAAGAAATCCAGTCGAAATAATAAAGGTGAATGAGGTGCGTCTTATTAATGTTATAAAAATGTTTTAAGAAATGGAGATTAGGGGGATATGAAGAATAGATAAGAATTCAGTACTGACTTGAAAATGTTAAGATAGAACTGTATATAAAAGTACCTACACGGGAGTCTGTTCTATAAAATGACATTTATTGGAATTGCAACTGTCCTTTTAGAACTTCTCTCTTGTATTTGCAATACAGAGGAAATGAATGCGATTCGATATGGAGGTAGCAATTATTAGAGATAGAATTGTAAAGATGCGTCTGCGGTAAAAAAAAAAAGAATTAAAATTAGAAGCGAAAATAAATCTTCCCCGATGTGACTGAACGCTATCAATAATGGAATAAGAATTGGTAGCGCGATTCCTTTTTTGGCTTTCTGATTCTTGTATCTTGGCAGAAAGGGTCAGAAAATCCTGTAAAGTGATACATTGAGCCGAGAATTTTCCAAGCTTCGTCAGTAAGGGATTGTGCATGTGACTTCCACAAGAGACTTGGAACGAACAATACCCGATAGACATTGGAAGTGTTGTTTCCCATGAGGTAACTGTCTGCAGCCCATCAGAACCGAACGTCATTTCATAAGCGGTATCAACGAATGGCGGGTTTTTTTTTCTCATTTGAAACGGGGAAGACGTGGTAGCGAGCGGAAGGGATTCAGAGGAACGTATCGCAACTCGTATTCTGCCTCATGCGGCTTAGGCTCAAAGAAGTGTCTTACGATAATGTATTGATGCGACCATCTTTCAACTTTTTGGTCTCATATCCAAAACTTAGACAACGGCAATCCATCAGTGCCAGAATTCCATGATGATGAGATATTCTGATAAATCGTTTGCCATCTAGGCACACCTGCATTCTTTATAATGCCTCATTGAGAGTGGAACATTTCATTTTGATGGGAGAATTCAAGACTTTTCTTACAGCGTTGTTTACCCTGCAAGATGCATGGAAGCCGCTCGGTGTAGAGGGTTACATAGTAAGAGATACAATTTATGCGGATGTGTTAACGGTTAACCCTAGACATGAACAGCTTAAAATTGTAGTAATCGGGGAAACATCCACTTCGGAGTCGGTTCCATAGGACAGTAGTTCGCCCGAAGAAGATACTTGGGTGGAACTTACTTCTTACCAACGGAATACTGAGGAAACCAAGGAAAGTTAGAACTAGCGCAACTAGCCCTTGGGAAAGGAATGAATCCATATTTATCTCCTAGCTATGGGTTAAGTAGTAAGACCTGTAGCGCTAAATTATTATTATCTAAACAAAGTTTTTAATCTAAAACTATATTATAACTTAAAATAACCGACAAATGTTTGGAAACGAATCAATCAATAGATCGATGTGAACCTCTGACATTTTGCTTACTCTATATACTGATAGTCGAATTACACTTTCGTCATTGTATGTCCCAGATATTTTAAGTAGTTCTGATTTAACATTTTTTTAAGCATTTCGCCCCAAGCAAGGTTGAAGTGTCACTAGCACGCAAGGGGTTACAGAGGGTGTGACCAAGTGTAAAGGGACGTGGTTGAGGAAAGAAGGACGGGGAATTAGATCAAATCAACACAAGATGTCGATTGACATTACATTTGAATATTTGAAAATTATAACTATCAGGAAGCAAATAACCGGAAGGATGTTCCACAGACGAAAAGTGCGAGACATGAAACTTTTGGAGAGGAGAGACGGCTACATTTAACCGTTTCGACAGTAAAAGTGTGGGACTGAGATGCCAACCTAGCAACACGCTTAAATTCGTGCATTTTGGGAAGCAGTGAAAATAATTTGTCGGAGTAGTTCCTGTGAAAGTACTTGTAGAAAAGACAGAGGGAAGCGAGTGCATGTCTGTGACTGTAGACGAGATGCCAGACTAGGACCAACAACATATCATATACACGTATTCTTTTCGTTCCTATTTTCATTAAAACATCCTCTTTGCTTGAAAGCTTTGTCCATAGTATTCTTAGCTTCCTGAAGTAGAACCACTTTTCTGTTGACTCATGCCTCCACTTCATCTGTATGTAAAATGTCCGTATTAACATTACATAGTAGTTCAGCATTCTTGTTTTGGTTGTAATTAAATTTTCTTGTTTCTTAATATTTTGCTTAGCTTTTTAAAATCATATTTCTCAATTTCATGCATTTTAAAGTCGCCTGGCAAAACACTTCTCAGATAAATTTCGGTACTTGCTTGATTTCGATGTTGCAAATCCGTAGCTTGCCTTGAGTTACTGATCTTGGCAACGACACTGACCTCTTGAAATCTTGTGTTAGTCCTTTCTTCCTGCTTTTCGTTACTATCTTTTCTCGGGGTTACTGCAGTTTTCGGTCTGAGGCCCCCATCAAATATGTAACGCCATCAACACGCGTGATATTCAAAACTTGAAAACCTTGTAAGTTGTGCCAAGCTTTTCATGCGGACTGTCCATGCTCTGGGAGAAAACAATTTGACCAACATTTCTAAAAAGCTTGATGTTTTTAATATTTGGTGGAGCAGGGACGAATGTTTTCAAATTTACAATGATTTTGGATTATTCGATGTATATATGTACTATGCGTGTAATGAATGTATCTGGTTTAGTTAAGTATGCGTGTGTGTTCTTTTTGTTTTGCGGCAAACTTATGAACTATTTAATGTCTTAAACTAAATTATTTGTACGCAATTTTATGGTTTTCTATATGTTCTAAGTTTCAGGGTAAACATGTTTTAGGGATATATTGTTGTAGACGATCTACTGTAAGTCTTGTATATTTTAGTCGAATTTCTTTCAAGTAGGACATTTTGTTTAGGGTTTCAGTATTTTCAAATAGTTTTCTCGTGTTGTTTTCCTTGTGGTATTTGTATCTTACAGGGTCTAAGTCAGTTAAAATGCGTTTCACCGTGAATGCAGCTTGTACATTTTGGTTGATATTCGTTCTGCTGTATTCTTGAATGAATGAGGTACGCTTAGCCGAACTAGCGTTAATTTGTCTTTTCTTCCTTTTCTAGACATTTATCTCTAGCTATGACTGGTTAGCTTGTGAGAAGCTTATTATCTTTGTTGTCAGCCCAGCGATTCTGCCATTTCTGCTGAATGAAAATGTTTATTTTACGTTTCACGTCAGTATAAGGGGTCTTGAAATTATTATCAGTGGTTTCATTTTGGGAAGACATTATTAATGAACAGAGAAATGCGATCATTAAAAAATTGTGCCGAAGAATAAGAAGACGAAGAGGAAGAAGAAAATGAAGAGTAGAAGGAGGAGGAGGAGGAAGAAGACAAGGTGAAATAGAGAAATAAAGATAGAAATGAGGAAGAGATGATGACGATTGAAGATATAAGAACGAAAGATAATCTGAGAAAAGTCCAGTAAAACAAAATGGCGCAAAAAGACGAACAAAAGAAAATAGAAAAGTAGAAATGAATTGAACAAATAATTTTAAATAGGAAAAATAAAAGAAAAAAATGAAAATACCTATTTATATTTTAGGGATATTCTTCGTATATTTATACTTTATTCCCTTATCGGGTTAAAAAGTAAATTTAGAGTGTACTAAAATTTGAATCTATAGGAATATAACGCTGCGACTTCATTAAATTAAATTGCTACGACGCTGATTTACAGAATAAAGAATACGGCTTTACATCTCGATGGACGTTTATTTATTTATTAGAGCCTTTCTACGTGTCACACATTTTTCAGTAAGAAAAGGATGACTGATATTAAATCATTGTTACAATTTCTGGAGAAAAATGACGCATTTCATTATTAATCAATGATCTCACCGATGTGACCTCCATCTTCTGACTTTCTCCTTCTATATTTTGGAAAGAAGTAATCCCACGATTCAAATTTAAATTAAATCTAAATCAAAGGGGGAAAAACAAACAAATATGAAGTTTATGCCTCTCGGGGACCATCTTTGATGAAAATGATCTTGCCAATGTGGCCTCCATCTTCTGGCTTTCTCCTTCGATATTTTTCATAGTCATTCCCTTGTTCAGATTTAAATTTAAATCAAACGGAATCAATTTTCGGTGAAGAGGTGGGGGTGCGTGTGAGGGGAGGCTCGTTTGATGAAAATGATCTTGCCGATATGACCTCCATCTCCTAGATTCCATCTATATTTTTTATAGGATTCGTTCTCTTGTTTAAATTTAAATTTAATTTAAATCAAACGCAAAAAAAAAATCAGTTGCGGTTTGTGCCCTTGCCCAGAGACCCCCTTTGATCAAAATGTAATATACTTATCCAAGTACCCTGGGTAATGTAGTTTCAGAATATATGTGGTTATGCAGGTGTATCTCTGGACAAATAGACAGCAGCTACAATTATATATATATATATATATATATATATATATATATATATATATATATATATATATATATATATAGAGAGAGAGAGAGAGAGAGAGAGAGAGTAGTTTTAAAAACGAAAAAAAACTAAACATAGTACCACGTTATCCACCTATGTATGGCAAACCAGACAAGAAAATAATAAAGACCCAATCCTTAAATGGGAAATACTAAAAAAAAAATGCCCCAAATATAAAGCAGGCCAAAAATTTTGTAAATTATGTACAGAGGAGAAATTAGCCATAGCTTTATGATCAACCTAACCAGCTATTAAACTCCAAAACCGAAATTCTTAACATATGTAGATATAAAAAGTCTTGGTTACTAAATTAAGACGAATTTTTCCCGTTTGTCATTCCACCTTAATGTTCGTATTTTATTGACTTTTATTATCCCTTCCCCTTTTTGTAGAATAAATCTTTAACCCCGCACCCAGGTTTTTTGCGTTTGTGTGGTTCTTTCTTTGGACATATGGTATAATTTTTGGCTATCGCCTATAAATATGCGTTTCCCTTTGCCTCTGTAGCCAAACATTCCTTGACGATCCGTTTACGTGAAACCTAGGAAGGTGTAGCTAGGTCTGCTCTACGGTTGTATTGAGCTCATTTGTTAGTTAGTTGTTTACTCGTATCAGGTTTTTTTCTTTGGGCTTCAAACCTGTGTCTGTGGGATTTTTTTCGACAGACTTTCATGTTTGTAGCTCTTTCTTCTTTTAAAACCTTTTTTTCCCTCGAGATTGATTATATTATTGGCAAAACAAAAATTCGAGGGTTTTCCGAAACGAGTATAGTTATCTATATTTATATGTATATATATATATATATATATATATATATATATATATATATATAGAGAGAGAGAGAGAGAGCGAGAGAGAGAGAGAGAGAGATAAGAATACTACTTAGTAGCGCGTTACAGTAGGTAAACGTACCTACCAAAATGCAAGCAAATTATTAAGTAACAGGAAAATATACTTGCAAACAAAAAGAAAACGAATGCTGGTCCTCTTATAAGTCAGTGAATGTTAGACAATCTCCTTCAACACGAAAAAGAAACACGGGCAAGCAAAAATGCTTTCCTACAGAAAAATACTGAGAACTCCATGAACTGAACCTGTAAATAAGGAGTGAATTTTGAGGAAAATCAGAACTATCGTAAAACTTATAGAACAAGAAAGGGACACGTAATGAGAAAAGATGCTTGGAGGCAGTGACAGCGACATGCAGCGAGTAACCTGCATTACCAGCTGCTGTAAATGGATTGCAGAACGTGGACTGTGGGGAATAGTGAAAGGGCAAAAGTTACTTGCTACAAAGTTTAGGATGTTGTGAAGAATCATGATAGCCCTTACTCTGAACACACAAACGAAGATGGCCTAGAAAAGGGCAGTGGAATATTTAAACAACATGTGAATTTCGATAAAATACATCAATGTGGTGCCAGAGATTTTTTCACGCCTCAGTCCATCCTTCAAATCTATAAATCAACCATTCGCCCTTGCATGAAATATTGCTGACATATATGGTCTGGAGCCCTTGCTGTTTCGTCTGAAGCTCCTGAACGAAACCCAGAGACGGATATGTAATGAAATTGGTTTTTGTCTAGTATCTCGCTAACAGTCACTTTCTCACAGACGTGTCGTCGCTTCCCTGTGTCTTTTCTCCAAATACTTTCACGGTAACTGCTCCAACGTGCAATTTTCGCTGTTTCCCAAACTTCTTGAATTTAAGCATGTTACTAGGCTGGCCTCTCAGTGCGATATTTTCACTGTCGAAACGGTTAAATGTAGTCTTCTCTTCTACTCCAAAAGATTCATGTCTCGCTATTCTCGACTGTGGAACACCCTTCCTCTTACTAGCTTCCCTAATAGATATAATTTTCAAATATGCAAATGTAATGTCAATCGACATCTTCTATTGCCTTGATCAAATTCCCTGTCCTTCTCTTTATTCTTTCACTCAATCACGTCCCTTTACTCTTGCTCCCATACTCTGTAACCCCTTGCGTACTAGTGGCACTTCAGCTCTGTTTGTAATGAAATGCATAAAAAATTGTTTATGACTAAAATTAAACTTCGTCGGATTTTATTATGACATTCAATGTTTTTACAGGAATTAACTAACCGATATAGGTAAAACCTTCCGAATATACTCATATTTATATGAGAAATATGATAGTACATCACGTGACATCGAACCTCTAAAGATATATATATATATATATATATATATATATATATATATATATATATAATAAAAAGGCTTAAACACTAATATTCCGTGGTCATAATTTATTCCATTGGAATCGTAAATACGATCCAATTCATCAGAGCTACAAATTCAAAAAGAAAACAGAAAAAAACCTACTCCGGAAATAAAAATAGAATTTAGAGATAGTGTATGAGAGTGTGGGAACAATGTTAGTTCTAAAGAGAGGGGTAATATACGAGTGAATTTAACAGAGAGGGTATTTTTTTATTAAAACTAGGTGTGAGTGGAAGGGGGAAAAATGATTGTTGTCGGATGTCTAATACAATAAAGATACATTTCGTGGTGACATACACACACCATGGCCGATCAAATCTTAAAGAAGGAGGGAGAGGTAAGGAAAGAAGTGGTGGGGAAGAAAGATGGGGCGGGTGAAATTAAAATTGAAAGGGACGCTGTGTAATTGAGAAAATTTGACAAAAATAATATCGACTGCAGGTTACAAATCAAATATAAACATATAAAGAATAAATATGACGATTATCTAATCTGGCGAGGACCTATATTTTTATGTTCAAAACGCATGCAAAAACACAAATACACAATAACTTATACACGTATATACATACACATCGCCGTGTACCTACATACACACATACATATACCCATGTACACATACACATATATCCACATATTCACACAAATACACACATACATATACATATACATACACGCACATATACACATATAAATATATCTGATTCAATAACTCTGATACTAAGCGCTTTCTAAAAATTATGTATATATATATATATATATATATGTATGTATGTGTGGTATATACATGTATGTATGTGTGTAGATGTTTGTGTGTGTGTGTGTGTGTCTATGTATATATATATATATATATATATATATATATATATATATATATATTAAAGACACTTTTATGTTTAACGTTCTTTTTATAGATACAAGTATTTAAGTAAATGCTCTGTTTATAATAAACAGTATTAAATAACATTTACCGGCCTGAATGTCCGAGAAGTTTTCATAGAAAATATTCGTTCTTTGACAGGATTCGAACCTGCATCCTATACGGAACCGTCATTTACGCTGACGTGCCTTACCGTTAGGCTACAAATAACGTAAATGACGGTTCCGTATAGGATACAGGTTCAAATCCTGTCAAAGAACGAATATTTTCTATGAAAATTTATCGGACATTCCGGCCGGTAAATGCTATTTAATACTGTTTATTATAAACAGAGCATTTACTTAAATACTTGTATCTATAAAAAGAACGTTAAACATAAAAATGTCTTTAATAAATAAATTGTCGGACTTTGTCCATTTCGTAAAATATATATATATATATATATATATATATATATATATATATATATATATGTGTGTGTGTGTGTATATATGTACATATATATATATATATGTATGTGTGTATATATATATATATATATATATGGTGGTATGTGTATGTGTATATGTATATATGTAGGTGTAATTATTTGTATATCATATGCGCGGCAATTATTAGAAAGCGCTTAGTATCAGTGATATTGAATCAGATATATGTATATGTGTATATGTGTGTGTATGTATATGTATGTATGTATTTGTGTGAATATGTGGATATATGTGTATGTGTATATGGGTATATGTATGTGTGTATGTAGGTACACGGCGATGTGTATGTATATACGTGTATAAGTTATTGTGTATTTGTGTTTTTGCATGCGTTTTGAACATAAAAATATAGGTCCTTGCTAGATTAGATAATCGTCATAGTTTATATTTGATTTGTAACTTGTAGTCGATATTATTTTTGTCAAATTTTCTCAATTACACAGCGTCCCTTGCAATTTTAATTTCACCCGCCCCATCTTTCTTCCCCACCACTTCTTTCCTTACCTCTCCCTCCTTCTTTAAGATTTGATCGGCCATGGTGTGTGTATGTCACCACGAAATGTATCTTTATTGTATTAGACATCCGACAACAATCTTTTTCCCCCTTCCACTCACACCTTGTTTTATAAAAAAAAAAATTAAAAAAACCCTCTCTGTTAAATTCAATCCTATATTACCCCTCTCTTATGAACTAATATTCGTCCCACACTCTCATACTTACACTTTCTCTAAATTCTATTTTTATTTCCGGAGTAGTTTTTTTTCTGTTTTCTTTTTGAATTTGTAGGTCTGATGAATTGGATCGTATTTACGATTCCAATGGAATAAATTATGACCATGGAATATTAGCGTTTAAGCCTGTTTATTATATCCTTACTCTGTCCTGGACATTGAGTTCTACGTGGATTTTATCCTCTCGGAATTTTTTATTCAAAAAATATACATGTGTGTATATGCCCCTGTGGATTTTGCATATATATGTATATTTACCACTAATATTATCTATCTATCTATCTATCTATCTATCTATCTATCTATATATATATATATATATATATATATATATATATATATATATACATATATATATATATATATATATATATATATATATATATATATACATATATATATATATATATATATATAAAGAAATATAGTCTTCAGGTGTGCTATATTTATGGAATAAAGTGCTCAATATCAGAGAGAGAGCGTGTGTAAATATAGAAGTGAACATAGAAGTCAACACTTAGAGGCGACAGTCTGTTTCATGCTATATGCAATCGTCAGGCCTGACGATTGCATATAGCATGAAACAGACTGTCGCCTCTAAGTGTTGACTTCTATGTTCACTTTTATACACACACACAAACACACACACACACACACACACACATATATATATATATATATATATATATATATATATATATATATATATATATATTAGAAATACAATAACATTTGCTCGCTGGAAATTTATCAACTTATAATGGATGGTCTGACAGTTCCCCAACATATGACTGCTGTTCCCGCTGAATCCAAAAGAAAAAAAAAACAGATAACAACCGGCTTATGAGGAAACCAAAGACTCCATATTTGGCCTCTTCCAGAAACATTATTTACTGACCTAGAGTTGTTCATCTTGGATAAATCATGTCACAAAAGATGATAGTGAAAAAATGTTTAGAATGGCAGAACAAAGAATTTTTTTTTTTTTTTAGGATTAACCACCATAATTTGAATTAGAGCGCAGTTATCCGCACGTCAATGCATTCTATCTATCTATCTATCTATCTATCTATCTATCTATCTATCTGTTTGTGCCAGAATATGTAAGTCCTTGACTGGACAAAAGAACCACATACGTTCAGCACATGAGTAGATATTTATCCAAAAAGATATGTAGTAATCGCCGAACTCTGACACGAGTTGACAACCACCATATATATGTATTAGGTTGTTGCAAAAATAATGACGTTTTCTCACATAGTAACACATGTGAGAAAACGTCATTATTTTTGTACCAACCTAATATATATATATATATATATATATATATATATATATATATATATATATATATATATATATATATATATATATATTAAAGATATTTTTATGTTTATCGTTCTTTTTATAGATACAAGTATTTAAGTAAATGCTCTGTTTATAATAAACAGTATTAAATAACATTAAATAACATATACCGGCCTGAATGTCCGAGAATTTTTTCATAGAAAATTTTATAGATACAAGTATTTAAATAAATGCTCTGTTTAAATGCTCTTAAATACTTGTATCTATGAAAAGAAAGTTAAACATAAAAATGTCTTTAATAAATAAATTGTCGGACTTTGTCTATTTCTTATATATATATATATATATATATATATATATATATATATATATATATATATATATATATATATATATATGGAGTGAGAGGGGAGCACCTAGAGTTAACTGTCGCCATTTTACATTTTTAATTTTGCGCAAGCGCTTTGTTTGTTCTTGTTGATTTCGCAGTATAGTACGATTAGTTAGGCACCGTCTGTGAGAAAAAGAGAACAATGACGCAATTCACGCCGACATAAATTTTTAAACGTTATGTTGTACTGTATTAAATTTGAGACATAAGTCACACTGCGAACATTTCAGAGTGTTTGAGTGTCACTCGGAGGACAGTGCAGAGGATTGGGAAAGAGTTGGGTTAGTCTAATGGTGATTACGAAAGTGTTTGGACTGATCACTAGTGATGGTGATGTTATGCTTTCATTCACCGCCCCATACGGTCTCAGACTCAACTGGGAGGCCTATATCAAGGGCCTTGAGGAAGTAGAGCTACCCTGGGTCAAGATAGCGGCTTCTGGAAAACCCTGTGTCTAGCAACAGGACTCTGCACCATGCCTCACAAGTAGAAGAACCCGTTCATGGCTGTCAGGCAATTTCTACGTACACATCATCCCTTACATCTGACCACCTAAATCCCCAGACTGCAACACCTTGATTATTATATGAGAACTGTGGAGCAGGAGACCAACAAAATTTCGTGCAACACAAAAGTTGAACTGAAGAAAAGAATTATGACAAATGACAAACTTAAAAAGGAGACCGTCCAGAAGAGATGCAAAATATTCGGAAGCCGTCCGGAGGCCGTGTTTGAAGCCAATGGTGATTATATTAAATAAGTTTACTCTTTAGTATTTAAAATATATTTGTGTAATTTTGGTAATTACATATGTTAAAATGAGATTTTAGTATTATTTTCATTTTTGCGTAATTTAAACGACAATATATATATCGCACCCTGTATATATATATATATATATATATATATATATATATATATATATATATATATATATATATATATATATATATATATATGAAAATCTGTCTAATTCTAGCACCCTGTTTATATATTAATATGTCTTATATTCATAGGAGAATGGTGTCCAGGGTCGAATGTAGGGTGTTCGTATCTATAAACAGAAGGGACATAGTAAATGGCACCGCATGACGATGTCAGCTTCAGGGCCTTAAGCGATAATAACACCATATTATATCCTTCATTGTGTGGGTGTTGTATATAGTCCCACACGAAAATTAAATATGGACATAAACAAAATATCCCTAGGACAAAATAGCAATACCAGACGAAATTAAGATTTGCCTAGAAAACAAAACAATAGTAATTGTATTTCCATACATATACAAGCCCGTGATCTAAAACTTAGTGCTCATATCCAAATGCCAAGATGGAGACTATCAACACCCTAATGACGACAAAATACACTAATGTTTATAAAAAAGGAAAAAAAAACGATCAAAATTTGAAATAAGAAACCATACTATATACAGAATCGTTTTGCCCATGAAACATTTAAGGGAAATATTTGGAGATGTTTCATGTTTTCATGTTTTTAGTGTAAACAATATGATCTCGTCTACCTCTTACAATTTGTTTATATCTATAAGATGAGATTAGTTACATTATTTACATTATTCGGATCGTTTTCCTAATCTTCCTTAACATATACACAACGTTTCGGCCGTTGTACGCTCAGGCCTTCTTGCAATTTTTGTTACATTCATTCTTTAGTGAACTGTTAACGTTTGGTGTCAATAAAATTAAGGCTGTCAAGCACTGACAGTTCACTAATTTCTAGAAGTCAAATTGTAATGTTGCTTCTCCCGTGTTTCTCTCCGGGTCAACCAGATGTATCCTTGTTTGAGGAGAATATGGAGTTGTTAATGAGAAAGCAGATGAATCTGCTCCGTTCGAATCTGGAATCCTAAACATTCTTCTCCGCAAACACAGAAGAATCTCCGCTTGGGAATTATTATAAGTAAGACCCTATTTCTACGTTCTCTTTTCACACTCCTTTATGTGTTGACATAAATCCCATGCTTATGCAAAATGTAAATGTGGGTATATAATTTTTTGTATGACTTAGCAGAATAAAACTCACTCTGACAACAAAGCATATTTATCATTCCTTTCCTTCCAGCTACTCCGTCTCGTCCGTGAAATAAGCTGTTATTATATCATGGATATAATTATGTCCATAATAAGGGGAAATCTTACTTATTATAAAACATAGATTGTGTGTGTGTGTGGGGGGGGGTGTCTGTACGTTTATATATTGGATCGGATTTCCTACATTTTTCAAACGATTTCAACAAAACTTCACAGGACTACGTAAAACTGCCTTGCGGTGGTTCTGACAGCGTCAAAAATTGGAAAAACAATTGTTTTTGCAAGAAATCAATTTGAAAGCATGGTTAAGAGGCATTAATGAAAGGGGGACAACTCATATCGAGTTATACTTATTAATATCGAGTTATCGAGTTATACTTATTATAAAACCCAGGTTGGTCGTTTATTTTTGTTTTTTTTTTTGTTTTTTTTGTGCGTGTTCGTTTATATATGGGATCGGGTTTCGTACATTTTTCAACCGATTTCAACAAAACTTCACTTTTTTTTTTGGCAGGTAGTGTTTCTTATTGTCTTGCACACTTTTTTCTTCATTTTTACATTCAGAATGCTTTAAAAATTCCATTTACAAGACGATTGTTTATAATAAAATTCTATTCAATCAGTAGACTCATAACGATTGAAAACAATGTTTTTGTTTGAGTTTGGGTTTGACCAATTCGTAAAAAAAATAAATAAATAAACTAATTAACAAATGCGTGTCCGTCAACCTTAAACAATAATCTTTGTCAATTTTATTTTTCAGTTTTATGATGGTCGATACTTGATTTATCTCTTACTGTTACATCCCCGGGCAACGCCAGGATCTACTGCTAGTACAAACTAAGAGGATATTCCTTTCTTCCATAGTACAACCATTATTAATAACCTTTTTAAACATAAACTTTCCTTCGAAGACAATTTATATGAAATGGCTAATTTAATATCTTTTTTTTATGTAAGTATTTTTTGTTGGTACCAAATCTTTATGAATTTTTTTTTTCTCCCATTTTTTTTAATTGAAGTGAATTTAGGACTTCCCCGTTTTCGAAAACTTTGTTCTTTAAATTTTTATTTTCTGTTGAGTCATGCAAATAATTGACGACATGAGAATTTCTCGGCTCACAGACGAGGAAAATTCACTCCCTGCTTAACTTTCGTCTAAGTAACCTCGTTCGAAAGAAAAATGCCATTGCCTGTCTTCCTTGTATGTATGTCTTTCATTTTTACTTCAAATATTATTAACCATTTTCCTTTCTTTATGAATTTTTTTTCTTCCATTTTTTTTTCTCTTCGCCGTATTTGAAAAATTTCTTTGCACCATAGAGAATCCTCTCTGCCTCGTATCAGAATTCCACGAGAGCGCCTCTCTGTGCCTGCTTAGTCTCATGCTTTCCACTGACCTGAGGTCGAACAACTACATTGAATCAACAGCTTCATCTGCCGTAAAGAAATTTGCCCCTCTGTGTCGTGCCAGATTTTTTTTTTTCTCGGCTGAGTCAATTCTTCAAATCTACAAATCAAGCATTCGTCCTTGCATTGAATACAGCTGCCATATATGGTCTGGTGCGCCGCAGTTCATCCCGAGGTCCTCGACAAAATCCAGAGATGGATATGCAATGAATTTAAGCGTGCTACTAGGTTGGCATCTCGGTCCCACCCCTTCACTGTGGAAACGGTTAAATGTAGCCATCTCTACTACTCCAAAAGCTTCTTACCTCGCACTTCAAGACAATGGAACTCCCTTCCTCTTGCTTGCTTCCCTGAAAGCTATAATCTTCAAATATTCAAATGTAATGTCAATCGACGTCTTCTGATGCCTTGATCTAATTCACCGTCCTTCTCTATATCCTTTCCTCAAACATCCCTCTTTACTCTTGCTCTCTCTGTAACCCGTTGTGTGCTAGTGTCACAACAGTCTTGCTTGGGGTGATATGCTTAATAAAATATATAAAACAAAACAAGCACTTATAAATAGTTTCCCTAATTATAAAGTCGATTATCATATTAGACTTTACTTATAAAATAATGAGTTTAATATAAAACATTGTTATCAAGATAAGTTTAATAATAATAATAGCATTATTATATACTACAGGAATATGTAGAGAGAGAGAGAGAGAGAGAGAGAGAGAGAAAGAGGGAGGGAGAGAAAGAGGGAGGGGAGAGAGAGAACGAGGGAGGGAGAGAGAGAAAGATTTAGTCAAAAAAGTCAGATCAATGGTCAATATTTAGCACACAGATTGAATATCCACTATTTACATTTTTCGGACTATTGTCCTCATCGCCATATGTTGCCATATTTCCTTGAGGACACATGGCACATTGTATAAAGGCGTTAGTTAAATCCAGTGACAGGACTCAAAGAGTGTGAGTTCAATACCCGGTTAAGGCAGTGGAGAACTTGGAGAGGGGAATTAACGTGAATTAACTGAAAACAGACATCGATTAAACATGGCACGTGGAACATTGTAATAAATATGGCGACTAAGATGAGGACAATAGTCCGAATAATGTAAATAGTGTACATAATACCTCATCTCAGAAATATAGACAGATACAGATTGAATATTATAACCGATTCAAATTTATTTTATAATTACTCGAGTCAGGTTACAGACTTATTGATCAAAAACTTGAACGAAGGTACGACACACACACACACACATATATATATATATATATATATATATATATATATATAGAGAGAGAGAGAGAGAGAGAGAGAGAGAGAGAGAGAAAAAGAAAGTGAGTATCTACTGAGGTAAAAAAAAATGTCTGCGCAATAAATATTTTTCAGCACAACCATTTTCCCTGTCAATGCACTTTATCCAATGGTGAATATTAAATACAGATTTCCAGCAGCAAAGAGTGAAAATCATATATGAAAAAATTCCGGTATGATTTAGCTGTCAGGCTGCATATTTATTGATGTAATTTGACTAGCTTATCCTTTTTTATTATTGTTGATTTCGTTGGCATCGATCAGAATGAATGCGATAAATATAAACTAATCGAATTTTATGACTGACTCCATATATCAGCGACTATTGAAAATAGCCGAAAAGTTTAAAAAGAATGTGTCTTTTTTCTTTGAGTCTTATGATTGCACATTGTTACGTTGACAAGTAGACATCAAAGGCAAACATTTTTTTATAGGAGAGTGGACATTAGCAAAGAGCAGATTTGAGGGGATCATCAATAGTTTTATATTAGAGTCGGTCAAAGCTCTCTGTGATCAAAGTCTCTTTGAAAAGAATCGATCGTCGCCGCAGTGATAAACATGATAGTCGATTCGGCAGAGGCACACTGATTATTCTGAAGTTGATATCTTTCTGGCATCTCGTAGTGTACAGTCAATTCTTTAGACCACAGCGTTGCATCACAGACTGAAGGAACGATAGAAAATGTTCTTAGTTTTTTTTTTTTGTTTTTTTGTTTTTTGTTTTTTTATCCTCACTGTTATTTTCAGAAGGGAGAAAAAGTATTCGTAGCGTTGTTTCTTACAGGAAGCGAAAGGGAGAGAACTCGGATGTCAGCAGATTAGGTAAGTAACGATCATCTAGTCACCTATCGTATTACGGTATCTGTGACCGCCTCGACACCGACGCTGCCCCTTTACTATAACCATAAACATTGCTTTTGTACATATTTTTTTTTCTTTTCTTTTACATTAAAACTTATAGAAAGATAATAAATCATTGTCAGACTTGCACGCCGACAGGGCTCACACACCCTTACACAGGTCGGATCGTCATAGTTCGAACCAGTACGGTAGTTTTTGCCAATATGGCCTCACATCTTATAACATGTGTGCGTGTGTGTTCCTATTATGATGTTACTAATATCGGAAGCTTTCGGAATTTTTACCAATAGTATTCTCCTTGAAATTTGGAAAATAACAAGATACACTTAGAAATTCATAGAGATATACTAAAAGGAACGATCGGTTATAAGGAGACAAAAAGAACAATTTTTAGTCCCTTAGTCTACAGGGCGGTCCGAATGTCTTGTCACCCCTACATAGTATAATTTTCTATTTCAGATGGCTGACATGAAAATAAAAATGTTCATAGAGACCTTCTCGGTGTGTGACAGCGTCAATAAAAGTGATAAACTGAATCCAGTACATGTCTTTTGTATTAATGTATTACTTGTTCTTCGATTGTTCTCGTTACTTTTTGGTATGGGGTGACAAGACTTTCGGATATATATTAGGTTGGTGTAAAAATAATGCCGTAATAACGTCGTTTTTTGACGTATTTTTTAACGTCGAAAAACGACATTATTACGTCATTATTTTTGCACCAACCTAATAACATATAATCTATCATATAACTTAATTGGCTTTTGAAGATAAATATCGTAAAATCTTGTGCCAGTTTTAAAATTTAAGCTGTCACTTGAAGTAATTTCTACTTCGGTATGGGTGTCTTTTGAATAAATGAGTTCTTTTAGTGATTTAAATAAACGTCATGAGATGGAAATATATCCATTTTTTAATCGATGAAAGGTTTCAATCTACTGGGCGGACAGATTGTCTTTTCACACCTACATAATATAATTTTTTTTATCTCAGATGGCTGACACTAGAATGATGGTGTTTATACAGACCTCCTCGATGTGTGACAGCGTCAATGAAAGTGAATAAACTGAATCCAGTACATGTGATTTGCATTACTTAATCTTCTATTGTTCTAATTTCTTTTTGGATTGGGTGACAAGACTTTCGGACCACACTTTTTAGCCGTCTGCGCCTAGTGGATTAGAGTGTTAGCCTATAAATTTGTGAATATTGTAAATAGTGTTAAACGTGTTCGGGATTAATTAATGTCTCTCTTTCTGGTCAGTATATTTGTAAAAATATCGCATAGTAAAAATGATCCCAAATAAAACACAAGATTACAAACAAATAGCAATAACATTATTTACATTATTCGGACTATTGTCCTCATCTTTGTCGCCATACATTTAGGACACATGGCACAGTGGATAAAGGCGTTAGTTAGATCCTGTGACAGGACCAAAAATGTCTGGGTTCAATACCCGGTTAAGGCAGTGGAGAAATTTCAGAGGGCAAATTAACAGCAGATAACAGATACCTGACATCCATTAGACATGGCACGTGGAACTAGAACATTCTGCCTCAGTGAGCGAAATAAAGGGTTCAGTTCGACATCCCAAACACCTGAAAAAGGCCGGAGCTTACAACGACCGAAACGTTGTAATAAATATGGCGACAATAATCCGAATAATGTAAATACTGTACATAATATCTCATCTCAGAAATAGTTATGGTCCGGTTCCTTGTCCCACGGTGATAGTCCAAGGTAGAACCAATAAAAAAGAACTCGAATACGGATATGGAATAACACAGATATATTACAAACAAGAATATATACAGAGAAGTAGAAAGGGTTAGTACGAACAATCAGGTTTAGTAGTAATTGTCTGAACGCGACTCTGTTTCGGACTGCCTCTGACTCGACTGACTGACTCGCTCGCTCTGACTGACAGACGCCTGACGGACTTCAGTTCAGACTTCAGACTGAATAGTATTTAGTCACCCCCCACGAGGGCTTCATGTGACACAAGGCCGGTTTAACGTGGGATCTCTGAGCCCGTGGGATCTCTGAGCCCGTGGGCTCGGCCAAAAATATGCCCTTTGAACCCGTATAAACGGATTCAAGGTTGGTTTACCTACCCGAAAGAGACTCCGCCCTCCGGCGTACCCTCGTTCGGGTTCCTCCTCGCCCGAAGGGAGAGAGTTCAACCGATCAACCGGTCAGCCGGTCGTCCTGATTCGGGCTGAACGGTATTTAGTCACCCCCACCCCGCCCACGAGGGCATCATGTGGCACAAGGCTGGTTTAACATTGGATTTCCGAGACGGTGTGCTCGGCCAAAAATATGCCCTTTGAACCCGTATAAACGGGTTCAGGTTCGGTTTACCTCCCCGAAAGTGACTCCACCCTTCGGCGTAGCCTTGTTCGGGTTCCTCCCCGCCCGAAGGCAGAGAGATCAACCGATCAACCGGTCAGCCGGTCGTCCGACTTCGGACTGAACGATATTTAGTCACACCTCCCCACGAGGGCATCATGTGGCACAAGGCTGGTTTAACATGGGATCTCCGAGACGTTGTGCTCGGTCAAAAATATTTTGAGTACAACCGATCAGCCGGTCGCCCGACTTCGGACTGAACTCCCTGCTTCCTCTTGAGGCGCAGTATTTATTACGTATGGAATAGTCCATTATGTTAATATGGGTAATATCCCATAACAGAAATATAGACAGATATCGAAATTTGTATTTTTTAAGATAGATAGAAAGATAGATTTGAAGCTAGGGATCGGCTGTTTAATGGATGCCAGTTATCAGTTATCTATTAATTCACCTCTCTAATTTCTCCAACGCCTTAACCAAGTATTGAACACACACTCTTTGGGTCCTGTCACTGGATCTAACCGACGCCTTTATCCACTGTGCCATGTGTCCTTCAGTTCGACATTCTAACCACTTGAAGAAGGCAAGAGCGTACAATGGCCGAAACGTTGTAATAAATATGGCGACAAAGATGAGGACAATAGTTCGAATAATGTAAATAGTGTACATAATACCTGATCTCAAAAATATAGACATACTGAAAGGCCGAAACCTTGTAATAAATATGGCGACAAAGATGAGGACAATAGTCTGGATAATGGAAATAGTGTACATAATACCTCATCTTAGAACTATAGACAGATACCAAAAAGCAATAAGTATCTGCCATAGGTTTCCTTTAAGAGACTTCTTCATCTAGGTGCTACGTTTCTCTGTCCTATTCTTTATATCTTTTATTAAGGTTTGTCTTTCCACGATCTCATTTACTCCTTGTTCTGCTATCTATTTAAACAACATTATTAATAAGGGTTCTTCTTTTAACATCTGTCATCCTTCCCTTTAACATGCCTTGTAAGTTTCCAATCCACTAAGCCGTCTTTCTAAATCAACGGGTATTTCAATTGTCTCTTTTATTCTAAGCGAATTTTTGTTTTCATTTTCCGAAAGTACTTCCTCTTTACTGATAGTTTCAGTCGCCGCTATTCTTAGAATCTTTCCATAATTCTATTTGTTTTATTTTCTGTCTTTTTATTTATTTATTTTAACTAGATTTTCCTGTTTTTAAATACTTTCTTTAATTTCTGGAAGCCATTTTCAACTATTCTAATGCGTCATCTGATTTCACTGTATAATTTCTGCCCTGTGTTAAAACGCCTCACAGGCAATGAATTTTAATACTTGCCTGATCTTACATTTCCAGTTTTGTACTTTCCATCGTGAGCTGTTCATCTTGCTGGTAACAATACAATCTGTCTTCTTATAATTAATGTTTAGGCTTTCATTCTCCCTTTTTTTATTACCATCTCAGGATTTAATGCACTTTTCTGTTATATAATTTTGTAAATAATAATTATATAAAGTATAAATAGTGATGTTTCGACGTTGATTATAACAAAAGCCATCAATAAAGGGCTAAAAATTAATTATTGACTCAATATGGACATAAATCTTTAGAGAGTCTCTTATATTAATGATTGTTTCAAATTTGTCTATTTTATTATTAGACACTGTTTTAATCTTTAATTTTTTAAAATTATATATGTGCGTTTGCAGGAGCTATATAACAGAGTTTGTTTGTTTAACCACAGATCAACACTATATGGGTCATTTAATACCAAACTTTAATTTTCTTGGAAGCTTAGAAATAATAAAAATATGATGTATGTTATTCTGCCTTCACAGTTGAATAGATGGTACTCAGCATTTGTTCAGATACATGTTGGCGTGCATAATTACTTAAGGCGGTGATATCTGTGTTTTACCATATATTAGGTTGGTGCAAGAATAATGACGTAATAATGTCGTTTTTTGACGTTAAAAAATACGTCGAAAAACGACATTATTACGTCATTATTTTTTGCACCAACCTAATAGCTTTTTGAAGTTACATTTTGGAGTAAAGATTGATTTCTTTAAGAAATTGAAGAAAATTAAAGTTTGGCATTACATGACCTATAAGGAGTTGATCTACTATTGAACAAACAAAGACAGACAAATAATTTTCGCAAATTAAAGATTAAAACTCTGTCTTATGAGAAAACAGATAAGTGAGAAACAAAAGCAAATATAAAAAACTCAAGAAAACTTTATGTCCACATTGAAACAAGAATTAAATTTTTCGCTGTTTATGGATCAATGCCACGAAAGAGTTTTTCATGTTGGTTGTGGAGTTGATTTTGTTTAGCGGCATATCAAAAACTATATGGGTTATTTAATGACGAAATATATTTTGAACACAATTATATGCCCTCAACTACATATAAAATGAAGCGATATTCATTTTGTTATAAAATGTATTGTTAATAATTCTGCTGTAAATAGATATTGTATATAATATCTATTTTTATACTTTCATAGTTTTTTTTTGGGGGGGGTCAATATTTGCTTAAAATTGGACTATAACAGGTGCTACAACCACGGATATGGGTGAACCTGGGAACAACAGCAACTAGAAAATGGTCCTTCACTCCACTAAACATCGAATCTCCCGATTAGAGGCCCTACTACAGGATGTAGTTTATCGTCATACCGAGGTCAACTATAACAGAGGGACAATGATGGAAATCCGTCGAAGTGGTAAAAATCGACAATATGGAATATTTTCTCGCTTGAATATTTTTAGCAGTTGATTTGGACTGACCAGATCTCTTCTTTTTTTTTTTTCATTTTTCACACAAAATATTTGCATATTTCTTTCTAAATTACTACTGATTTTATTAGGGAAGAGAAAAAAGCTTATGAATTAATATATTTACGTTGAAAATCATTTGATCCGTCCGTTCCTTAATGTGAATACCGCTTCTTCTCGATAATGTTGATTTTGATATTGTAAAAAAAAACAAATTCTGATAACGCCGGATTAACGGCGCATCATAAAAATGCAATTAGTGTCCTAATTGTCTCTCTTCTGGACGACTACATACACAGACACACAGAGACACACACACAGATATATATATCTATCTATATATATCTATCTATATATATATATATATATATATATATATATATATATATATATATATATGTATATATATATATATGAGCATTAATAAAGCATGAGAAATAAAAACCGATTTAACACTTATAGATCAGCTACTCACATTTCGTCGTTATTAAATCTTTGTGTTTACGAAAATTCGTAAAATATTGATATATATTAGATTAGAGTGATACCATTTCTTGGCTAGTGGAAATATTTAGGTAGTTTGACTAGTTCACACTACTGGTATACATACATACATACATAAAATCATACACACACACACACACACATATATATATATATATATATATATATATATATATATATATATATATAAGGAAATATAGTCTTAAGGTGTGCTATATTTATGGGATAAAGTGCTCAATATCAGAGATAGAGCGTGTATAAATATAAAAGTGAACATAGAAGTCAACACTTAGAGGCGACAGTCTGTTTCATGCTATATGCAATCGTCAGGCCACGTATGCTGTTATTTTTCTCGGCTATTTATACATATACGGGTCAGTGGTGCATTGTGGGTAGTCTATTATGGCGGTTATTTTACCGGAAGTCGTTTATTTATTTATTTGGGTTAAATTATTTTCCTTGTTTTTATTTTTTGTTTCTTATTTTATTTATTTATTTACTTATTTTTTTAATCGGTGATTTTTTATTAACGTAGTAAAGATTTGTTTATATCACTTATTTAATAGTTTTGTTTTGGTTTGAGAATTTAATTAAAGCTATTTGTTCGGTTTTGGGGTTGGTTGTTGTAGTTTATTCTAACTATTATTTTGGCAGGAACAGTTTTTTAATTCGTGTTTATTTGGGTTGATTATCTTTATTTGTTTTTTCTAACGGTAACTTTATCGGGATTGGTTAGTTTATTTATTTACTTGGATGAATTTAGGTCATTTCATTTTACTTGTATATTTTCTCTTTTCGGTTTTTAAGTAACGTAGTATATATTTATTTATTTTTTATTTTGTTTTATTTTATTTATTTTTTTATCGTTATATAACAGTTATAACGATTTTTCGTCCGATTTTTTAGTTTGATTTTTTAGTACAACTAATATTTTGGTCATAATAGTTTGCTACTTTGTTTATTATTTACTTTATTTATTTGGGTTCTTGGTTTTTTGTTTTGTTTTTTGTTATTATTATTATTATTATTATTCTATTTCGTCTATTCTAACAGGTGTGATTTGTTAATTTGGATTAATTAATTTTGCTTATTTATATTGTTATTTTGTTTACTTGTTTATTTGTTTTTATTTTATTTTTCCGTTTTCAATTTTTTAAGTAACGTAGTAAAAATTTGTTTTCATGTCTGCATTTTGAGATGAGCTCGGATCTTTTATATTTATACACGCTCTATCTCTGATATTGAGCACTTTATCCCATAAATATAGCACACATTAAGACTATATTTCCTCAGATTCTGCTCCTGGTAAACAGTAGAGCACTTTCGCTACATTTATAACACAGTATGGACATACAAAAATTTAACCTCGACTACTCCCTAAAAAACATACCCATCCCATCCCCTCCCATATTTAAACTAAAATTTATAGAAAGTTTCCTAAAAAGAATGAGATGGAAAGTCCACTTTTAAACCAGGACCTTCACCATAATAATACACCCAAGAAAAAATACGGCTTCAAAACAAAAAATGTCCCCACAACAAAAAAAATTAGACGGCTTCGAGAAAGACTTAACTGATCTAGTTTGAAACATAAAATTCCATAAAAAACAAGATCCATTCCAAAAAAAAACTAAAAGAAGATATAACTAAAATAAACAACTCAGCAAAAGTATTTATCGCTTCTGACAAAACGAGAAATTTATACAAACTAAGCCCTCCTACGCACAATAAATTACTCAAGAACAACATAACCAAAATGTACAAAAAGGCACCCAAAACAATAGAACACGATATCAATAAGGAAGCTAAAATAATCGCGCAAAAATTAGACCTAGATGACCGAATAAGTTGTATTAGCAAGGCACAATCCTTTATCACACTAAAAGACCATAAAGAAAATTCCAAAACCAACCCTGCATGTAGACTCATAAACTCAGCCATAAGCGATCTAGGTAAAATAAGTAAAACAGAAAGAATTAAATTAATTCTGAACTTAGGAAGAAGTTAGGAGTAAACCAGTGGAAAATTTACAAAAACAACTATTGACTGGTTCCACAGCATAAAATAACAAACAAAATTGATGTTTTCGATATAATTAGATATAAATGAATTTTACCCATCCATAACAGAACGCATGTTAGATCAGGCCATCAACTTAGCTCAGGAACAAATAATAATAAAACCAAGCGACATCAACATCATTAAGCACTCCCGTAAATCATTATTATTCCACAAAGAAGAAGCATGGATAAAGAAAGATGGGATATTTGACACTACAATGTGAAGCTTTGACGGTGCAGAGACATGCGAAATCATATTTATGTATTTACTACACGAACTGAGCAAAATAATAGATAGAAATGACACAGGACTCTACAGGGACGACGGTCTCATAATACTAAGAAACTGTAACAAACAATACACAGACAAAACTAGAAAAGCAATAATAAAGATTTTTTAAAAACAACGGATTCGACATAGATATAAAAACCAACCTAAACGAAGTAGATTTTCTAGATGTTACTTTCAACCTAACAAAAGGCACATATAAACCATATAGAAAACCTAATGATAAACCACTCTACATACACACATCTTCCAACCACCCGCCTTCTATACTCAAACAGATACCAAAATCGATTAACTGCAGGCTTTCCGACAATTCCTCCAATGAATCCATATTTAACAAAACTAAGAAAGACTATGAAACAGCCCTAAAAGATAGCGGATTTCCAGCAACACTCATATACTCACCACAGAACATAAAAAAGGCCAACAGGAGAAGAA